>CM037876.1:266263881-266673881 GCA_021292165.1 Shinisaurus crocodilurus
AACCTAAATTTGGCTTCCAGGACCTCATGACTACATTTTCCCACAACATTGACATGGACCGCAACAGCTGACTCCACTGCAGCACTATCTACAAAGCTATCTAGATAACGTGTGATGACTGCAACCTTTGCACCAGGCAGGCAATTTAGTATGCGGTCTACACGCCCATCACAAACCCAGCTGTTTATGTGTCTAGTGATTGAATCTCCCACTACCACAACCCCCTGCCCCCCTGGAGGCAGTGTGAGAGGATAGTTGTTCATCTTCCAAGGAATGGGTCCCTTCTAAGGGATCATTTCCCAATTCCCTCTTCCTCAGAATGATGCCCTTTCCCCCCGAGACTTCCATTGTCTGTGACAGCAGAGGAGCTGTCACACAGGGATTGGGACACCAATATTAGGCCAATATCTATCTTGGCAGCTATCTTTCTGTTACAGCTAACATTGACACTGAAATCCAGCATCGTTTGAGCTCTGCAAGTGCCGCATTTTCTCGACTGAAGCGTAGAGTGTTCGAGGATCGGGATATCTGTAGGGAGACCAAAACACTGGTTTATAAAGCCATTGTATTACCAACTTTATTGTATGCCTGCGAAACATGGACTATCTATAAATGTCATTTCTACCTCCTTGAAAGATTTCATCAACGTTGCCTCTGGAAAATCCTGCGAATTACTTGGGAAGATAGGCGAACAAATGTCAGTGTACTGGAAGAAGCAAAGACTACTAGCGTTGAAAAAATGATCCTTCAACGCCAACTTCAATGGACCGGTCATGTTGTTTGAATGTCTGACTGCCATCTCCCAAAGCAGTTACTTTATTCCCAACTCAAGGATGGAAAGCGAAATATCGGTGGTCAGTATAAGAGGTTTAAAGATGTTCTTAAGGCTAATCTAAAAAAATGCAATATAAACATTGAGAACTGGGGAACTCTGGCCCATGAACACTTTAACTGGAAGTTGGCCTTTCACAAAGGTTCTATGGACTTTGAAGAAGCCCGAGTGCAAGGTGAAAGGGAGAAACGTGCTAAGCGAAAAGCACGTCAAACGAATCCTTTACAGGACCATCTTCCATCTGGTAACCTGTGTCCTCACTGTGGGAAGCTGTGTGGATCTAGAATTGGCCTCCACAGTCACTTATGGACCCATCGCTAGAGTCTACACAATTTTATACAATTTCCTCTTTTTATAATTTTCTCTTGTAATTATATCCTGGAAGACAATCTTACTCGGTCACGAGTGATTGCCTACTAACTACTAATTACTATTAGGTTTTGCATGAGCAGAACGAGGATTGCCACCTGACATCAGGATTGTCACCTGACATGGAGGATGTCTCTTGAGGTGAAGTACACAAGGTCTTCTGTCACCAGACATAATGTCAAGGTCTATGACTCAGACTCATGGGACAGTTGCAGTAAACATGTTGTGAAGAAGAGGTTATACAACTGGTGAGTAATATCCTATTTATAGGTACAGGGTCTGACTATAAAGCAAGACGCTTATTGACACAGTGACCACTTCTCACTCTCTCTTGTTCTGGACTTCTACTTCAAGTCAGTCACTTCACTTCATCTCAGCCTTACCACTGGGGTCTTGGATTTGAATCTGCAATCATGTAGTGAGTAAGAGATGCATTGCTTGCCTTAATCCCATGTAATTGGGTCTTACAAATAAACTCTTTAATCTTTATTAACTGCTGTTATCTCCTCCTTCCGTCTGTGTGACTGGGACTGAGGGTCACTGGCTAGGTAAGCTTTTGAACCCGGGTCAGTCCAGCTCTCACAATTAGGTCCCCGAAGGTCTCATCCACCAACCTCTCTGCCTTTCAGCTCCCCTAGGTCAGCTGCCTTGGCTTCAAGGGAATGAACTTGCTGCTTAGCTACTAATCAGAGATAAGAGCTTTTTCCTGCCAGGGAGTGAGCTGATGAGTTATTCCGTCCTGCCTACTTTTGAGGTTTGTGCTGCAGGGGCTAGCCCTGCTTACTTCTGAGTAGACATGCAGAGGCTTGTCCTTCTTACTTCTGAGTAGGCTTAAAATTGGTAAGAATCATATTTTGGTCACACCCACTCTGCCTTTAGTTATTCCCACATTGCTTTGGGCCATGCTCACAGATGGAATACGCCCCCCCCCCGACATTTGCCAGATTGGAATTTGGCCCTTAGGCTGAAAAAGGTTATTTGGCCCTTAGACTGAAATAGGGTAATATCCTACAATAGGCTACAGTACTGAGAACACTGGTAAATATATGAAGGTTGTGTTTGTACAGTAGGGGTTCTGGCTCTCCTCTCACCACTATCCATTTTCCCCTATTACATCCCAAACAGCGTTGGAAGCTCTCTTCAGTTTCAAAATCTGCTTCTTTAGTGGAGGGGCTGGTCCGTTTTAAGATTATTTCAGAAGCATTAGTGTGTGCGCAGAGTTCATGAATCCTATGAATCCAGGCTAATATTACTTTAGAAACACTAATAGGATAGAATATACTGCATATGAAAGCTATATTGGCTCATGTTTCCATGAATCACTGGAAAATTCAGGTAAAAAATGGTTAGGGAGGCATTCTACAAACCGGTATCAATCAGCAGTATACTGTAAGAGCTTATGAATCTGCGAAAGAGGAAGCATTTTTCCATGCTCAAACACATTGTGCTGTTTTAGTCCAGTAGGTATATTTCTTAGCAGGCAGAGGATCAAGTCAAATATGATGAGATTCTGGATGGCATTAGAGTTCTCATTGCACATGTGTACTGTATACTGAAGGGCAGTAGGTGATCGCTCTCACTTTACCCTCATAAGCTTTGCAGCTTCCAGAAGCCACAGCTTTGCTCTAACTGGCACCAGCTTTTCTTCCTTCCCTGGCAGGAGATTGTGTATGTTACTTGGTTCTGTGTCATAGGTAATTCCCTGCCAGAGAGAGCTTCAGATACTTATTTAAGTGCACTGTTATGATAAATAAATGCAAAGATCTCAGAGAAGGTAGAAAGGCATAACTATAAAACTGACTGTTGTAGACTCACAGTGCAATCTTATACATGCCTACTTGGAAATAAGACCCATTGTGTTCAGTGGGGCTTATTTATTATTTCTTTATTACATTTCTGTCCCACCTTTCTTTTGTTGTGGAACTCAAGGTGGCTATTTGCGCGTGTAAGGGCGAGATAAAGAAGAGGCAGACACAGGGTATATGGTTTCAAATCAGGGCCACATTTATTGAATTGAAGATCTGTGAAGGGTGAAGTGCGGTTCTAACCTAGCCCGGCCCTTGGCCGGGAAAAAAGACCAATATTTGGCGAATGCATCCTAACTGAACCGGAGGCGGGATGGCCCGCCACCGCCCAGTTGCCCTCCATGTGGAGCTGGAGGGCCTTACCATCGTCACCTTACTTTGGCGCCTCCAGGCTCCCAAAGTAGGTGAGAAAGGTAAAACCCCAAAGCCGTCCCAATCTCCCTTGTGCCAAGCCTCATGGCATTGGCGAGGGCAGCCTTGGGTAAACGTCAGTCACCTTGAAAGGTGCCACTGGATGATCACCATAACCCTAATTGTTCCTGCCTAAACCCGCACTTCCCGCCAGTGCGACCAATTTAGCTAAGATCCCCCTGGCGGGATCGAAATCAAATTCAAAAAGTCCCATACCCTGCTTCACAGTGTAGAGTAGGCGAAACACGCCCATTGCCCCGGCCAATTGAGACAATGAGCCAAAATTCCTACTCGGCCCCCAGGAAACGGGCGGCCAGAGGAGCCTACACTGCTCAGAGGGCGGGAATGGAGGGAGCTGGAAAACAGGAGCAAGAGACAGAGGGCGGGAACCCAGGAGCTTAAATAAGCTCTTACCTGTGTCCCCGCCCTTTTGAGCCATTGGCTCGTTACCAGTGACCCACCTGACCAGCTGCCTGCCTCCTCTCTCCTCTCCCACGCTCAAGCCTTCTCCCCGGCCCCAGGTGAGGGGCCATTGGAAGTTCTTTGTGTGTGTAAAGGCGAGATAAAGAAGAGGCAGACACAGGATATATGGTTTCAAATCAGGGCCACATTGAATTGAAGATCTGTGAAGGGTGAAGTGCGGTTCTAACCTAGCCCGGCCCTTGGCCGGGAAAAAAAACCAATATTTGGCGAATGCATCCTAACTGAACCGGAGGCGGGATGGCCCGCCACCGCCCAGTTGCCCTCCATGTGGAGCTGGAGGGCCTTACCATCGTCACCTTACTTTGGCGCCTCCAGGCTCCCAAAGTAGGTGAGAAAGGTAAAACCCCAAAGCCGTCCCAATCTCCCTTGTGCCAAGCCTCATGGCATTGGCGAGGGCAGCCTTGGGTAAACGTCAGTCACCTTGAAAGGTGCCACTGGATGATCACCATAACCCAGGAACTTAAATAAGCTCTTACCTGTGTCCCCGCCCTTTTGAGCCATTGGCTCGTTACCAGTGACCCACCTGACCAGCTGCCTGCCTCCTCTCTCCTCTCCCACGCGCAAGCCTTCTCCCTGGCCCCAGGTGAGGGGCCATTGGAAGTTCTATGTGGTTCCCAGGTGATCTCCCCTCCAAGCATGGACCAGACCTGCTGAGCTTCAGCAAGGTGGCTTCTTCATGTGCCTTCAGACCATGCCCTGGGACTTCACGCTTCCTGCCATGTAAATAGGTAGATAAAATATGTAGATAGAGAGCCAGTGTGGTGTAGTGGTTAGAGTGTTGGACTGGGAGTCGGGAGATCCGGGTTCTAGTTCCCGCTCGGCCATGAAACTCACTGGGTGACTTTGGGCCAGTCACTGACTCAGCCTAACCTACCTCACAGGGTTGTTGTGAGGATAAAATGGAGAGGAGGAGGAGGATTATGTAAGCCACCTTGGGTTCCTTGCAGGAAAAAAGGTGGGGTATAAATGTAATAAATAAATAAATTGCAGTCCCAGATACACAGCAGAAAAAACCACAGAAGATAAAAGAACAAGAGGATTTTGCCTTTTTCAGCACCAGTTAAGCAGTTAAAAGGCACCAGGAAAATAAAAAGGTAATTCCTGGTGTTGTAATGACATCAGTGTAGATGACAAGAGAGCCTCTCTGGGAGAGTATTTCTCCAACTTGTCCTACGTTTTTACGGTTTTGCCACTGGTTTTGTTTTCCAGTCTTCTCAACCTACTATGACTTTACAGGGCGAGTTGTACATAGTTTTGACTTACGTAAATAGAACTGGTGTGTGTGCATGTATGTACAAGATTTCTGCCTAAATTAAGGATTTAACTGAAAATCTGGTATGCCAGTGTAAATACTCCTAGGATTTCAGCCCCATTAGTCAGAGCTCTCCAAGTAAGACGTCATAAATGCCATGGTTAAATGAAAGGACATAGTTTCAGATACTCTTGCCAGAGTATCATGACTTCTTAATTCCATTACATTTTCTAGACACAGAATATGATATGAAACCTTTTTTTAAACTGTGTCTCTTGAGACTTTAATGATTTAGAATAATTGTAAATATATAATCAAATCTTAGTGCAATCTCCATTTCAAGGATTAATTTGAAGTTATCTGTCACAGCATTCTAAGATTTTTTCCCTATGAATGGATTTTTAAGAAGTAATTTATATACCCATAACATAATCCTTTTAAAAATCCTCCTTCAAAAAAATAATAGTTCCACTGTCTCAATAGAATCTTCAAAAATTAAGAATATAAGAACATAAGAAGAGCATTGCTGCATCAGAACAAAGGCCTATCTAGCCCAGCATTCTGTTCCCATAGTAGCCAACCAGATGTCTGGGAAGCCTACAAGCAGGACATGAGTGCAATAGCACTCTCCCACTTGTGTTCACCAGTAACTGATAATGAGAAACATATTGCCTCCTTTTTTCTAGGTTAAAGACCCCCAAACTTTGTAACCTTTTCTCACAAGGGAGTTCCTCCAGCCTCTTGATTATTTTGGTTGCCCTTTTCTACAACTTTGTCAGCTCTACAATATCTTTTTAAGCTGCAGTGACCAGAACTGGACACAGCCTACATGGCTACCATTGCTTTTAGTATTCCAAGTGTGGTTGCACCATAGATTTGTATAAAGCAGGAGTGGGCAACTACCCGAGGGCTGCATTTGGTATTGTGTGGGTGGCCAGGGATGCACACTTGTGCATACACATGGTCACACACACACCTTTACACATACCCATACACTACCAAGAATATGACACACATGGCTTGTGCTGGAGGCCATCACTCAGCTTCTCTACTCATAGTCTGTGGGGCTGCTCTACTAGATCAGACAGGGAGGGGTGTTTTTCATAGTCTTCTTAGTCCTGCAAAGAAAGTAGATGCCGACTTATTCTGGATGGAAAAGCCTAAATAAGCAGTTGAGACTTGGATCTTTTTGCATGTAGATCTTTTCCCCCATAGTGGTTATCACAGAACCAGATGATTTAATAGGTCTATTCATGCGTTCTAATTCTCAGGATTAATTGCATGGAGTGGAAGAGTGGGGTTGCCCCCACAAGCCCCACTGCCAACATTGCATCCCAGCTCCCCCTCGCCCAGTCATAATTGTCTATGCACTGGGGAAGGTCTGGCGAGGGGAACCTACTATATGCACATAGGCTCCTTCCTGTAATTTGGAACCAGTATGATCAGGGTTCCAAATCATGGTTGGAGCCTATGTGTATACAGCAGATGTCGCCTAATTCTGCTATGAGAATAGGGAGTACATATGTACCCTTCTCTTAAATGACCTAATCATCCAGACTGTGTTGTGAGAGAAAACTATATGCAACAAATCCACCCAGTATCCACCCAGTTCACCAGTGGTCCTGGTGCCATCATTTTTGATGCCAAGAAAGTTGTTGTCTCTACATAATTGCCAGGAGTATGCCTTGTCTGTGCATACTCCTGGGTGATGGAGTAAAGGCATAATTTGTACCTAAACAGCAATATGGATATAATCAATCTCAGCTTCCTATCACATAAAAAAAAAGAAAGAAAGAATTCGGAGGAGGGGGAAGACTTTCATGTAGTCACTTTCTTGTGCAGAGTATTTCCCAGGATCTTCACGTAATGCAGTATGGATATTACAAAATATGCTCATATACTTTCTTTTCAACTTGAAGCAGCATATGAGGGTTAAAATATAATTCATATTTGATTTATCTGGGCTGTTATTCATAATAAATACAATTAGATTGCAATCCTTTACCCACTTATTAACCCTTTAGAGTTCAATCAAACTTACCATACATGATTCAGTCAGACTTACTATATAGGATTGCATTGTAATGATTAACAGCACAATCCTATGCATGTGACTGAGTAGTAAACTCTATTGTCTTCAATGGGGCTTACTCCCTATTTATTATGTGTTTCTAGCCTAAAAGGTCTATTGCAAAATTAGCCTACTCTGTGTTTAACATATAAGGTGAAAATAATGGATATAAGATCAGCTTTCTTGTGTCATTGTTCATGATATTATTTTCAACTTTTGTGAGACATACTGTGTAAGACCAAATATTTAAACATTAGCAGTTGCACTTGAGGATCAGGTAATTACATGCCTTACTGCCAGCTGTGAACACAACTGGTATTTGAGTATGCACAAATGTGCTTTTCTGCAGCTGCTAACAAGGCCCTCCTTGTTTTTTTTGTGAGTGCCTTGTCTGTACAGATATTTTAAAACATAGCCTGCATCGTACTACTACTACTACTACTACTACTACTACTATTATTATTATTATTATTATTATTATTATTATTATTATTATCTAAGATGTATACAAGTGTTTACAATTGCTTACAATTGTTTTCATAAAGAACCCCAAATTAGTGCTTAGTAAACTGACAATAGGCTGTAATAATGCACCTTGGCAAGTGTTTGGATGCTTCAGGTAACATAGTGTCTTGCTGGTACTGAAGTATCTGAGCCTGATTCCTCTAAACTTTTTTCTTGTGGACCAATACAGCAATGTTTGCTTTTTATGATCTTAGTTTACAACTATTCAATATGCTATTTGACCTTTAATGGCTTGGCTTGGCTTTAATATACATACATACCCCACCCCACCCCACCCCACTTCATGCCATTACAATCACTACACGGTTGGCAGTATAAGATGTGCAGGCCATAACTGACTATATTTGTAACATTTTTTAATTTATTTATGGTATTTCTATACCATCTTTCTAAACCAACCAAGGCAGTTTACCAATTTTTTTTTAAAAAAATCCAAAGGTAAAAGAATCAAAGAAAAACATAGGAAAACACTAAAAACAATCTTAGGGGACGATCCTGTGGCTCCTAGATATTGTCTGAGGTGCCATAGGATTGTTTGGATTCCTGGCTCTGAGGATGGAGACAGCACTCCGACCTCAGGGTGCAGAATTGGAGCTCTGCTTCCTCTACCCCATTTCCTTGCAGACCGCGTGGAAAGAACTGCACCAGCTCGTCTCCGAGGTCAGGAAAGTGACCTTGGAGAGGGGTGAAAGGGGGCAGTTCATGGGTGAGGAGGGGAGGAGTCTGGGGAGGCCAGGATATGAAGTATTCTGAAGCCGCTCCAGCCTTCTTCCCTCCACCTCCAAAGTGCCCCAGCTAGATGGGCAAAAAAGCCCGCCTAGCGAAAATGCAGAGTGGGAGAATAGGGAAGTGAAACTTGCCTCCGCCGCTCCTCCCACTCTGCATTGGATGCCCATAAGCCTCTGAGTTCAGGGGCTTATGGCCATCCTGATAGGACTGTGCCTTAGAAACCAAAATAACAATTTGAAAAGCTAAGTTAAAAAGATGTATCTTGATCACCTTCCTGAATGTAGAGGGAGTGGGGAGCAGTCACAGCTCCAAAGGGAGTGTGCTCAAGAGTTTGGGAGCAACACAGGAGAAAGACTTTTCTGCATGCCCAGGAAGCGGTCTTCTAAGTAGGGATGTCTTTGAAAAAGACTCTGTTGCTGATCTTAATAAATAAGCAGGTTCATTCCAAGACAGGGTTAGGGTTAGAGTCCCTCAGATAACTAGGCCCTAAGCCGTTTAGAGTTTTAAAACATATAGCTGTTTATTAAGTGCCATGAGGTACCAAAGTAACAATTTTGCTTTGTACTGATTGCCGAAGAGCAATGCTTCCATATGCTAAACAGCTGTAGTGTGGAAAGGACCATGGTTGCCAGTTGTCAAACCAAAAATAATTCTTTGATTAGCAGAGGGCAGGATGAAGAGATCTGTATGGGCGCTCTTGCTGACATCTGAGTTAAGGTACCTTTTAATAATAGTGAAATTGAGTTTTGGAATTATTATTAACCTTAAATGGTAGACAAATTAACATAGGAATATGTTATGGCAGGAGAAGTTCTGCTGGCACTGTCGTTTCACTGCAGCTAGGGTCGACGGTGAGGAGGATGTCTTCTTCCTTTTTTATTGTAAGGGGAGGAAATTTACTATATCAGTCCCAATTCCCTGAGTATGTTGGGGAAATTAGGGGGCTTTGGATCTGGCAGATTCATGCTCTCCCCCAACACAGCTGGGTCACCACCACTATTGGCAGAACACCGCTGGTGGGGTATCGACGCCCGTGGAGCTTTCTGCCAGGGTACCTCTGCCAGCGCAAGTGTCATCCCACTGGTGGAATGGCATGTAACCTTTGCTGGATTGTGTCCAGAATTTTTATTCAGTAATATGTTTTGCAGTTGTATTTGTATGCTTTTGTTGAAAACAAGATGAGAATGATGAGTAACAGGAGTAGGTAACTTACATTATTTTCTGAGGTATTTTACATTTATTTTACATGAAATGTGATCACAATAATAGAGAGAGCTGAAGCAATTGAATCAAGCTCCAGTGTACAGGAGAAGCAACAAATCAACCCCCACAAGATAATTGCTGCTAACCAGTCTGATATGTGGGGAAATAGGTTATACCCATCTTCCATTGGAACAGATACCGCCGGTGGAACAGATTTCCATCTCTCCTGCAGTCCCCTGTTCCCACCCCAAATCTGCTCTGGAGGGTTATGGGACACTCTGGAGCAGATTTGTGAGGGCATGGGGGGGTAAAGGGGGAGGAGAGGAAGGGGACGTACACTCGCACACCTTTACAGAACCCTTAGTTCTTAA
This sequence comes from Shinisaurus crocodilurus, assembly GCA_021292165.1. Classification (NCBI taxonomy): domain Eukaryota; kingdom Metazoa; phylum Chordata; class Lepidosauria; order Squamata; family Shinisauridae; genus Shinisaurus; species Shinisaurus crocodilurus. The sequence goes on from CM037876.1 coordinate 266,273,933, forward strand.
CACTAAACATGTCCATTGATTACCTTACACACTCCCAATGTGAAGAAAATTGTGTGTAGTAAAACTCTCCTAGAGAGACTTTTTAGCAGTAAGTACATTCATCTCAACATTGTGTTTGAGTTGCGTTGGAATTACTGCCCCTCTTTTCCTCTGAAGGTTATGTGAGGCTGAGAATTCCTCAGATGGTGACACTCATTTGGTATCACACTTAATTGAAAAGCTCAGTGTGGCAAGCTGTGAGCAAACTCCTTCTGTATGCTGCTGCAATAATTCTGAAAAATACAGAGAATATTTGTTATGCTGGAGGTTGGATAACCAATATTCTCCTGATCTCAGATCAGATTCAAATATTAGAATCCTTTTTACTACTTGGTAGCAATGCTGTACATTTAAATCAATATGTTTACCACATGTTCGTAACCCTTGGTTGTGTTATGGATTAAAATAGTTGACAGGGTTGCCATCTTTAATTGGTAGATTAATCAACTAAACCTTCATTTGATTAATTGATGAGGTCAAATTTAATCAATGGGACTGTAAGTTAAGTAGACACTGGTTTATTTTTGAGTCTACTGTGGTTCTGGTGGGAATGAAAGAAAATATTAAAAGATGACCTTTCTTTCTAATAAGAAATAACACATACTTTAATCAACAAAATATACTATTTTTCTCTCCCTTGCATAGCTAAAAAAAACACTATGACATAAATAAATTTGCAAATTACTAAAACATCCACATAGATTCTATGTGGATGTTTTAGTAATTTGCAAATTTATTTACATTTAGTCAATTCATTCAGTTAAAAGCAAATGATTAATCATTTTAATCAGTTGACAGCCCTAATATATGATAGACAGAACAGTCAGGAAGCATAACATATTTCTGAGAAAGTCTTTCTCAGTTTTCTGACCAGTTATTAGGAAGGATCCTTGTGAGGCTATCTTCCTTTGTATTAACTAGTTCTTTAAGCATGTGCACATGTGGGCCAAGTTCAGATGTAAAGGCTAAACCATTGTTTGTTGGCTGTAGGGAGTGTGCTGAGGGTTCATATCCATTTTCCACCTATGATGCATGATGCTTCTCTCCACAACTTTCTGGTTTGCAGTTCACCAGAGTTTGCTATGATGTCCAAGTTGGGAAAATTATCATTACTGCCAACTATTAACCAAAATTAGTACTTGCCTGATTTGGCATATGCCTGATTTGGTATGTAAATTTGTCCAGTTCATAGTGCTCAGCTCTGTTACAGATGAAGCACCATTTCCCAAAGAGGTTCTTGCCCAGCTTGGAAAGTTAAATGAAATTCTGATCATGTGTGGCCAGTGTTCAACACATCAGGTATCTAACGTCAGATGTTTTCTAGGCACATGTGCAGACGTTCTTTAATATTACTGTTTACTCTTGATAAAACTCTAGCTGTTTGATATGAACTGTTAACGGATTGATTAGCCAGTATTTACTATTTTCTCTATTTGGGAATGTTTTCTTGATTCTTTTTATACTGTTGCTCTGCCCTATTCTGATCTAAAAACCTGCCTTGTTCCCGGTGTGTTTTCTTTTTGGAAGAGGAGTCTGACTTTCCAAGTGACTCTCCACCATGGCTAGTGCTATGGGGTAGTTGTAGGGCAGTTAAAAACCAAACAACAGTTTTAGGGAACAATGAGTAAATGCACATTAATGCTGTGTGAATACTATGTGCATTATGACCTGGGAAAGAACTTTCAGAAAATAGATGAGTTTTTCTGAACAGTTGTTGAGAAAGCAGATAAATACTGTGCTGAGGATCATTCTATCATCATTATCTCCAACCATGCACTGTTTACAAACAGAATCAGAAAACACAGTTTGAAGATGATCTCCAGTTCTGATTCTGGTTTGGAGGCCAACTTAGTGCTAATCATAGTTTGGTTGATTTGGAGATCAGCAAACTATGATTACCATGAACACAAAGGTGGTGGAGAGATTTGGTATATGTAAGGAGAGGAAGTAGCAAATGAGCTCACAGCATGTTCCTAATGACCAAACCATGGTTTGTTCAAGGGGTCTAAACTGAGCCACTGAGCATTCTGATGTTACAAATAAGAACTTCTGGGTATGCTCGCCATACTTCACCAATATGTGAAATTGGACTGCAGATTATACCTGCCATTGAGCCCAGGTGACCTCTCGAGGCTTCAGAAGTGCTGGCTGATTTTTCTTGTCTTTTGTAATATTTGTACTGGCTCACACTTCCTAAATAAAAACAATAAATACCATTAAAAATACCAGTTGTCCAAGCAGTAAACTACCATCTTATGGAAACAAAATTATTTAAGATGCTCCACAAGATTACTGGTGAACTGATCAGAGTTCAAACTTAAAAGAGCTAAATAATAGAATTGAAATATACTTGGTTGGAGAAGGAAATATCCTGGGTTAAGTTTCCTGTTGTGGGTGCTAACACCACTCTAGAGATCTGAAGTAGTTAGGAGATGGACTTTCATCTCTTTATCTGAAGCCACTAGTGGATTAAAAAACACAATGTGAACTGAAGCTCTGTTGAGAATTGCCTGGGTCTATGTGTCAAGATGGTTGCAATCAGAAGGTAATTCAGAATGCTGGCAAAGGAGATGATTGATTTCAGCAAAATGATGAGTAGGAACCAAAACAAATTTTAAACCCCAAACCTAGCGTTTGCATTTTAGGCTTTTCGGTTCAAATTAGACATTTATATTCTCTCTGATTACGGCATGCTAAGCTTCAAGATATCACTTTTCTGCTATCACAAGTAATTTTCACGTATCTCTTGCCCTAATGAGTAGGAACATTGGAGGAAAGATAGGAAAGGATTTTTATGTTCTATTTATAAAATGCAGCCACATTCAGATGTATCCAAATGCAATGTCAATTCAGAAGCATTTGTGTCATAATCTGTTTTATTTTATTGTGTAAGCAAGAGTATTATAGGTCATGGCTAGCTGGCTGTAACCCTGAGTGACAACACTCCATATTACGACATTTTCTTGCAAGTTCCACTTATATTACTGTAACATTTGCTTCTACTACTTATATTTAAGCTTAAAGTCTGATTTGAACTGCAAAAATATGTACCTGGTTTGATGTCCCAGGAATCTTTACATATAGATTGTAGATCCAAGTTCAAAATCTGGCACTGACTGAAGAACTGAATAAAAAATATTTTTAGAACTACTTCTGTTATTTCCTACAGTAAAACTACTAAAATCCTCATTTTTCCCACTAGAGAGTCTTCATGAGAGTAGCAGATGGCCATAGAAACATTGTTGCTATTTTATTTGAAGTTTTAATGTAAATAGAACTGATTTACACAAGACTTTTAACGTTTGGAACAAAAATACCAGCTTTCAAACCAGGGCTGTAAGCACATCTCTTTATACGAAAAAACAATTGTTACCTTACAGTTCCCATTTTTTTACTTTACTCAGGTGTGAATGTTTCATTCCAAAAATGTTTTTCTATTAGTATTTTTATCACATGTATTTTGTTAGTCATATTGCTGAAGTAGCCCATTTTAAGTGAGCACTTCCAATATAATTAAAATTTGATCTAAAATGAATTGGGTGGGGGGAAGAAAAAGGAAGAAGAATAAAATCTGGAAACTTTAGGGCATGTAAATAAAATTAGCAAATGGGAATGCTTAGTTTCTCCCACCATATTAGAATAAAGGAATTGCTTCCTTTTCATCATGCCATATTTACGAGGGATTTCATGCAGAAGTGGTCGGCCAAAAATAATGTTCTTATTCTGATTACAATATTTCTTGAAAGAGGTATGTACAATGTGTGGTTAGTTCATTCTATTTTTAGTACATGTTACAATTACAAGTAATTTTTTTAAAAGGCAGCATTTGGACGAGAACAGCATCATGCCTATACTCTCATATGTCCCTGCATTGAAAAGGTGGCATTAGGTAATTAACAGGCTTTTCTTTCTTTCATTGGTGGACACTTCATTAATGGGGTATGTTCCTTCTGTGGTGATGGAGGGAGGCAAAACCTAATTGGAGCCCACCATATTGAGTAGGCTTTGGGGTGTCAGTATTGGTATAAGAATGTTAGAAGGAAAGGGGACTCCAGAAGTGGATAAAGAGAAAAATAAATAAATAGATTCTCCCAGAAGTCCTATGATTCCTCCAGTATCACAGGCAGTATGCCTATGTATGCCAATTGCCAGGGATCCTGCTTGTGGGATCCCTTGGGCAGCTGGTTGGCTGCTGTGTGAACAGAATGCTGGACTAGATGGACCTTTGGTCTGATCCAGCATGGCTCTTCTTATGTTCTTATGTTCCTGCTACTGAGAACATCCCAGTTTGTCTGTCTGCCTTAGAGAAGGTGGAGAAGGCTAACTGCTCTAAGGCTTACAGACAAACTAGAATGTCTGTGAATGTATCCTTCATGTTGGATAAGAAGTACCTCAGTCAGATTTTTCCTACCTCCACTGCAAGGATTGATTAAAAGTATATAAAAGAAGAAGGGATACAAATTCCTGGTGATGTGTTCAGGGCATTTTTAATGCTACAGTATGAATTCCTCTTAAAACTTCAGGAATATTTATGAAATAGCCTGGTGCAATTCTTACATAGAAGAAAGCCCAGTGAGGTTTCCCTCATTTTTGCCCTCAAGAACCATAATTCATCCCGTTTTGTGTGTCGTAAGTGGGAATATATGGAATACTAACATAAACTAGACATGCTTAAGTCACAGCTGCCAGTCCTGTCAGCATTGCTGTGAATTTCAAATCCATTCACTCTTATCAGGCACAGATCTGCAGGGATATGATACAAGCTTTCTAAAAGTTTTGTGCAACTTTTCACTTCAAAGAGTAAGAAGGATTTGAAACATGGAAGATAAAGAACATATTGCTCACTAAAATATTCTACAATATAAAGATAGCCTTTGAATGCTATTTTTTAAAGGAATTGCTTAAACGATGTATTAAGTTTTGTAACTTTTTCCAAGCTATATTTGGGTGATTATACATTTTAATTACACATTTATAGAATTATATAAACTTCTACTTGACAGACTAAGGACGCAATCCTGTGCCAGTGTGGCGTAGTGGTGAGATTGTTGGACTGGGACTCGGGAGATCCGGGTTCTAGTCCCCGCTCAGCCATGAAACTCACTGGGTGACTTTGGGCCAGTCACTGACTCTCTCAGCCTAACCTACCTCACAGGGTTGTTGTGAGGATAAAATGGAGAGAAGGAGGAGGATTATGTAAGCCGCCTTGGGTTCCTTGCAGGAAAAAAGGTGGGGTATAAATATAATAAATAATAAAATAATAATAAATATGCACGTTTAGACCGAAAAAAAGTCCTACAACTCCCAGCATGCTGCGGCCAGCCATGCAGGCTGAGAATGCTGGAAGGTGTAGGACCTTTTTCTGTCTAAACATGCATAGGATTGTAACCTAAGCCTGGTAATCTTTATGTGTTCAGTAGCAGTGAGAGTGTATGACATGCTGGATAACTAAAAATAGAATTATTCATATTTTGTTGCAACATATTTAATTTTCTAAGAGTCCCTCAGCACTCCTATAATGTTTATTGAAAGCATTGGAATGGGTACAACTATTGAATGAGGCTCTGTACTTGATAAAGATATGAACATTTGCCATTGCCAGGAGCAGTTATTAGCATTAGTACTATTCTAATATAAACATCTATATTGTATACGTTAAGACTTTTGAGTGTTATCCTTTTGAATTTGACTTCTTCATAATACAGTACAGCAATTCTTTTCTTTCTTGAAGTAATAGAAATAGCCTTAACTGGAGCTATATTACATATTTATATCAGGGATTAGACTGCAAATTCATTTTTCTCCAGAGAAGCAGAAAGATCATGTGAAAATGGTGACCACATGTTGTCAGACTGCATGATTTAACAAAACCAAAGGCAATCATTTCAAAGAAAAATGTTTTATTTTCTGCCAGCGGAGTATAATGGAGAGAAATTGACTGGTATTATTTTTAAAAATTGCTCAAATCACTGTAGTTAGTGTAAAATTGTCTCTGGAACCATTTCCTGTAAGTTAACCAGACATAAGATTGTATCATTTCTATTTTGAATACTAAAGCTCATATTTCATCTGTCTTATGTGGAGCCAATCAGGTATAATCGCTCTTTTTGATGGTCTCTTCATTTACCCTTTCTTTTTTCTGCCCTAACCCTGATGCAGAAGCATAGTCAAAGTAATACAACTAGTATTTTTAAGTACTATTAGCTGCACAATGAACCTTAACTAGATTTGAATCTTTATCTAATAGGGTGTATTTTCAACATGCAGTGTGAGTCTAGGGATAGAATTAAAATATTATTGATTGTGATCATACAGTCCTAGTTTCAATTTGATAATGTGCTGTAGTTCATTTCTGTGGTAGAATACGTCAGCACATAAGCTTTAGAAAGCACCCAGAAATACGCCAACTACAAACAGTGACAAAAATATCACACTAAGTGTTCAGGATGATGAAAAGATGCTTATTTGCCTCTGACATCAGTATTTTCTGACTACAGAAATATCTTTAGATAGTAGTTAATTTTATTTAAGAGAGCTGTTGACAAACTATCTATATTTATAGATGTATATCTCTATCTATCTATAGCTTTTACATAGCTTAAAGTTGTAAATCAAGGGTGGAAGCCAGCTAGTGTCCCACTGCTGATAGAAAGCTTCCATCAACACAGTGGGGAAGGGTTAAGTCCCTCTGCTCCCTGCAGCATCCCCACCCATGCCCCAAAATCCATTGCAGAAGAAATCTCCCCCTCCCTGTTCTGCCGACGGAAGCCTTCTGTTGGTAGGACAATAGTCTGATTTCACCCCAAATTATTAGTTTGTGTAATAGATTGTGTTATCTTCATTTTTAGTATGTAGCATGTGTCTTTCAATTTAAAAAGCAGTTTCCAATGCTAAGTGTGTTTACTCAGAATTATCACTATGAATTAAATCCCACTATGTTCAATGGGTCCTACTACCTAGTAAGTGTGTTTAGGATTAAGCTGTCTAATTCTGTGCATGTTTACTAGCAGTAAACCCCAATGAGATAAATAGGGCTTACTTCTATTTATTGTTATTGATTGATTTAATAGATCTTAAAGATTTTTAAAAAATATTTCATTATTATAAATTTTTATTTAATTTAAGAGATGTCTAAGTAAATATGCATGTAATTACAGCATAATCTTATGTACATTTTTTTGTGGGAAGTAAGTACCACTTTGTTCAGTGGAGCTTAGTCCTTAGTAATTCTGTTTAGGATTGTAGCCAGCCTTACAGGACAGAAGTAAGACCCATTGAGTTTAATGGGCCTTACTCCCAGGTATGTATGTATAGGATTGCAGCCTTAGTCTGATAGGTCACCCTGGAAGTTAGTGGAATTTAAATAGTTGAATCCCTCTGATTATATTCAAATGTTAAACAATCTAACAAAAGACATTATGGACATTGACAAATTATTCTTTACCGATATTGTACCAGTTAAGAAATTTTGCTTTTCGATTACGGTATATAGCACTTCAGATTGCTCAAAGCATTATTTCAATAAATTAGATAAAATATGATCAATTCTAGAGGATGTTTACATAAAATAGGATCAGTTCTGAAGGATGTTTACACGTGATCCCTAACCCTATTTTCTTGACTGAAAGACCTATACATGTCAGTGGAACTTACTTCCATGAAAATATGCTTCAGAAAATATGCCATCATTTCATTATTTAATTTATATACAGCTTTTTCACGAAAGGTGCCCAAAGCAGGTAACTACACAACAGCAATACAAGAACAAGAAGGCATACCAGTACATCAATTACAATAGTACATCATTACAGTAATAAACAACCAACCCCAACAGTTCATTTCACTAATACTAATATAATATTTTAAATTAATTCCAAATAGGCTAAATCATTAATTACAACATAATACCAATTATTATTTAACGGTAATGTGTAATCCAGAGCCAAATAAACCTTCCCTATGCATTTAGGCATTAATAAACAATACAAACAGCAAACAACTACTCCAGGAGTACAAAGTGCAGAAAATACCAACCAGATTTCTTACAGCCTACTGGCAGCTGATCTCCCTCATGCTCCACTCTCATCCTGGTGCAGTTCTCAAGGCTCCAACGGAGCGAAGGGTGGTGGTGTTTAGTCTCTTCCCCCGTGCTCTGGATGTTTTTGCTGCCAAGTAAGTGTGCTTCTAAACCGGAGTCACTATCAGAGGTGATGTTTATATTTTCATGTTTGTTTGTTTGACAAGCTGTCATGAATAAAAAATGACATGTAATCCTAATAAGTAGCTTTATATCTTAACTTGGAAGGCTTGTCTGTACGTGCTAGCACCGGGCATCCAAACTTATGAAAACAAACATAAGACATTACCAGTGTGACCAGGAGCCTTTTTGGCTACCCTCACCACCATGCGGTACACACGATAATGTGCTCTTACTTGTGTCCAGTCAGCTTCACAACCAGACTTCTACCACCTGTGCTCTACCTGTGGTTCAGCCTGTTTCATCACCCTCAGCTCCCTGGTATACCAGGGAGCCATTCAGTCTCCACAGGAGTGGAGAGGGCACTCATGAATAATCATATTGATGGCCTGTTTCATCTCGCCATTCCAAAGCAGAAGGGCCTGTACAGGATCAGCCTTGATAGCTCTATCCACTGCCAAATCCCCCAGAGCATTCAGGAATCCATCAGATTCCATTAGTCTCTGGCAAAATATTTAAATGGTTATGCATTTTGTATTTATTAACTGCATTGGCATTTTTAAGTCTTGAATTTAAAGTTTTTTATAGGTTTATAGTAGCATTTTTATTGTTGGATATTTTTTATGTCTTTTGAAATTGTATTTGATATTTTATTTATTTATTTGTTTATTTATTTTCTAATCTGCGCAATAACTAATGTTCTCTGGGTGGATTACAAACAGTTAAAAAACTGAAATGTCATGGAACAGTTAAAAGATAGAATATAATACAGATATTTAAAAGAATAAAATACAATATAATACAAAACAATAAACAGCACAGGAATTGATAAAGCAGCCATAAAAAATCTAGAACTAGGTCTCTAAAATGTCTCAGTCAGAGAAAAGAAAGGTCTTGCCTGGCACCAAAAAGATAACAAAATAGGCACCAGGCAAACCTCTTTGGGGAGTTTATTCCATAAGTCGGGTGCCACCACTGAGAAGGCCCTCTCTCTTGTAGCCTTCTCTCTAGCTTCCTTAGGCAGGGGCACCTGGAGGAGGCCCTCCAAAGATGATGATGATGATGATGATGATGATGATGATTTATTTCATGAACAGATTAAAAAGGAAGGGTGCCAAGATGCACCCCTGTCTGACCCCTCTATTGGTGTAGAACTCTTCGGTCAATTTGCCAAGAGAGCCGTATCGCACCTGGCAACTAGTGTTAGAGTTTTTGTATGAGGAACAGCCTTCTATCAATGCTTGTCTTTCTTAACTTAGTCTACAGTAATTCCCTTGGAATAGAGTCAAAGGCCCCTTTTAGGTAAAAACAACAACACTATAAACAATTTCTCCCCCCCCCCCCCGGCAGCTATATTTCTCTGCCAAGTGTGCCAGCACAATACAGTGGTCCAGAGTAGATTTATTTTTACAGAACCCAATTTGTTCCTGGCCTAAGATATGATGTTCATCGATCCAGTCTGACAGTTTACCCAATAAATGCCTAGCATAAAGGTTGCCCACAATTGATAGCAAGCTTATTGGGCGATAGCTGTCTGGCAATTTTGGGTCCCCTTTTTTAAAGGTGGGCACTATAATGGACTTTGACCAAACTGATGGCACCCTTCCAGTAATATCTATTAAAGAAAAAAGAGTAGCTATGGGGGATGGCTTGGAAACAGACTGGAAGCCAGTGCAACTGAGGAAGCACTGGCATCACATGATCATATTGGCCAGTCCTAGTTAGTAACTTAGCACCTCTATTTTGAACTAACTGATGTTTCTGAACCGTCTTCAAAGGTAGTCCCACGTACAACACATTACAGTAATCTAACCAGGAGGTTACCAGAGACAGGATAACAGCTGGCAGGCTACCTCTATCCAGATAGGGTTGCAGCTGGTATATCAACCTAAGCGTATAAAAGGTGTTCCTGACCACCGAGGCCACCTGGGTCTCAAGTGACAGTGATTATTGTATCTGTATGATGTCAGCCACTTTTGTCTTCCTTTTGGAGGGAAAAGTAGGGTACAAACAGTGGCAGCTGGTGTCCACTAAGACTGGTAGGGTGGAGGGCGGGGTCACCAGAGGTGGAACAGTCTTTTGAATCACCAGCAGCCAGCAACCCATACCACAGAAATGGGAAAGTGAGGCATATGAACTTTAAGATCATGAGTTCAAAGCAGGGGGCAGGGCAGAATCACACAGCCACACAAAAGCTTTCCTTTGGACCCACATTCTCCTGTTCCAGCAACAACTTTCATTGCACAGAGAATCAAGTGATTTTAAGATCATGAGTGCAAAACATAGGTGTGTGTGAATCCACACAGCCACACAAAAGAATGATGGTGATACCCTCAGAGCCACACAGAAAAGCAGCAGCAACCCATTGCAAAAGGGAACACTGAGAGAACATGCTACAATAATAATGTCAAGTTTTTATATTAATAGATTATATCCAATGCTGATCATCACCATTGAACTCAGTCGGACTTGCTTCTAAGTAGACATGCATAGAAATGTGCTGTCAATAGGTTATGGTAATATCGGTTGAATGATAAAGGGAGGAAGGGAAGCACAATAAAGGCTTTCAATTTTATAGTGCCTAAAATTCTGCTATATCTCCCTTCTTCTATACATATTATTTCACAAAACTCTAATGTTCAGTAACTTGTTTTTATTCAGTTCTGCTTTATTTTGCTGTATCTCAGGTTTTTCTCTCAACATTTCTACAACGAAGGAAGGGTTACTAATCAAAGTCAGCCCTAAGGGGTCTGTGGCATGGGGGATTGATTTAAATCAAGATGATTTAAATCACCAATGACTCTTCATGGATTTTAATCAACACTTCTATTTACACTTCAGTGGTTTTCTAAGAGAAGGTACAATCTTATTGGTTGATAAACATTTAAAACATTTTGATTTACAACAAAATAGAGTCTCTTCCACAGATTTGCGACATCTTTTGACACTGCAGAGAGCACATTATAAAGAGAGTGCAGTATTTTAAGGTCAAATTATGCATTTTTGGAATGCTACAGAATGAAGATTTATTTATTTACTTCACGTGTTCATAAGAGCCCTTAAAAGAAATGGCTGATAGTTACTGGACAGGTCACTGTTTTGTCATGAAGTGGACATTGAGTTTTAGTAATGCCTTATTACATAATATAATAATATGCACAATTTCATATGTGCATTCTGTACTTAAGCAGACAGAAATGATAAAATGTAAGTATGAAATTGACTTAGTAGATGATGAGGAAGATGATCCTGAAGGTGAGCATTGTTACCACAGTTGTTCAGAAGATGTGACTCACATCTGAAACCTACCCTTGTGTTCAGGGAATGAGAATTCTGGAACATTAATGATTTAACTCAAATGTGCCAGGGCACCGATAGAACCTGGTTTTCTCCGGATATTCTGGACTACAACTCCCATGATCTCTGAAAATTGGCCATCCTGACTGGGGCTTATGAGACTTGTAGTACAAAACATCTGGAGGGTATCAGGTTGCCTACCCGTCTGCTGGGGAATTATCCCACTGCAACCTTGACTCTATTATCCTGGAGAACAGGATGCTGTCTGTCCAATCGAGCTGGCACAGAAATTAACATGTTTACTGAAATATAGAGGAGCACAGCATGAAAAACCTTGGGCAGAAGTCTAGATAGTAGGGTACTTCTATCATAAGATACCGAGGAGGAGCAGAGATAAGTCTAAAAGAGATGAGATTATAGGTCAAATGTTGAAGTCTGCCCCAGAGAAGTGAGGGGTAGAAGTAGAATGAGAATTGAGACAGCAGAGGGCCAGAGGAGACTGCACAGTAATGCTCCTGCATTTTGGGGGGAAAGGAGAGGGGTTGAAAAGGTAGAAGCTGGATAGTTGGCAAGATGAAGAAATAGGAAATTCTAACTTTCATTTCTTATGACCTGTCTGAAAACGCATAAAAAGGGATATTATATCACTGTTGAAACAAATCCAAAAAGAAGTCAAGTATAGCATGGCTCATTTTCCACTTCCACAGTAAGGCTTTACTGGGCAAGGATCACTGGAGGAGGGGATGCAGAGACAGGCACCTGAAGTCACTAGTTCCAGGAGTCAGGGCCAAACTAAACATTTTGCGAATCATGAATACTGTAGCTGTGTGATAGTTTTCCTTACTCTTGTGTAACTGTGTGCAGCCCCAATTTGGATTGAGACCATGGTGCTCTGGGAGGGGGTACTAAGCTTCCCCCCTACTCATCCCCCCGCCCCTTTCCAGCCAAGCTGGAAGCAGGCAAGGCAGAAGCAGAAAAGGCCAGCACGTAAATAGAGGAAGACTCCAAAAGCAGCCTCCAGGAAGAGTGGGGCCTGTGTAACAGCTGGTAGAGATATGAAGACAGAGCAAACTGCAGACCAGATTGAAGACGTCAAGGGAAGATCCCAGGTGGTAGTCAAGCCTTACCAGAAGGAAGACACATCTCAAGCCCTTATTGCCAAGCCTGTGTGTTAACTGGGGTAGAGCTTGATGGAGGAATTGGCTTAGGTCTGGTTAGGTTTAGGAACTGTAGCTTCTATAACCTGTTTGGTGGTAGCAGTAACAACACAAAATCCTTGTTTTAAAGTAACAACATATAAATTGTTTTAAAGTAACAGTAGCCATGTTATAATAAAGTCCTCCGTATCTCTCTCCCCCCCCCCCCCCGGTACATGTACCTCTGATCTCTTTGTCTCAGGCCTAGTTACCAACTACCTTAGGTTAAAAGGGTATATTAAGGACCTTTAGTTTTATGGTGGCAGTGGAAGTAAATGGTGGGATAACCTACATGCAGTGTCTTCCACATATTGGTGTAAGAAGTGGCGGGATGCCCTAATGAAGGGGATTCTTCCAGATTTTGGTGGCTGAGCAGCGATTGCTCCAGTGAAGAAGGGTGATCCTCCACAACATCTCTGACCTTAAAAATAATAACTTCTCTTGACACAAATGTATATATAGTTTTCTGCTCTGTGCAGAGTTAACTAAATACTGTGTTTAAACATTTCTCAAAAGCAGAAACCATGCATTTTAACAGATTTCATGACTTGTAGAAGCGTATTTGCATTTTTAAATGTACTGCTCTATTTAATGTCTGTTTGATATCTGTACCACACATTGGTATATATTTGAGAACATATTGGATGCCTGCCTATTTCCAGGTACAAGGTCTCTGCCTTGTGCTGGAGATACAGTAGATATGTGTAGGAGATAGAGATTACCTAGAGCCTGCCTGTAGATGTCCAGTTGTTACTTCATTTTGTATGGAAGTTATCAAAGGAACAAATACGACTCTGAACTCATTAATTTCTCAAGGCCAATACCACTCATGTGCCATTAGTCAGGGTACCACCTTCATTGGGCCTCTTCTACAGCCAAGGATCTTGGTTCTTGCGGGACTTCTTCATGGCCATGTATTCAATCCTTTAAGTTTGGGAAAATACCTGTTAACTTAAGCATGAGCAGTGGATTGAACAGATGCTAGGACAGGAGGTGCCACATGGCCAGATAGCATTTATGAGTAGGGGGAGTCTGGAAATATTTAGAGACATATGGAATGGCTTCCTCAAATTATATACCTACTGAATGCTTCCTGGAATTAGTGTCATTTGTATTCCTTGTAAACATACTTCATTATATGTGAAATCAATCAATGTGTAATCCGAGGCTAACTTAATTCATGTATGTATATCTGGATTGTTTTGTAGACTTTCAGGGGCCTGGTGGCTCTCGTCATTTTGTTTCTGTAGATTTCAGGTGCTTTAATATCATCATCATCATCATCATCATCATCATCATCATCATCGGTATATTCTGCGATGTATTAGTATATATTCTCTACCGACAATTTGCAGTCTTTGACCTGGTTTGTTGAAGTAAGCCACTGTGACTTATTTAAATTATGGCACATGTGCATGTGTGGCGTGCAATTTCCATAATCACTACCTGGACATGGCTTGTCATGTCATCCAAACCGTTGTTGGAGGGGGAAACAATCTTCCAATAACCCTACAACAGCCTACCGTGGTTTATTTTGATCATGTGAACTGGCCCTCTGTATCAGGGACTTGTGGGGGCGGGATGGGGAGGAAATATTTTGGATGTTTTGGCACCACTGAAAACAAAGATTGTTGTGGTGCCTGAAAGAATAACAAATGCATTATGGCATATGGCATAAGCTTTTGTGGACAGAAATGCTTATGCCATACTAACTTTGTACATCTTTAAGGTGCTGCAACACTCTGTTGTTTTTTGCTGCAAAAAACTAACATGGCTATCCCTCTGGGACTTCTAATAGAATGGATACATATATGGCAAGAATTTAAAATTTTGCAACTTTAATCAATTTTTTCTACATGTTTTGGAGGACAGAGATAGGATCCCCTTTCATGCTTGTCTTCTTGAGGATATACTATGCCTTTTCTTTAGTTTGGGGTGGGGAAGTTAAGGATAGATAAGGTAGTTAGTTCCAGCCATTTTATATTATGTGTCAGTGTAGAAGGTACAGTAGTTTGATACACAGAGATGAACCAGATCAGGTCTTTGGGTAAATTAAATATCTTGCACTCTGTTAAACTTAATATCTGTAATTCTTACTATGTTCTCAGTAGAATGCAATCAAATTATATTGCCATAGGTTCAACATTATGTATTCATTTTAAATACACTAACCTAGCATGAACTATCAGAGTATGCCTGGAAAAAATGCATTTGAATAATACATAATGTAGTAGGGACAAAGCTAGCTTCATATATTACAGCATTTGTGTGGTTGCTGTTGAAAACAATTTCTTTGTGGCCGGGACCCTATGCAGATATTGCAATGTGTAACTGGCTTCCCACATAGATCTCCCTGAGCTCTAATCCAGACCTCTTGGGACCACTGGTATTGGCATGGAGGATCACTACTTAATGGAGCAGAAACATGAGAAGGTAATAATTACATACATTATGACATCTGAATGGAGCCCTTACAAAGAAGGAAGTTTTGGTAGTAACCATGCTGTGGCTCACAACCATGTTCCTGTTCAGTAAAACAACAACAACAACAAAACCTGTCCTTTTAGTGTCACTTTTTACTCTCACTCAGAATTGGAATCCGCAATGTGAATTTGTTTGTAAACTTCAGTCATGAAAAGAGTCACATAGGAAATTGCTGCTGTTCCACCAAATTAGTTTCTTGGATATCTTTTTAATTGGAGCCCATAACTCAGATTCTTGGTATTTTAGGAAGATGAACAATACAAATTGAAGTACAGATATTTTTTCAGTCAGAGCTCAGTTCAAAGGAAGCTTTTATACACAGATGAGGTTGCTAACAAATAGCATGACATATTATAATGAGACTGTGTTTTCTTCAGTAATTTCACATTTGTAAACTATACTGCTGCGAAAGTAAGTGGTGTGTTTATCTACTCTATTTTTACACTGACAAATCTATGTTAAAGACCAGGGTGCCCAACAGAGACAAAGCAAGTGTTTATAAAAAGAAGTCTAAACTCTAAATCAGTTATACAACACCTTCAAATACAATATATTACACTTGTTCAGAATGCTCATTTCCACATGAGTATTTTTAATGGAGAAGATGTCAATTTATGTTTAAGAACAAATAAACTGTAGTACTTTGACAGCCGTTCACACTTAATTCTTCGCGTTAAACCAACAGCATTCTTTTCCACAAACATCTTTTGTTAGGACAATGCTCTCAGACAGAATTTATGAGAAATGGAATTATGTTACCAAGGAGATAGCATTTACTATAATGAAGAGTAGATCCTAGAAAATGGCCCCTTTTACAGCAGCTCAGAACAGAGCCACAAAAGCAATTGATTGGTCTTGGCATTTAGTCTTATATCAGCTGTGTCATCCATTGCTTCAGGAGTGAGAACACTAATCTAAAGTGACATTTCTGTTCTGGCGGGCTTTTCTGCCCTGATGAAAGCAATTACTTCATTCTTAAATTATAATTTGCAGGAGTTTCCACCACTTTAATTGATAACTTTTTGTTCTATGAAGTTCAATTGTGAAGTGATTAGCTGATTCTGTAAACAGAAATTTTAGGTGTGAAATGTACAAGTTGTTCTGAGATAAAAGTGGTTTTGTTTACTAGGTAGTTTTTTGCAAGGTAAAAACTGCTCTTTCTCTACTGTTTTTAAGCTGCCAAATGGATGGTTCAGAGAGGTGAACAATCCTTGTGGCATTTGGATTTTAGATAAACGGAATTATTGTTAGCTATAACATGGGCCAT
Organism: Shinisaurus crocodilurus; assembly: GCA_021292165.1. NCBI lineage: Eukaryota > Metazoa > Chordata > Lepidosauria > Squamata > Shinisauridae > Shinisaurus > Shinisaurus crocodilurus. The sequence continues at coordinate 266,290,413 of CM037876.1, forward strand.
TAGCAAGTTATTTATGGTTGGATCAAGAGTACATTAGTGTAAAGAGATTGTTTACAAACACAGAATACTGTTGCTAAAATCTGCTATGCCACCACTATTCATCCAGAAATACCTCAAATGTTTGCTTGGAATAGTAGCATTATCTGAGCTCATATGAAATCTAAGAGTATAATGAATATAATATTTAAAGATTTGCCAAATATCATTGCTGTGTGTGTGTGTGTGTACACATATGCATTTTATTTTTTTCTTTATAAAGCTAAGGCATTTTGAATGGCATCCAATTCTGTATTTTCTCACAGAGACCAAAAAGAAAAAAAGGCCATTTAATGTGTTAAATGGGAAATATAAAGCAAAAATGAAGGTCAGACTGATTTAGCACATCAAACAGTCTTTGTCAGCCATGCTTAATATATCCTGAGTTTGTGGAACAAATGAAATTTTGCTGCTGTGTTACACTTTGCTTCCAAACAACCATTACAACTGGTTTTATATATTGTGTGAGCATCAGACCATCAAACAGTGCATCTTTACTGACGTGTTGCTGCAGTGATGATCTACAGCAGCAATCTGCCATTTATATAAGGGCAAAATGTGCATCTATATTTAGTTGTGAAATTGGCCTATTATACTCTTGATGTTTACAGAGGCTAACATAAATTAATGATGACAGCTATGAGCAGTGCATTAGTTAAGCAGCAGAGTTCTTACCTTGAACTTGAAGGTTCCAGCTTTAACTTCCAGCATATACTAGGCAGCTTTCTTCACACATTAAAGGAAAGCCTCTGAAACCATTACCTTTTCTTGGGCAGGATTAAAGAATTCATTTTGTGGTCTGTGCCACTCCAGATAATAACATAATAATTTTGTTTACAGATCCGCCTAAATGTTGCCTTGTCAGAAAATGGATATTTATGGTATGGGGAAATAATAACACACACACACACACACACACACACACACAGAGAGAGAATTTATAGATGTAAAGGGCCTAATTTGATCAAGTTTGAAATTTGTCCAATAGGTAATTTACACCTCAAAGTTTGGCAGAGTAGTGTAGCTTTACTGAATTTTATGTTGCTTTTAAAAAAAAGTTTAACCCACAAATATTCTCATGCAGTTCATGTCAGAAGTGGTGTAGATTCTGTAACAACTATAGATTCCACTGTTAACTATGACCAGAGATCTGAAAAGTATGCAGGTGTTCAAAGGTTCGTGAGTTAAAATGATGAAGCCTTTGATGAATTTTTAATAGTTGAATTTTTAATACAGGTCGGCCTTCTTTCTTTGAGTCTGTATTCCAGATTAATTGATAAATAGTAGAACTGTGCAGTGCTAGATTCTCCTAAGCAAACAAGTAGGGAAAAATCTATAAAAATCTGCCAGGTTGGCTTCTCCTCAGATCTTAGTTGTTGCTTCTTTAAAGGAGAATTATGAAAGGCTTTTAACCTTACTCCTTTTCAGTGGAGAGGTTCTTTTTCTGATTTTTAAAAAATCACTTTTATTAAACAGAAATATTGTTTTAACAGTTTCTGAAATCTTGAGTTCAGACACTACCTGTATGAGAAACCTAAAGGGATTCTGAAATCTCTTTCCTTGGAGGAAACCTAGAAGAGTAGCAGTGTTAGTATGTTATAGCAAAAATGACAAGAGTCCTGTAATTTTCTGCTGACATTACCAAAGTTCATTACCATTACCAAATGGATGATGTCCTAAAATTTCCTAACCTGACCCAACATCTTCAACTTATCCAAATACAAACACAACACTATTGTAATGGGATTAGGCCTCCATACAACCCCTGAAGAGTCAGTGGCCTTAGAAACTGCAACTTATCACCATTTGTCAACCCCCTTTAGATAGTCTCCTATGAAGTGTTTTTTCCTTTTCAAGCTGAAGACAGAGGCAGGGGTCAGGCACAGGCCTGCTGATGATGGCCACAGGACAGTGGTGCATTTCTTTGTCTATTTCTCCTGGATGGTGATCCCTTTTCAAACCCAATATTACCACTGTGGACATTCAAATACCGTATTGTTCTGAGTATAGGCCGCTCCTGATTATAAGCCGCACCCTTAAAGTTTGGTGCTATTTTTTAAAAAATAAATTTTTAACTTTTTTTAACTTAAAGAAAATATACACATTAGTAGAACAGTAAAACAGTATTTTATTTAATGAATAGGAAGACATGTACCAGTATTTTTAACACTTTTGGTAGTCCTGCTTTTGATGGCATATGTTATTTACTCAGAAATATTGAAAACTATTTTGTAGTTATATTGTAAATAAAGAAGGGAAAAGAAATGGACAACAAGGAGACTGATGGGAACAGTTCTCACCCTGTTTGTTTTATGGGCAGTTTTGCAACTCCTCGGCTTACTTCCGTGTAAAAGCCCGTTTGCAGAGTCTCGCTCCTGATTGGAAGCAGCCTGTTTGTTTTATGGGCAGTTTTGCAACTCCTCGGCTTACTTCTGTGTAAAAGCAGATTTACAGAGGGAAGGTAAGGGCAGTTTTGCAACCCGCGGTTCTCTCCTCGGCTTACAACATCTTTACTTTTTGCAACATCCCGATTGTAGGCCGCACCCCTAGTTTAAAGACTTACATTGGGGGGGGAAGTGTGGCCTATACTCGGGACAATACGGTACTATAGTGGTAGGAGCAATTTCAGTGATAATTACACCTCCTAAATAAAAACAATGACATGTAAGCTAGTGGGAAAGAGTCACAAATGGTTTTTTGTCATTGACCTATTATGATCCTACTCATATTATGAGTAGATGGGTAGTATCCAAAATGGCTGTTGTGCTCCTGCCAATTCCATCATGCAAGCAGGACCACCACTTGCACAACAGGGATTTAGCGCTTCACAAAGCAAGCCCCCAATGAGTGAAAACACTCATTTCCAGATAGTGACAGGTCAGCGGAACTTGGTTATGCAAGTTTTGCTGACCTGTTTCAGAAATTAGTGTTTCTGCTTGTTCCCATCCAAAGTGCTAAATCACGATTGTGCAAGTGATAGGTCCTGCTGTTGCTTCAGCAACATTGGATATTGCCCAGTATTGAAAAGAACGTACAGTATTTCTTGGGCAAGGTGTTTGAGCGAGTGGTGGCCAAGCAGCCCCAAGTTCTCTTGGAGGAAACGGATTATCTAGATCCATTTCAATCGGGCTTCAGGCCTGGTTTTGGGACAGAAACTGCCTTGGTCGCACTGTGGTATGACCTTTACCGGGAGAGAGACGGGGAGTGCAACCCTGTTGATTCTCTTGGATCTGTCAGCGGCTTTCAATACCATTGGCCATGGTATCCTTCTGGACAGGCTGGCGGGTATGGGAGTTGGAGGCGCTGCTTTGCAGTGGTTCCGCTCCTACTTGACCGGCTGACTCCAGAAGGTGGTGCTGGGGGATTATTGCTCTGCGCCATGGCAATTAGGCCATGGAGTTCTGCAGGGCTCTATTTTATCCCCCATGCTTTTTAACATCTACATGAAACCGCTGGGAGAGGTCATCCAGAGGTTTAGGCTGCAGTGTCACCAATATGTGGATGACACTCAGCTCTAGCTCTCTTTTTCAGGTAAGAGCTGTTTTGAATCAGTGCCTGCACCTGGTAATGGACTGGATGAGGGCCAATAAACTGAAACTCATTCCAGACAAGACGGAGGTGCTGTTCGTGGGTGGGTCATCTGTCTGGTGGGAAGATACTCAACCTGCTTTGGATGGGGTTGCACTCCCCCTAAGCGACAGGGTTCGTAGCTTGGGGGTGTTCCTGGACTCCAAACTGTCGCTGGAATCACAAGTGGACTCGGTGACAAGGAGCACCTTTTATCAACTTAGGCTGATCTACCAACTACAACCCTACCTGGACAGGCAGAGCCTAGCAATGGTGATCCATGCTCTGGTAACCTCTCATTGGGCTGCCTTTGAAAACGGTCCGGAGACTTCAATTGGTTCAAAATAGAGCAGCAAGGCTGCTAGCAGGGACTGGCCGACAAGAACACATTATGCCAGTTTTCTATGAATTACACTGGTTACCAATTGAAGTCCGGGCCCGATTCAAAGTGCTAACATTAACATTCAAAGCCCTAAATGGTTTGGGGCCAGGCTATCTGAAGGAATGCCTCATCCCGCATGTGCCTACCCAAACCCTGAGATCCTCTTCGGAGGTCCTTCTCAGAGATCCCCCTCTAAAGGAAGCTAGGAGGGTGGCTACTGGACCTTCTCAGTTGTAGCACCCCATTTGTGGAATCAGCTCCTCTAAGAGGTGCGCCTGGCGCCTACCCTTTATTTTTTTAGGCGCCAGGTGAAAACCTTTTTATTCTCCCAATATTTTAGCGGTTAGATTTTTATTCCCATTTTAATTATTCTTACTGTACCTCCGGACTGATTCATTTGGCTGCTTTTGTCTTATTGTATTATATTATATTGTGTTTGTATTTTTATATTAATGATACTTTTGGTTTTAAGATGATTGTTTTTATTCCGTTTGTTTTTTCTTGTAAACCACCCAGGGAGCCTTTTGGCTGATGGGCGGCATAGAAAGGTATTAAATAAATAAAAAAATAAATAATGTATATAGCACAAAATATATATTTATTTTGAGTGTTAATGATAAAATACTATTATAACAACCTTGCAAATAATTAATCAGGAGCTGGGTCCTTAACCACACACCACTTTCCTGATCTCTGTCTTCACCTCAGTTGCCTTTTGCACTCTTCTGCATTTACAAACTCCTGACAAAAGGCAAGGTTTGGAAAGGAGCCAAGAGGCAGCCATCATTAGCACTGCAAAAGAAAACACAGCACTATGGTGACTTCTTTTGCAATTATCTTGCCTCAAAGTTAGAAGACAAGGGGGGGAATGGAACTGGCTGCCACTATGTCAGACAGCATGTAGCTTTCTCTGCTTTTTAATACTAGCTAATGCAAATGGGCACTAGATTAATGTACAAGCTGTGTCATTCCCACTGGCTTATGCCATTATATCATAGTCTCAACAACCTTTCAGCCCCTGGGGCCTTATTTTATGGTTATAGCCCTCCAAACCAATCACTATTTATTACAAGTACAGTGCTGTCACTTCAAAAGACTTTTGGTAAGATGTGTGTAATATGGCAGGGTGAGACTTCACATTTCATGAATAACTGAAGGGATTTTTGATTTTTTTCAGAATGGAAGGAACAGTACCAAATAAAATGTTAAATAAAAAATTTAAAAGGGAATGTTAGCACAATTGTTGTATAGCATATAAAAAAACACAATATTTTATTATAATTAAGCATGTATCTGCTGTATTTTCAACAAAACCTGTGACTTTCTGGAAGAATGAAATTGTCTTGTTTATTAGTGCTCTGTGTAAGAAAGGTGCAACACATAAGCAAGACATGAATAGCTTAAGTATTTTTTAACATTGAATGACAATGTGCCATAGAAAATGACAGCACAGTCCACACACATACTCTCTTTCAATGGGATCGATGGAGCCATCTCCCTTCTGGCTCTGGGCAGGAGTAATGTATGGGCTAGCGCACTGTAGAGGAGAGCAACTGTTCAATGGGCATACAAGTAGCATATATTGATCTCTCATCGTAAGTAATGTAGTAGTGCACATGTTGGGAAGAAGGGAAAAGGACCATAGAGTACTCCATTGGGCCCATGGTAAAAGTAAAGAGCTTCACATTTTGTCCTGCATATTTTTAGGATTCTACTACACATATCAATTAGTTTATGAAGCGATAAAGCAAAAGCGTATGCCTATAATGTACACTCATAAGAAAAAGCACTAGATATAACAAAATTAATGTGAAGGGTGTTGTGTGTGTTGTGGATGGGTCAGCTTGTTTAGAACCAGGGTAGCAGTAATGAATTGAATGGTTTATTATGACCACAGACCAATACAAGCTTTTATACAAAAGAAAGATACAACTGATTAAGAGTAATTAACTAAAAAGGATATCAATAATAGAAATTGTGGGAGGGGATAGATATTGCAAAATGTATAAGGATATTGGAGAATGAAAGAGAAAGAACTTTGAGGTAACATTAGCTCATTTCTAAATAAAATTTTGGGTTGGATCCAAAGCTTATCTTCCTTTGACAAAAAGGAGCATCCCACCAATGGAAGGACTCCTTCCGCTGACAAAGGAGTCTTTCCATCAGAGGAAGACTACTTCAACTGGAGGAAAGGAGACCTTTGCATCCAACCCATTATGATAGGAACATAGGAAACTTCCTTATACCATTTTGTGTCATTGGACCATCTAGCTCAGTATTGCAGTGGTTCTCTAGGGTTTGAGAAGGGGTCTTTCCCAGCCCTTCCTAGAATTGCCACGGACTGAACCTGAGACCTTTTGCACACAAAGCATGTGCCCTACCAATGAGTTACAGACTCTCAGATGGGTATTAGAGAAAATGTGGCATGACACATGGGAATATATTGGGGGGGGGGGTGTTTGATAAGCACCAACTATACTATATAGCCTGATTATGGCACATAAGGTTGAATATGCAGATCCACACTACACGTTTGCTACAAGAATTAGGGAACTAAGGATTTCCTAGTTAGAATACTGCATTTCTATGATTCTAGAAGCCATTTCTACGGCTATACCATAAATTAAATGATAACTAATAATATTTAATAGATAACACTACATGCTTTATGCCAAACAGAAAGTTGCTTTCTTCTGGAATAATTCCCATCTGCCTTTTTATGGTGCCATATTCTCTGGTTTATTGTTCCACATTTGGACAAAGCAACTACAGATGAGTTTTTAAGATCTCATGTACAGTATTATGATAGGTTACTGTACTTGTTGATTATCTCTAGAAACAATAAATTAATAGAGTTTAGATAACAAAATACCATTCAGAGTTTCTCTCAAGCGTATATGTGCATGAATTGCATGTGTATATTTAGAAATTTTGTATAGGGTGTTTGCATAGAAACCAGGAATAAGAAAGAGAACTGGCTAAATCAGACAGAACATAATACTGATGAGCAGCCCTGCTCTGTTGTTCTTGTTTCAGTTTACAAGCCTTGAGAAAAGAAAAGTCCCGAGATGCTGCTCGTTCTCGCAGAGGGAAGGAAAATTTTGAGTTCTACGAGTTGGCCAAATTGTTGCCACTTCCTGCAGCCATTACCAGCCAGCTTGACAAGGCGTCTATCATCCGATTAACAATTAGCTATTTGAAGATGAGGGACTTTGCTAATCAGGGGGATCCTCCGTGGAACTTGCGAATGGAAGGACCACCACCCAACACATCAGTAAAAGGTATGGGGTTGGATGGTCATAGTATATGGAATGTGGCAGCCAATGCTGATCTCTTAATTGAAATGTTTACCATCCTTTCTTTTTTCCCTGCATATCAAATCCTTTAAAGGGATACAAATGTGGAAATCTGAGGTCTGCATGAGAAAGACACCATGTGAAGGTGAAATAAACCTCTTATTCTCTTTATATTTTATTTTTTAAAAAAACATCTCAGTACAAATATTGTAGTGAGAAAATGAGACTACGTGTGTATTTTTACATGAGTTAGGCCACAATTCAGCACAGAGTTTAGTGCCTTTAAACCCACTGAAATCAATGAGCTTAAGCATGCTTAATTCTGTGTTGGACTGTAGCCGTGAAGTGCAATCCCTATGCATGTTAATTTGAAAGCGAGCCTCACTGTGTTCAAAGAGGATTTCCCCTAAGTAAGTGAGCATAGGACTGTTGCCTTAGAGTCTTTCTGTTTGTTCAGTAGAAAACACTCTTTTGGGTGAAGAAGTGTAACCCTCCTTAGTGAAAAGAGGAAAAATATGGCAACTTGTTGAATTCTGTGTATAAAGACTGGAGTTAATTATTAATTATTATGATTTTGTTCTGTTTATAGTTTTGTATTTATTTATTTATTTATTTATTTATTATATTTATTAATCGCCCATCTGGCCGGTCACCCGATGTAGTTCACCAGATGTGAAAGTAATTCCTTACAGATTGGCTTAACATTTAAGGATTAAATAATTTAATTGAGCATAAATGTCAGTTTACTAAAACCAGGAGGTTGAATTCAGCAGTGTCCTTCCACCAGTGGTATGGACACCACTAGTGGATGGTTCTCTCTCCCGCCCCTGCAGCCTCTTGTGCCCCTCACATCAAATCTGTTCCAGAGGGTTGGGGACCCTCCAGAGCAGATTTTTGGGGTGTGCAGGGGGGAGTATGGAAAGGCAGACTCCTGTTGGGTGAGTGGAAGTCAGCTTGCATACTATTGGGTTTAGCCCAGGCATTACAAAGAACCAAAAAATTGAGGACAAAACATTTCTATGTATACATTATGTCACTCAAGTTGAGGTAGTGGAAGCCAAACTTTACAGTTCAGATGTTAGATTATTATTCATATTCCATTGTGTTTTATAAACATTTATGAACTTAAAGTGTTCAACTGCTTACAACTGTTTAACTATAACTAAACAAAAAGTTCACATTGTAGTAAAGATCCTGAAGAAATATGTATTAAAGGCTCCCCTCATATTTCTAGCCCATGTAGGAACTTTTCATCATTATTACTTTAATGCATTGGTTCCAATCCAGTTTCTTTTCCCTGACTTGACACCTATAATCCTACATCACAAGTGGCATTTTAAACTCAAGAGAATTAACTAGTTTCTTACAATGTAGTGGAGGTGAAAAGAGGCTGGAAGTTGGGAGAATTTGGGAAAGGATAAATGCACATGTTGATTTCCCTGTGCTCATCTTTAGATCACAGTGTGTGTGATATAAAAACACAGGGATGGGCTCCCCATCAAAGGCTTTTTGATTAATCTCTAGTGTTAATAAATACAAGCATAATTTTCTTACTTTAACCATTAATTTTTAGAAGAGTCATATCATATAGGTTTATCTCCATTTTTGAAGCAAAGAAGGTATATAATGGGTTTCAAGAGGGGTATATTTCTGTGCTTGGTTTAGAAGGAGAAGATAGATAAAGTGGGCATAATAGAAATCTGGTTTATTGGGGAGAACCAGTAGGATATGTTTATCAGTTTTAAAAGCACTCCACTGGCTGCCAATCAGTTTCCGGGCGAAGTATAAAGTGTTGGTTATTACCTTTAAAGTCCTACATGGTTTGGGTCCAGGCTACCTACGGGATCGCCTTCTCCCGTACAATCCACCCCGCACACTTAGGTCCTCTGGGAAGAATCTGCTTCAGTCAGCCAAAACTAGGCTGACAAGCATTACCTAGAGGACCTTCTCTTCTGCTGCTCCCAAATTATGGAATGGCCTGCCGGAGGAGATACGTCAACTTGTCAGTCTTTTGGAATTTAAAAAAGCCGTAAAGACTGAACTCTTCCGGCAGGCCTATCCGGCGGAATTTTAGGATGTTTTAAAGATGTTTTAAAGATGTTTTTAAGATGTTTTTAAGCTGTTTTAGGATGTTTTAAGGATGTTTTAAGATGTTTTAATAGTATATATTGTGTTGTTTTAGTTTAGGTATTTTATATTTTCTGTTGTTCCCCGCCTCGATCTGGATGGAGAGGCGGGTAATAAATAAATAATAATAATAATAATAATATATTATTATTATTATTATTATTATTATTATTATCATCATCATCATCATCATCATCATCATCATCTCTGGGTACAAATTCTCTAGGAAGGACAGGGAAGGGCATACTGGGGTGGTGTTGCACTGTACATCAAACAAGCTAGAAATCTCAAAAGGTACAGAGACCCCTTCACAGAATAGAAGTGGTTGGCAATACCAGGCCCCAAAAGTAATTTAGTACTCATCATCAGTACTAGGGAAATACTGTCTCCCCCGACCAAAATTCTCAAGTTGATCTTGAGATGAAGAATGGAATCAGGGAAGCACCCAAAGAAGGAAGTGTTGTAGTAATGTGTGACTTCAGTTCCTTCACATAAACCGGGAAAATGCCTGTTCAGGTCACAACAGAGAGAAAAAACTTTTAGATACCCTAAACAACTGTAGCCTAGAATAGTTGGTTATGGAACCAACCAGAGGGGTTGTGATGCTGGACTTTATCCTACTGGTAAGTGACTGCAGGATCTGATGTGTGGTTGAACTATCTGGAAATTGTGACCACAGCACTGTCATCTTCCATGTATATGTAAGTGGGAAATTTCCAAGGAAGTCCAACATGGTCAAATTTGACCTCAGATAGGAAACTTCTAAAAAAATATGAGAGGATTGGTAAAAAGGAAGTTGAAAAGGAAAGTCAAGGAGGCAAAATCTCTCCAGAATGCTTGAGGTTATTCAAAATTACAATAGCCCAGGTAGAATGTATATCACAAATCAGAAAAGCTACCACCAAGTCCAAAAGGGACACCAGCATGGTTAAATAACAGAGCCAAGGGAGTTATTCACTCCAAAAGATGTACCCTTGCCTGAAGTGACATTTTCAGGAAGGGAGTTTGAACCACAATAAACTAAAATGAATAAAACAGCATACAATATTGTGCTAAACAGTGGACTGGATGATATGGACTGAGTTGTGCGTAGATTGTACTGCCTTGAAGCGGGGTTGTTGTTGTTGTGATGACGTTTTGATCCATTCCAGCTGTGTGATTTCATACATGCACTAGACTAGGAGATCCTCTCTCCATCTTATACTTCTGTTGTCTTAAAAAAAAAAAAAAAAAACACAGTGTGGGATTTCCAATTGAAAAGTATAGTTCTATCAGCATTAAAGAGATTTTTATTTTGTAGTTGGAAAGTTTCTGAAGACAATTTGTAAAAGGTTCTTTGAAATAGCAAAACACATTCTAATACAATATACTGGTAAATGATATTTCAATGTATGTGTGAATCTGCTACATGTGGAATCAGTTCATCAGTGTGTATATATTTCCGTTGTTTATTAGTTTTCTTTGTATATAAAACTGTTAAATATTTTGGTCAAACATTTTTGAAATTATATCAAATAAATTTAATTCTCATTTAGTAAGATACTTTTTTTTTGTCCTTTGTATGGATAAATAATTTTAAATAGCCTTCAGCAGTATAACAAACATGGCTTCTAATCTTGCAATAAAACCACTAGATACTTTATATTGTGCCACCCCAATCAGTCTCCTAAAGGCATTTGGAAAACATATGAGAAATACTTACACTATATAAACTATGGCTATTTGTAAAAATGAAATGGCCTGTTCATGTTAATAATTCCATATCGAAGCTTAGTTTTAAATTTGTCCCGGATGATTGTACAACAATTTAATCATTTTAATTTAGAACTTCAAAAAGGTCCTTCTGTCCTGTCTATAAAGGCTGATAAATTTGTTTTCTTATGCATGTTTTGTATGGATTATTCCAAGTTGTGCTTACAGAAAGAACATTCAGGTGACACTGTGTAATATTTCCCAAGTCAATTACTTCATGGAAATGATATGTTAAACAATTGCAAAGCAAGAGATAGTTTTCACCATTATTTGAGAAATATCTGTATTGTTACAGATCAAATATACATAATTCAGGAAATGACCACACATTTCCAGCAGTGGTTTCAGCTAAATAACTGATTACTGTAACCTTTAAAGAAATCTCATTGTCGTGACTATTGGTTTAAGCACTTCTCTATTCATAATAATCTTTGTCTGGAGGATATCTAGAAACTATTATATCATTTATTAATCTAAAAAGCAGCAGCCAATGATAAGATATTTGCTAAAACTGTATAATTTTTCTAGTATAGCAGACTTTGGATCCTGCCACCCCACTCCATGTCATTGTTACTCGGGGAATAGAAGCCACTGAATTCAATAATACACATATCTTTCAGAAGTTGATTTCAAGTATTACATTTTCAATATCATGATAAAATTGTCTGATGAGGTAGATTTCATGTCAAAGATAATTCAAAAGAAATGTGAAATAAAAGGATATTCATTCAATGTATACGAAAGAGAGTTCCAATTTAAAGAAAATATTTAGCCTAGCAGATGCTTAGGACAAACGGTTATTATCAACACAACTGTTGGAAGATCTGTCATTACCATTCTTATAGTTTCTTATATTCTAAACCTTGTTTGGAAGGTGCTTAATATATATGGTTTTCCAGTTCTGCCACGAAACCTGGAATTGTAAGCATACCTTCATGTAACATTTTTTTACTACACATGCTGCCAAATTCTGAATAAATCTGGAACTTAGCAATGCATTTGGAAGGTCTAGACAAATGTCATGGAACTTGTGGGGGTAGAGGTATCACCGAATTCTACCACAGATTTCTGGATCTGGCTAGGGTCACACAACACACCAGGTCACAGCCATAGGTCTCTACAGAGATCTCTGGGTTATGGCACACTTCAATAGCATTGCACATAACAGACTTTAGAGGACTTAGTGTGTGCCACAGCTAAAGGGATGTCCTCCCCAGCACCCCAGAAGATCAGTCAGGGATCAGGAAGAGCCCAGTTTAGTGAATACAGGCCTCAGCAGGAGTAGAAGCCTCCAAGCCCTGGTTTTCACTGGTAATGTAATCAGTGGGGATCAGGGCCGAGTGGCTTTTGCAGAGGTCTAGCATAGCCAATTACAACAATGGGCCAGATGGACTCCGTGACTGGAATTGTGGCTGGAATTTGCAGATGCTTCTCAAATTCTGTGGACTAGAATACTAGAACCCAGGGTTCTCCAATAAAACTGAATTGTGGGAGATTCAAGACAGACAAAGTGAAGTACTAGTTAAACTATGGAAATCACTTCCACAAGATGTGCTCATGGTCACCCACTTAGAAGGGGAATAGAAAGATTCATGGGGGATAAGACTATCAATGGCTACTAGTTATGATGGCTATATACTACCCCCAGGACTAGAGGCCACATCACATGCCTCTGAATATCACTTGCTGGGGAGCAGTAGAGGGCTTTGCCCTCATGTCCTGATTGTGGCCTTCCCTATAGGCATCTGGTTGGCCATTGTGGGAAACAGAATACTGGACTAGATAGTGGTCTGATCCAGCAAGGCTCTTCTTATGATTAATAGTTCAGGTACTGTTTGGGGGCGTGGGGGGGGAGAGAGAAATTTGCAAACATGAGCTCCTCCTGAAATGGTACATTCTAGTAAAATCTTTAGTAATGGATTTTGCTGATTGCACGAACTGGACTTTGGCAATTTTGATCCAATATGTCTGCAAACATTTAAATCAATAATGTGATTTTATTTTCTTTATGGTTGTGCTTCAAATAACTTTTTGAACTAATAATATAGAGCACACTAAAGTGTAATGTGCCTCATATTTTCATGGGTTAATGATGTAGGTTTCAGTTAAGCAACCACAGGAGTACCATACTGCTTTACAAGGTAATAAAATGATTCACAAGTGGATTCATCCTAATGAGGGAATTAACGTCCTGATGAGAAGAGTTAGAAGAGCCAATATTGTTGCTGCTTGATAGTTTTTAAATGTTTATTTTAAATATAGGATTGTATACAAGGTTCCATTCTGTAAACAGAAGGAATTCTTCCATTCACAGATGAGTCTTTGATCTAGTGGAGAGTTCTGCTATTGTAGAGGGAAAGCAATTTTTACTGATCTCCCTGCATCACTTTCAATGCTGTTCTGGAGGATTGTCCAACCCCCTGGAGCAGATTTTTGGAGGGGGCAGGGTGAATTGGCAAAATCACCTCCCCTCTGCTCACATTAGTGGAAGTGTCATCTGGATCAAAATCCCTTCCAGGAACAGAAGAGTACAACTAGATTCTTCCTATTATTGGGTTTTGTTCCAAATTGTGTGCACCTGGGTTTTGCTCCAAATTGATCTTCTTTTTGTCTCTTGGTTTTTAGTTGAGTTGCTCCTGAAATGGAAAGTAATCTGTAATTTATTGCAGAGAGGGCCTGCCCTTTCCTTTACACCCAGTGATACAGTCCAGTACAACTGTTTAAGTTGAATATCTTTTCCAATATGATTTTGTATTATTTGTCCTTTTAAAAATTATTAAGGGATAGGGCAGTTTGTAAATGTAAAACAATACATTCTTCAGAAGTGCAACATGAATGGATAGCATCATATGTTTTTGTCCTGTCCAGGGATGAATCCCACAAATACTGTTTTTTTTATCCATGACAGCTAATAGGTCATGTAAACGAAAGAGGGAAATGAAAATGTAGGATTGCTATGATCTAAGAAGGAAGGTAATGACAGTCCTGATACAGGCACAAACTAACAAAAACCATTCACAGAGTCAAACTAGTTGTACCTCTGCATGTGTAGCTGCTGCTGCAAATGGCAATAGCCCATCTAGGTTTCCTACTTCTCACATCTAGTAGAACTTTCCTGTGTCCTTAAGTCAGAATGTTCTGCACATATTTGGCTACCAGTGGTGGAATGTATAGAAACACAGAACATCATGGGCATGCAGCTAATTTATTATTTAATTTAATTTATTTATTACATTTCTGTTCCATCCAATAGCCAAAGTTCTAATGTTTTCAAAGGCTTTGTGTTAGGTGTCTGTGTGAACCAATGTACGTATGCATTGACATGACGGAATACCCATAAGCAGTAAACCAAAATGTGAAGCCACCTCTCATGGGCATTCTGGCATCTGGATCAATGACATATTTATATGGATATGACTTGTGGGCCTTTTGCTGTCTAACTCTGCATTATTCTATATATCAAAATATCTGCCAACTTCATTTATTGCACATTTATTTATTTATTTATTTATTGCATTTATACCTCGCTCTTCAGCCAGAAAAGGCTCTCAGAGTGGCTTACACAGATTAATAATAAGACAGCCCCTGCCCTCAGGCTCACAATCTAAAAGACATGACACAAAAGGAAAAGGGATTGGGAGGAGGAAGAATGCCAAACTCAGGCACCAGTTCTTAGTTTAAAAGGTTCTTATAGGTTTTTCTTTCTTTTTTTCTTGCACATTCTTTTATTTTTAGGTTTACTATTCATACTACCTTCATACTTCTATTGCTTTGTTTCAAACTGTCTTGCTTGCCTACTTTTGGGCAGAAAGACACTTTGGCAGAGATATATGGGGTGTGTGTATGGGTGGGTGTGTACGCATGTATGCATATATTGACCTGGCTCGCACATCGTGATACGCTAGGGCTCCAGGAGAACCTTGGCTTGCCAATATTTCTTGCTTCAAGCAGCAGTGGGTAAACATACCATGGACCTTCCATCCGTGATTTGTTTAGCATGACTTGCAGACCAGGAATACTGGCTTGTCTCTCCCCTGACAAATCAGAGTTAGACGCCAACAAAAAACAGTGGCTTATTGTGACATGCAAACTGGGCCAATGTGACATGATCTAACCAAAGTGAAACACTTGTATTGATTGACTGAATGTGTTCTACTTTACCATTGGAATTAATGAGATTTAGTAGTGCTCCACTTAGGGTGGATTATGTCCTGAATATTTTTAAAAGAGATTGGTGGTATGAGGAGGTGGACAGAGACATTTGTGTGAGGTAGTGGAGTCATAGAAATCATAGAAATCATAGAAAAGTAGAGTTGGAAGGGGCCCACAAGGCCATCGAGTCCAACCCCCTGCTCAATGCAGGAATCTAGGTCAAAGCATCTCTGACAGATGTCTGTCCAGCTGCACCTTGAATGCCTCCAGAGTGGGAGAGCCCACCACCTCCCTAGGTAGTTGATTCCATTGTCTTATTGCTCTGACAGTCAGGAAATTTTTCCTGATGTTTAGGTGGAATCTAGGTTCCTGTAACTTGAGCCCATTATTCCGTGTCCTGCAAACTGGGATGACCGAGAAGAGATCTTTGCCCTCCTCTGTGTGACATCCCTTCAAATACTGGAAGAGTGCGATCATATCTCCCCTCAGTCTCCTCTTCTGAAGGCTAAACATGCCCAGTTCTTTCAGTCTCTCCTCATAGGGCCTTGTTTCCAGTCCCTTTATCATCCTTGTTGCCCTCCTCTGAACCCTCTCCAGTTTGTCTATGTCCTTCTTAAAGTGAGGTGCCCAGAACTGGACGCAGTACTCAAGATGAGGCCTAACCAGTGCCGAGTAAAGGGGAATTATCACATCCCGCGATTTGGAAGCTATACTTCTATTAATACAGCCCAAAATTGCATTTGCCTTCTTTGCAGCCACGTCGCATTGCTGGCTCATATTCAGTTTGTGATCTACCACAATTCCAAGATCCTTCTCACTTGTAGTATTGTTGAGCCAAGTGTCCCCCATTCTGTAACTCTGCATTTGGTTTCCTCTCCCTAGGTGCAGCACTTGGCATTTATCCCTATTAAATTTCATTCTGTTGTTTTCGGCCCAGCGCTCCAGCCTATCGAGGTCACTTTGAATTTTGTTTCTGTCTTCCAGAGTCAGTATCTTCTACTTATGAATTTCCAAATGTTGATGACATACAAATACCTTAAAATTCCGGTTTTGGCTTAAAAAATAGTTCATCACTCCCAGAAACAACAAAGAGTTTTGTAGTACCTAAAAAAACTAAGATGCATGAAGTGCTATTATCTCTCTCTCTCCGTCTCTCTCTCACTTTGTGCATAAACAGATATACACCACACATATACACACACACACATTCATGGGTATAGTAAGGAAATGTAAACAGATTGGCCCAAAGGCTATGAAATGCAAGTGGTACAGTCTGTGATATTTCTTTATGAAATCCATTTGTATACAAAATAAGCACAATAACCTCAACATCAGTAATTGATGATAACACAATAGCTTCCTAGGTTTGCTGTGCTAATTTAGTGGGACTGAAAAATATTGTCTTGATTTTAGGTGGGTATATCTATATTTACCCATGTCTATGTATATATACCAGCTGAGGATAATACTTCATACAATTGTTGAAGTGGAAACTACTCTGCCTCGGTTTATTAAGCTGAGCTATGCATAAGCTTATTTATTTATTATTTAAAATTGTTTTTAAGCTGCAGTCCCTTCACTTCTCCTTTCGCTGTGAGTTGAATTAAACCAGGAAGTGTCTCATTAACTATTTTTCCCATTGTGCCTGAAATGGGAAACTATGGTTACCAGGTTTGGAACAACACAGAATATTAAGGCACCTATATGCTGCCCTATAACCAGGGATGGGGACTCGGACTTGAGGACTCGACTCGTGAGTCGGACTGAGTCCCCCCTCTGACTCGACTCGGACTCGAGTCCCAATATTTTTAATGGGACTCTAGACTCGACTCGGGACTCGAGACCAAGGACTCTTCAACATCCCTGGGCTGTGCCAGAAGGAGTGGAGAGGAGCGTGATTGCCGGCGAAGAGCGCATGGAAGCGAGGTGTGCCACTGCTCGGCCACTATGGACGGCTACCAGGAGTGCAATCCCAACAGTGTGTCAAGATTTATTTTGATTGATGTGTTGCGTACTTGGGAGAGGCAGAAGAAGGACCTGAGATTACTCTGTGTGGCTGCTCTGAGTGTGTTTCTGGTTCCAGCAAGTTAATCAGCAGTGGAGCGGGTGGAATTAATCACCAGTGAGGGTGGAATTGTGATGAGATCTCACCGTTCCAGAATGGGGGCCAAACATTTAGAAAAAATCATGTTCCTCAAATGCAACATGGATAAGTTTTAGGAAGTACAGCAAGTTTATTTTTTTAAATCATTTTTCTAAAATGCAACCTTTCAGACATTTTGGGTTTGGCTGCCTCTGCCTGCCTGTCTGGGGTTCCCAGCCTCCTCTGCCTGCCTGGTCTCTTCTTGACCAGTTCAACAGTTGAATTGTCCAAGACAAAGGCCTCTGCCTGCCTGCTTTGGGGTTCCCTGCCTCCTCTGCCTGCCTGGTTATTTTGGGTTTTTCTGCCTGGTCTGTTCTTGCCAAAATCAGTTGCAGAGTTTTGAAATAAAAAGGCACACTTGTGCCTAGAATTTATTTAAACCACACATCTGAAGTAGCCTTATTTTGTTGGGGAAAAAAACCATTGATTTTAATAGGGACTCGTGGAGTCAGCTTTGGGAGTGACTTGTGACTCGTGACTCGTGAGTCACCATTTTGGACCAAGGACTCGGACTCGAGACTCGGGTCCAAAGACTCGTGACTCGACTCGTGACTCGAGACCAAGGACTCTTCAACATCCCTGCCTATAACCAAGTTCTCAGGGCAGCTTACAACAAAAATGAATGCCAATAAAATGCATACTTTTTATATGGAGGTTCTCTATCAATCCTAGAAAGTAAGTATTTAAGGTTACTACAGATTCTCCAAATGAAAGAGAACAATTATACCTCTAAACTGATTAATTCCAACTAATCTGAAATCTTTTTTATGCTCAGGCATGTTATGAAAGCACTAAACATACTCTTGTGCAAGCATGACTGCCTGTTTGATTCAGTATTTGGATTAGTTGACTGCTCCTCATAGACATGTTTTAAGTTGTCATTTCTGCTTGCATTTGTATCAAAAAGAAATGGTGGCTTTTCTTTCCTATGAATCACTGCCATATGGATGTGCAGAATTGCCTGCCACACTTCATTCATCATCCATTCAACATAGATAAGCAATACACACATACTTTCCCCCCCCCCCGATGTTTTTTAAAGAATTCAGTTAATTCCCCTTTTTAAACAGTGGATTCACCTATATAGAATTGCCCAAATAATGTTTACTTCTTATGTCAACCAATTTACATAGACATAGATGTTAGGAAATCAAGAAGATTCTGATGTTCCATTTTAAATAGTGAAAGTAAGTATGAGTAGATTTCAAGAAAGTTTAGGTATCTCTCACTTTCATATTTTCAGACTTTAGTGCTGAGGATGATAACAATTAAGTTGTAACAGTGCTACGAAGGTATATGAGTATTAACAGAAAACTATATAATAAATTGCCATGCTCTTTTAGCTTAGATCCCAAAGTTTTAGAAAAATAAGTACATTAGGATATGTACTTGTATACCAATGGACAGAAATTGGACAAGGCACATTTCAGTTCAAAATTGATGTTCAGTTTTGCAAGTGGCTGCAGTAGAAACGTCAAAGATACTTCCAGCTGGGTACATAGATTTTTGTTTTTGTTTTAATATTTATGTATTAATTATATTTTTAATCTGCTCAATAATCAACATTCTCTGAGTAGATTACAAACAGCTAAAAGACTAAAATGCCTTATAAACAGTTAAAATATAAAATACAATATTTAATATTTAAAATAATAAAAAACAATACAATTGTTTTTCTCATGGACAGGTAACTTTGTAGGATTGAAGCTGTGGATAATAAAGATAATGTAATTTAAGGACAAACTTTAAAAAGCCATAAAGTATCAACCTACACTTAAATTATTTACGTAAATGACAAAAATGCACTCTGTATTCCATCCTTATAAAATATTTACTAGGTTGTTTTTTTCAGTTGTTTTCTGCACATTTCCCTTCACACCCCGCGCTCCTGTGGGGGGGGGAGAGTTTTGCGCGGGGGGGGATGAGGAGCAGAGACAGGAATGAAGTGATTTCACCTCCAATCAGGGCTTGGGCAAATTGATTGCCTGATGGGGTGAGGCATAAGGGGTGGGGCCCTGAGGCAATATTTATGCACAGGAGACCCCACCCAATGCCTCTTTCTTCGCAGCTCCCTCCCTCCACTCCCGATGAAGCAGTGTGAGCTCCTCTGGTCGCCTTTTATGGGGCCAAGTAGGAATTTTGGCTCATTGTCCTTATTGGCTCGGGGCAATGTGCGAGTTTCGCCTACTCCATACTGTGGAATCGGCGGTGGGTTTGTTGTTTTGGGTTTCCTGTTATTTCGGTCACATTGGCCTTAGTTTAGGCGGTAAGTGCGGTGTATAGGCAGTGGGGGTTAGGGTTGCGGTGTGCATCCCATGGCACCTTTGAAGGTGATGGGCGAGAACCCGAGCCTCACAAATGTCGATGCCGTGTGGCTCAATTTGTGAGAGGTAGGGTTGCCTTTGGGGTCTACCCATTTCACCCTCCTCGGTTGCCCCGTGGCGCCGGGGGGCGGTGACCCTAGGTAGATCCCCCAGCACCCCGTGTGGGGAATTCGAGGGTGGCGAGTCACAGCGCCGCCCTCGAGTTTGGGTTGCTTTCGCCCGAACATTCTCCACTGGCCTTTTGGCCGGCCTTAGTTAATCCCGCACTTCTCCCCTCGCAGATCTTCGAATGAATAAATGTGGCCCTGATTTTATACCAACAACTGTTGTCTCGTCTCTTCATTTCCAGCCTTTGCCCGCGCAATTGCACAATATTGTTGTTTTCCAGAGAACCAGAAAATCTTATGTATATAAAGTTTGTATAACCTACTTCATCTCTATTTCTTCCCCAATATTCTAGTGTTATATTCATTTTCACTGTTATATCTTAGTTTCCTAGCTATGGTTGCTTCATTCTTCCCAGTCCTCAAAAAATGGCCATTAGCAATTGCTTCAGTGATGTAACCAGATTCCACATGAAACACTTGGGGCATCATAGCCTGGTTACATACCCTTAAATAATGAAGAAAAACACAGTCCATCCACCTTGGCTTTCCACTACATTTGGAAGGGAAAACACATGGGGAAAACACTCAAAGGATTATGCTGTAAAATTTGTAACAAATGGGAACATATCTGGTCTTCGTATTTCTTATCCTGCTTTGTGAATATTTGTCCTCCTCTTAGTTTTCTGTTGTCTCATTTTCAGGGTTTTTTTGTTTTTGTTTTGCAATTTTTTAAAGTTTATTAGAGACACACACAAACACTACATACAACATACAACAAGACAACTAAAATGGACTTCGGATTCTCTCTACAGCAAGTATAAGGAACAATAAATTCTCGTAGTCTATAATTACAAATAAGTTTACCTTTTCAGGGTTCTCAATCAGGATCAAGAGGGCATTTTGAAAAATAACTGAGGAAGCCCCCTTTTGGGGATGGCAGGAAGTAGAGACATAGCAACATTTCTTCCTATGGGGAGGAAGGCTCCTCCTCTGAGTCCTGCTTCTGGGACTGGAAGAGACAGAAGGTCTTAGCTCATGCTTCTTAGGCTGCACCAGAAATTATTAAAAGACATAGAGAAGGAACAGCAGAGAAAGGGGAAAAAGGAGGTTAAGGAAATGGGGCATTATTCATCACCTCACCCATCAGCAATTCCCACTATTTAAGTAGGAAAGGATGAGAAGAACTTTGCCTACATGTTCCTATCTCAGCAATGGCTGCAAAATCAAGGAAGTCCTAACTCCTTTTCTTCAGCTAGAGGAATGTTGAACTATTCTGAGCTGCACAATCTTATTCCACAATGAAAGAAGCTGAAGACCAGGAAGTCAGCTAGCCAGAGTCAGAGTTCTTAGCTGCGTGAAAGCTGAAAGACTATAATAAGCTTCCTGAGGTCCTCTGTGCCCTCTTTTAGATCAGGTCCTCTCTACCCTCCTGTAAAGGGTCCATGAATAAAGTATATGATTTCACCAGGAAGGAGTTTATGGGAGCAGAGGTGCTCCATATTTTAGCCATCCTACAAAGAGGGCGAGTTCAGAATCCTGCTTGGTGGGGATTAAAATATTGTGTGCCCATTTGATTTATTGGTTTCCCAGGTTGAATTTGAATCAGGCCCTCCAGGTTTTTTTAATCAGATCTTCATAGTTCCTGTCTTGAAATTCGTACTCCCAGTAGTGTTAAAGGTATCAAATTCATCCTTGACAAAGGTGTCAAATTCATCCTTGGCAATGAAGCATTCAAAGCACACAGGGAGTAGGTGTTAGAGGGAATCATAGCTAATTTTGTTAAGACAGGGTTGGGCGACTTGTGCCGCCGCCCCCCAGTTGTGGTTGGATTGCAACTACCATCAGCCCTAGCCAGACTAGCCAGTGGTGAGGGATGATGCAAGTTTCAGTACAACAACATCTAGAGGTCCACAAGTTCCCAACCCCTGTGTTAGTAGAACAGTTACTTCAGCTTTCTGGGAGGAAGTTGTTGCTGTATTCCTGCCTCCTGTAAATCCCAGAATGGGAACTTCTTAGACCCAGTTGTTTTAGGATGCCCTCCTGTTCCTGTCTACAATAGAAACTTATAGGTAAGAGAGCAATATTTTTTTTTTTGCTTCCCACCATTTAAATGTGGTTTCATCTACAACATCTTGTCTTTCCATTTTCAGCCTGTGTGCACATAGCATAAAAGAAACAAAATGGAAAACAACCATATAACATTATTCTAATTTTCATTTTACCATTCTGATTGATGGATAATGTATAGTAATGGTGTTCAGGCTGGTAGAGTAATGTATGGACCAGATGATATAATAAATTATATTGTATTCACCCCAAATCTATATATTTGTCAGCTGGCTGGCATATAATAGGGATTTTTTTTTCTAAATTAAGCAGTTAAAAATGCTTGCTATTGACAATGTGCATAATTTCTTCTGTCTTAGTGATTGCACTAAAATCTCTCTGATGACAAGTATGATGCAAAGACAAAAGATTATGCTACTGAGATATGCATGTAAGTTAAGGGTTCCACAGCTGTTTGAAATTAGTTTACATTTTGAAGAAAAGAGCAAAACGACTTTGGGAGTAAGCTATTTATGAGCAGTGCACAAGGTAGCAATATTTTCATGGCTGAAACACATGCAATATGAATCCACTTTGAGCAGGGACTCCATCTTGTGCCATGTTATGACTAAATAACAAATACACATTTTCTTGTTTTCAAAGTTCAATTTAAGGGCCTAACTACACCTCATAGTAAATGTGTCTCTTGCAGCAATATCAGGGGATGTTTTTTTCTTTAATCCTAAGCAATGGGGGCTGATTTCTACTTGGACTGTAGCACAGGGAATGGGAGCTTTATTTCTGTTACTAATTGCATCATGAGGGGGGAATTGCAGGGGGAGAGGGAAGTGTTGAGCCGCCCCATCCTGCATAATGTGGTCCTGATGGAATTCACTACCACCACCATGATAGGATTGAAGAAATCCCCTGACATTTCTGCACACAACACATTGATGTGTAGTTACACCCGAAATCATTGCAGTGGGGTATTTGTGTGTTGTTTCATTCTTCAATCTAGGGCCTAATTTCTGAGGAATAGCCATGAATTATGATAGGGAATCCACCCTAGTGATTAGATCAAGATGGTGAATGATGTTGTAACATCTCAGATAATAAGGGGGTAATATTACCTACTATTCAACCCGTCTCTGGATGTTAAAGTAAACATTAGGAATTAATGTGTTCCACCTAACAGCTGTTGATTTTCCAGTTTGGCGGGATGGTGGTGATGGTTTCTGGTTATCAATGAATGACATCACCGGCTTGTGAGTGGCCTGGAAGTTCTAGTCACTAACCTAATAGCCAGGAGAGAGAGGAGCCAATATGTCTGCTCAAATGATTCACTGGCTGAAATAATCTCTGCCCACTGGCTGAAGCTATCTCTGCAGCGGCTGTTACTAAGTCTTTCAGGAGTAGCAAGGTCACTGCTGCTGCAATGGGGGTGAGGTTGCTGAGGCAGTAGACCTTGGGTGGAGAGGAGAAAGATGATGTTTGCATGAAAGGCAGCAGAGCAGAGGCAGGAGAGCACTTACTCCATCTACCAACCCCTTCATCCAACCTTTCTCTGCAATGACAGTGGCAGAGCTGACAAGGAGTTGGAATGGCCAGAGGCAACTCCACTGCTCCCTCATAGCTGTACTTCTTCCCCTGTCATGGGTAGGAAGGGAGCGAACAGTTGGTGAGAGCAATTGCTATTGCCCAATCCCAGCTCTCTCTCTGCTCAGTGCAGTGTTTGACCTTCTGCCCACCCTCTTCCGGTTCCCTGCCAGCTCTGACCCTGATGTCAGTGCAAGGGAGAAGAGGGTAGTTCCCACCCTCTGCACATTACATGACAGGTGTTATACTAGTATTACACCTGCTTGCTATTCCTCTTTTCAATCCACTTATGATTTTTATATACTTTAGTCAATACCTGATTATAAGGCTTCCTTAATCCACTAGGAATATTTCATTTTATTTAAGATGCCGTTTTATCCTTTTCCTTTCCTCTCTGCATTAGTGGCAACAGCTAGGCTTAAAAGATATGGATGTTAACCCTTTCCTATCCTCATAAAAATATATCTATGGAAGTGGGTTATGCTTGTTTCTGCATGCTGATAAAAGTATGAGAGTGGTTGTCTGGATACATGTGCAAAGAGTTGCTGAGTAGCTAAGTGTGGGAGCAGGCTAGAAAAGAGGGTGCCGTGCCTTAGAGTTTAGTTTAGAACTCCACATCCTTTTATCTTGTATTAACATCCCTTCTTCAGGTCAGCTCAAAACTGTACATTTTATCTCCATACAGTGGTTCCCCAAGGATACATTGATGAAAATGTCTTGTATGGACCAGGCATTCTATGAATACTTTCCTCACTATTTGGGGGCAATTTTTACAATCACAGCAGATTGTAATCTGTTTGTAATTGTAGTAATTAACTGAAGTGAGGCGGTGACTATATCCATATAGGATCCTAGTTCCTATAAGACCTTGGATTGGATCCACTGCCACGTGAGCGTATGTCTGCTTGTGCAATGGGACTTCCACGCACGCAATGGGACTTCTCTGTCCTCTCCTCCCACCCATAGCCCCCTGCACACTCTCCAAATCGGTTCAGGGGATGGGTCCCCCTCCTGAGCAGGTTTGCGTGGGATGGGGGGCTTCAGGGGGAGTAGAAATCAGTTCCACCAGCAGTTTCCTTTCTGCTGGTGGAACAGCAGCATTGGATCCAACCCAATGCTGAACAATTATGCTCCCAGGGTCCTCTGAGGAGCATTATTTGATACACTGTGAATGTTTCTCCTTCTCTTTCTCCTTCTTCTTTGCAGTTCCTTATGTGGAAGGCCTTTAATGCCACTAATAATTTCTCTACATGCTTTTGTAGTTCCTCTTTGCCCTTTTAAAGATGGGGAACCAAAGATGCGCAGTGCTCAATATATACTTGCCTCATTGAATTATACAGTGACATACTATTTTCAATATTATTTTGTGATAACTGATCTACAATTGCTGCTAAACACTGATGATGTGAAAGTGCCTGCTTTACCTCAGTGGAGAAGAGGTGCTTTGCTATGAGCACTGGATAAACAGATCAGGCTGAAGAGAACTGAGATTTCATTTAGGTGCATGAAAATTGGTGATACAACTCAAAAGCAAATTCATATGGACTTCATTTAGCTAAATGAATAGAGAAGAAATGTCTGAAATGTTGTCTAGACCAAGCTTGGATTACTCCTGCCATGAGGATGGATGTCACACCATCCAGCCCCCTTCTCTTGGCTGTAGAAACAGCATATCCATTGAAACACTGCTGTGCAGCCAGGCTACCTCAGTATTTTTCAAGGAGGCTGAACACTGGATTGTCGAGAAACACTTTGTGGCTTTCATTAGACCAGGCGTGCAGAGCTCACATACCCTTGAGGGCCACTTTTATACTTCTACCAACTCAAGAGGGCTTGAGCATGTTTGCTTGCTTGCTTGCTTGTTTTTACAATTTTAACTCAGTTTTCTTTTAAATCTCTTCTTTGTTAAGTTTTTTTTTCTTTCTGCCTTATAGTGTGCTCTCTCGAGTTGCTCTTCACTACTGCTTTCATTTTTCCTCTTTCTTCTTCTTCTTCTTCTTCTTCTTCTTCTTCTTCTTCTTCTTCATCATCATCATCATCATCATCATCATCATCATCATCATCATCATCATCATCATCTATATCCCACCTTTTCCCCAGTACTGGGACTCAAGACTGCTTTACAACACTTAAAACTTGTACAATTTGCTTTTCTCTCTCTGCTCCATAGTGTTCTTTCTTCTCTCTTTATACCTTATAGCATTCCCTCTGTCTCCTTTTTTGCACTATAACAGTTCTGCACCCTCATTTTCTCTTTCCCTACCTACAGGTCTTTCTACCATGTAGATATAGGATGTAGAGTCTATATCCTGTAGCATTCTCCATTCTTTGCACTACCACAGACCTCCCGCACCCAAATCTTTTGTGTTAAAGACCCTAAGAATATAATTTGTCCGTGATGTTCTCAAAATAAACTTTCATTATAAAACCATTATATAAACTAGTATAATGTAGTGGAAAAATGAGTAGAGCGGATAGTTTGGCTGTCAATTATTTTCCCTAATAATATTATTTAGGAATAAAAAAAATATTTTACTAAGTTGAAAGCCTCTAAACACAATTGCACTATATTAATTTCATTATTATTATTTTGAGTACTGCCATTTAGTTTAATACTGATCGTTTATACTGACAAAAAGGAAGAAAACAAGGAACCTGTCATCAGTCATTCATTTAATCAAGTAGCAAAAGTAGACAAATAAACATACTGAGTTAATTATTCTTCTTAATATAATGATTGACAATGTTAATGTATTCTCTTTTTAACCCTTTCACTGTCAACACAGTTCTCATATAGAAATATTTATCATTAAATAGTGACTAGTTGTATAACAATTACTTTCCTTGGCTTCGACTGTGTTAGAAAACAACCCCTTTCTGTGTTGTTCATTTTCTTCATTGGTAATTAAGAATGTTTGTGTACTTCCAGTGTCATTTATCAGACCAACCAGAATATGTGGGTGGGGTTCTGTTGAGGATGGATTGCATTGCACTTGTAGGGTGGGGGTGTTTCTCCAAAGCTTCTACCAGAGTACACTGGTGCCTGGAAACTGGAAATAGAGGGGGGGAGGGCTGTCTGTAAGCTGTTACCAAAATTTATATCCCACCTTAATATAAAAAATAGCCAAGGCAGATTTCAAGCGTAGCTGAACACTGTGCGATGAGCATAACATGTAGTTTGGCCCTTCGATCCTAAGCTGTACTATTTACAGTCATGCCTTGGATTGAGAGCATAATTCATTCCAGAAACGTGCTTGTAATCGAAAACACTCTTATATCAAAATGAAATTCCCCCAAAAAATTGTACGGAGATTTTTAATTTAAGCCGTACTACAGTACTTGTATTGCAAGACGTTGCTTGTATATCAAGTAATAAATAAATAAATAAATATTTAAAAATTTGCTTGTCTTGCAAAATGCTCTCAAACCAAGTTACTTGCAATCCAAGGTATTGCTGTATTTAAAATATTTCTACACTGTACTTCAGCAGAATTAGACAGATAATAAGAATTTTAAAAATAACCCCATAATAACTGAATAGATCATATACAAAATTGGCTATCACTCGTCTTCCCAAGATCCTTGGTTGCAATCCTAGTTAACTTTTGGGAATGGAGTTTGGTTTGGTGAATACGTACATCCATAGGATCCTGATCTCAACCTCATGGCTGAACTTTGCTAATATGTCTCTGACAGAGATCAGGGAAAATAATTGTTTTTAAGTGGTCAGATTGTATGTATATTTGTTATACTGTTTCCCACTGTCAAAATTTAGATGGTAAGCTCCTCAGGGAGTGACTGTTTTTTTGTTTATGTTACTTTGCAGTTATGATGCTATATTATTATTATTATTATTAGTAGTAGTAGTAGTAGTAGTATTTCACCAGTACTGCTGTAATTATTTCTCAAATTATCCATTTATCTTAATAGCTGTGAATTGTACCAGAAGTGTTCAGAATTATTCAGATTAATGAGTGGGAGTGGAGGAAGCACTATAATTGCAACATATTTATTAGTGTCCTTAATATACTAGGGCTGCAATCCTATATCCACTTACCTGGGAGTAAGCCTCATTGAACTCAATGGGGTTTACATCTGAGTAGACATGCATAGGATTGTACTGTAAATGTCATTTAAGGGAATTCTAAAAGTATTTAATTCAGATGCCTTCCCCTTGCTATATCAAATTAGACAAGATTTACTGTGGTTCAAATGTTCTTGTTACTATTTTAGAAGCAAGCTTATATACTCAATGTACCACCTAAGTAGAAGTAACAAAATTTGCCTGAATAATGATAAATGTAGAATGTTACTTTTTTTGTTTTATAAATGGATGGCAATTTACACAGCTGTGGATGTGGGATGTTTCAATCCCAGACCATGTTGTAAGAAAAATTGAATGACAGTGAGCAAAACAGCAGTAATTATAAAACTAATTACTAAATGCTGATGATGCCCATAGGCTTTGCATAACTAAAATTAGAAAAGGAAATTGCTTTCGGCTTCAGAGAAGGCAACATGCTAGTTATTTCACTTTTTTCAGTCAAAATGGAGCATCATGTATAAACCTCAATCAGGAAAAAATCCATTATTTTATGCACGCATTATTTTTATACTGAAATGTCAAAAAGAATTAATTCTTTCCCCTTTTTTTGGTAAACATACATGTGCTTTAGATAGGAAAAGTGATGACATTACAATTTGAACCTCTTCTTTGTAATGATATACAGTCATGCCTTGGATTGAGAGCATAATTCGTTCCGGAAACGTGCTTGTAATCCAAAACACTCTTATATCAAAACGAAATTCCCCAAAAAAAATTTGTACAGAGATTTTTTATTTAAGCCGTACTACAGTACTTGTATTGCAAGACGTCGCTTGTATATCAAGTCAAAACAAATTAAATATTTAAAAATTGGCTTGTCTTGCAAAACGCTCTCAAACCAAGTTACTTGCAATCCAAGGTATTACTGTATTACAGCACATAACACTATTTTGGTGTAAACTGGAGTTGTGTAGTTGTAAACACTATTCTGTTACATAATTACAGAAGCACAAATGACATTTCTTTTCCAAAATGGTTTCAGCTTCTCCAAGCATTCACGTACCAGGGCCCATAGCTCAGAAAGGAGGGGGGGAGGGCTCATAGGTCAGTGGTAGATCATATTTCCTAGGTACAATCCTTTTTTCTTTTTTATTTATTTACAAAATTTATATACTGCTCTACGAACAGCAGGATTCCTGAGCAGTGAACAATCAAAGAGGTAAACAGAATCAAGGTACAAAATAAAAATATTTAAAATCAGATTATAACAATAAAACTGTGGCTCGTTCATCAAGGAAGGCTTGTTTAAATAAAAATGTCTTCATCAGGCACTGAAAACAAAACAATGTTGTTGCCTGCCTGACATCAACAGGCAGGAAGTTCCACAGAGAGGGAGCCAGTACGCTGAAGGCTCTGCTCTGAGTGGACTCTAAACAGACTGCAGGTTTCATGTAGAAGAACCAGCAGCGCCTCATCTGATGACCTCAGTGACTGGGCAGGCTAATAAGGAAGAAGACACTCTCTCAGATATCCTGCTCCCAAGTTGTTTAGGGCTTTATACCAATAACAAAATCTTAAACCTGGCCCAGTAGTGGATAGGTAGCCAGTGCACTTACCTCAGCAAAGGAGTTACATGAAAAGAATAGCTCCTGACAACAGCATCTAGACCAACTTTATGGGCAGCCCCACATAGCATACATTGTAGTAATCTAGTCTTGAGGTTACTAGTGCCTGAAACACTGTGGCCAAGCTATCCCTGTCCAGGAGAGGCCATAGCTAGCGTACCAGTAGAAGCTGATAGAAGGCACTCTGAGCTGCCATGGCCCCCTGGGCCTCCAGAGAGAGATGGATACAAACGTGATCTTTCAGAGGGAATGCAACCTCAACCATTACGGGCAATGAGCCTATCTCCCAGACTTGGGAACCACTCACCCACAGAGCCTCCATCTTGCTAGGTTTCAGCTTCAGTTTACTGGCCCTCATCCAGCTCATCACTGAATCTAGGCACTGATCCAGGACTTGCACAGCCTCAACTGATTCAGTTGTCACAGGGAAATAGGGCTGTGTGTCATCAGTAATACTGATGTCACATTGCTCCAAATCCCCCTAATGACTGCTCCCAGTGGCTTCATATACATGTTAAACAACATTGAGGACATGGCAGAACCCCATAGCTCATTTGCCTAGGACCCAAGGCATAGTCACCCCCTGTTATTCTCTGAAGTCGATCCTGCAGGTGGGCCGGAACCTCTGTAAAACAGTGCCTCTGGTGCCCAACCTATGGTGCCTGTCCAAGGGAATGCCAAGGTCAATGGTATCAAAAGCTGGTGTGAGAGCGAGCAGAATTAACAGAAATGCACCCCCCTTTCTTTCTCCTGATAAAGGCCATCCGTCGGGGTGACTGAGGCTGATTCAGTCCTGTAAGAATGTACCACTTCCTGGACCCTGCCAGTCATAAACACACACACACACACACCAGAGAGCTCTTATTAGCCAGGAAGGGCAAGGCCAAGGGTTGAGAGAGGGCATGTGCTTGGTTGCTTTGCTGCAAGTACCTTGCCCATATCATCAGGCCACAATAACTGAAATTGATCCCACAAAATCAGGCAGATGGTGGTGTCAGACTTCTTATTACTTATTAATATATTATTTGTTACAATTCTTTATAAGCCGCCTTTCAAGATACAAATTGTTCCAAGGCAGCTTCCAAGTAACATAAATATTTATTTATTTATTTAATACATTTTTCTCCCGCCCAATAGCCGAAGCTCTCTGGGCGGCTTACAACAGTTAAATATAATAACATCACAGAAAAAAATGTTAACAAAAACTCATCAGGATCCTTCTCACAGGGCAGCTGGTGGTAGATGGCCCTGGAGGTGGGGGAGGGAATATATCCAGCTGGAATAGGAGCAGGGGTCTGGTGTTATCCTCATCTATCTCCCTTTCTCTCCTGGAAACTTTCCCACAAGGGAAGAGGAAAGTCCAGCCTGAGCAGGCCTGAGGTCTACTTCACCTGCCTCTCTCTGGGCCGGTTCACACAACACAGGAACCGCGAGGGAGCAGAAGCCTCCCGCGGTTCCTGTGTCGTGCGAACGCTGGCTGGGGGCACCCCTGCGGGACGGCCGCGTGTGGGAAGCATGGAAAGTCACCATGGGCGGTAGAGGGGTAAGCCCCTGTGGCCACACTGCCGTGCGAACAGTGGGTGGCCGTCCCGCGGAGGCTGCCTGTGGCCGCACAGAGACGGCAGCCCAGAGCGGCCGGAGCTGCAGCCGCTCCGGCCTGTAGGGGCAAACCGCCCCGCTGGGCATCCCAGTTGCCACCCCCTAGGGCCGGGAGACCTGTGGTGCGGGGACTGCTGGCTCCACCGTGGTCTGCCCATGCGTGCGAGGCGCAGGTCATCTGCAGTGCCCCGCCGGACCCCACGGATGGCCCCGTGATGCCTCCCCCACTCGCCGCTTGGGTCGTATGAACCGGCCCTCTGTCTTGTGGAATCCTTCCCACAGGGCAATTCGTAGGGATGTATGCGAAATTTGTTTCAGTTCGTTTTTGATCAGGATTAACCCAGTTTGCATCTTACAGACCAAACACTGGCTCAAACACAATCTCCAGTTGAAGTCCATACATTTCTAAGCTTGCAGTGTGATTTGCAGACTAAAACAATGTGTTCAATAGCCCATGTACCTTTGAAAACTAAGCTTGAAAAAATTTGTACTTTTGAAAAATACTCACAAACACTCTTTAATCAATGCATACATTTCAAAGATGTGCACAATTCATGTCAAGAACAAATCCTGCCAGACTAATCTGATCTCATTTTTTGATCGGGTAACCTCCCTTGTGGACTGTGGGAATGCTGTGCACATAATATATCTGGACTTCAGCAAAGCTTTCGACAAAGTGCCTCATGATATCCTGATTAGCAAGCTAGCTAAAAGTGGGCTAGATGGAACAACTATCCACAATTGGATCCACAATTGGCTACAGAATTGGACTCAAAGAGTGCTTATTAATGGTTCCTTCTCAAACTGGGGAGAGGTAACGAGTGGGGTTCCACAGGGCTCGGTCCTGGGCCCAGTGCTCTTCAACATTTTTGTTAATGACTTGGATGAGGAGGTACAGGGAATGCTTATCAGATTTGCAGATGACACAAAGTTGGGTGGAACAGCTAATACTCTGGAAGACAGAAACAAAATTCAAAGTGACCTCGATAGGCTGGAGCGCTGGGCCGAAAACAACAGAATGAAATTTAATAGGGATCAATGCCAAGTGCTGCACCTAGGGAGAGGAAACCAAATGCAGAGTTACAGAATGGGGGACACTTGGCTCAACAATACTACAAGTGAGAAGGATCTTGGAATTGTGGTAGATCACAAACTGAATATGAGCCAGCAATGCGATGTGGCTGCAAAGAAGGCAAATGCTATATTGGGCTGCATTAATAGAAGTATAGCTTCCAAATCGCGTGAAGTGATAATTCCCCTTTACTCGCACTGGTTAGGCCTCATCTTGAGTACTGCGTCCAGTTCTGGGCACCACTCTTTAAGAAGGACGTAGACAAACTGGAGAGGGTTCAAAGGAGGGCAACAAGTATGATAAAGGGACTGGAAACAAGGCCCTATGAGGAGAGACTGAAAGAACTGGGCATGTTTAGCCTTCAGAAGAGGAGACTGAGGGGAGATATGATCGCAATCTTCCAGTACTTGAAGGGATGTCACACAGAGGAGGGCCAGGATCTCTTCTCAATCATCCCAGTTTGCAGGACACGGAATAATGGGCTCAAGTTACAGGAACCTAGATTCCACCTAAACATCAGGAAAAATTTCCTGACTGACAGAGCAATAAGACAATGGAATCAACTACCTAAGGAGGTGGTGGGCTCTCCCAATCTGGAGGCATTCAAGGCGCAGCTGGACAGCCATCTGTCAGGGATGCTTTGACCTGGATTCCTGCATTGAGCAGGGGGTTGGACTCGATGGCCTTGTAGGCCCCTTCCAACTCTACTTTTCTATGATTCCATGATTCCATGTGTACATTTGGAAAAATAAACAAGAAAATACACAGAAATTTTCATGCAACAGAAGAAAACCTTGCAATCTGATATGAACATGAGACAGAACGAGCTTTGAGTTGGAATTTGGAGAACTTCCATAAGCTCAAGTTTAGCTTGTGCACATATCCCTTGCAGTTTATAGTAGATGGTTCTGTGTGGAGAGGGGAAAGTTCAGCTTGGTATATCAACCTAAAAGGATCTGAGATAGAAGAGCTGTGAAAGATCTCTTCCTGACACCTTGAAAACTAGACAAAGTACCAGAGTAGATGGTCCAATGGACTGACCTTGTAATAGGTAGCTCATATGTTGAGATTGATAGGTTTTTTTACATGAAGATAATTTTCCATTTTTTACACTAATGCTAATTTTGCAGTAGTATGAATAATATGAATAGAAAAATAATTATATTTCAATATATTTTAGAATAATCTCTTGGTTATTTTTATGTTTTTAATTCATAAAATACTAAACCTGTATTCCTCTTTACACAAAATAGGACTTCCATGTTTGTTTATGTGCATGTAACTTTTAGGCTGCAATCCTACACACACTTACATAGGAATAAGTCCCATTTAATTTGGTAGGGCTTCCTTCTGAGTAGGTATGCATAGGATTGTTCTTCTTCGTGGTCTCTGTGCATCACACATATATGGGCTCTCTGCACCTGCGCGGAGTGCGTTTGGAAGACTCAATAGCTGAGTAGAGTAAAATCGGGCAGGAGCTCCTCCCCCTCACGCCTGATCCTAGGCGCGGCTCCTGCCCATTCCCTCAGTTCCTCTTCGACCGCTCTCACGGATAGTTGTTAGGAACATTCTCTCTTCAATCGAAGCTTTAGCTGAGATCCTTTTTTCCATTGTTCTCCAATCGGATTAGAATCCTTCCTGCAGACATGGCGCCTCAAGTGCCCTTCAGAAAATGTGTACAGTGCGGCGCCAAACTACCGCCAGCAGACGGCCATTCACTCTGTCTATTCTGCCTCAGTGAGGGCCATATAGTTGAGGCCTGCCCGCACTGCCAGGCCTTTACCCGCCAGGCACGGAAGCACAGAGCCTACAAACTCAAGGCCAGGCTCTGGCACAAGGCTCTAGAGGCCACTGCCCCCCCGCCACAAATGGCGGCGACATCTTCTAAGGCCAAGACGCCCCCCTCGCATACTATCACGAGCGAGCACCCACTGACTCCAGGCAAGTCTGTTGAGGTTTCGCTGCACAAAAAACGGCAGCATAAGAAAAAAGACGAGGTCGAGCATAGACGGCAGCACAAGGAGGCGAAGAAGACGAAGGACCGTAAGCATCCCTCTTCCTCCTCAGCAGCTACACCACCCGAGCGCCCCCCCGTCCTCAGGCTGACCTCGAACGCCAGTCTACGGACCTAACCCAACGGTCAATCCCGCCTCCTCGACACCGACTGCTCGATACCGAGCAACAGGTGGCCAGATCACGCTCCTCGACACCGAGGAGATCTTTGAGCCCAGTGCCCATTCAGGCCTCGGTCTCGGAAGGGGAAATAGTGGACTCCCCTCGAGCGGAACAAGTGATACCGGTCCGCCCGCCACTCGACGTGACCCGTTCCTCACCGGCGGTACAAGGCTCACCGCGCACGCGCAGGCTGTATCACCAGTGGCCGAACCTACAGAAGTTATTCTCGAGCATTACCGCCATAGATCCCACTCCCCAGTATATCGAGAGGGATCGGTGTACTCCATAGCGTCTACATCCCAGTCCCACTACATGTCCTACCATGACGATTTTCACTACTCCTACCATAGCAAATGCTTCCCCCGGACCAACCGACACCGTTACCAGTATCATCAGTCCTCTTGATACCGGTCTCCTTCTCCAACACCGCCTCCGGTCCCTCCACGACAGGCCTCTCTTCGAACTGCTCCTGACTCAAGCTCAAAGTCCTCGGCACCGGACCACCCCTTGCCTCCTCCACCCAACCTCCCCCACGTCTCTCACCTTAGCCCATCCCATTCCTCCTCCAATTATGCCTCAAATTCCGATTCAGTCGCGTCACCGTCTCATGACACGCTGTCGCCTGACCAACACACTTCCTCCCAGACAGCCATCTCTCCGTCTGAAGACCTAGGCCGTTTTACAGCTCAGGTCCAAAAGATGGCCCATTCACTCGGAATCGAAGTACGGGTCGAGGAAGGCACGCAATCCCATCTATGATGTGATCACCTCCACCGAGTCGGCCCCAACACTCATTCCGTTTCCTCTCACTCTGCTTCACACAGTGAAAGCCAATTGGAAGACCCCAGCGTCGACTCCGGCGGCGGCCCAACTTCTCGTCCATGTACTGAGTTTGCGAGGATGACACGAAGTTTCTTTTCAACCACCCGTCTCCGAACTTGATCATCATTGAGGCCTTCCTCTATCCCTTTGGGAAGAGCCACTCTACCCCTCCTGATAAAGAAGGGAAGCGACTCGACGCATTCGGATGACAGGTCTACGCATCCAGATCCCTCGGCCTCCGTGTCGATGGTTACCAGGCCACTATGGCCAGGTATCAACTTTTTATCTGGGAGAAGATCGGAGCCCTCTGTGAACATCTTCCCGATGAGCAACACGAGTTTGCTAGGATCTTCCAGTCTGAGGCTGCCGGTATTGCCAGGTTCCAGCTGAACACTGCCCGCCATCAAGCAGACTGCCACAGCAAGTCCATGGTGGCAGCAGTTGCGCTCCGCTGACACTCCTGGCTCTGCTCCACCTGCCTGACACAAGAGGTGAAATCTAATATTGAAGATATCCCCTTTGATGGCGACGGTCTTTTTCATTCCACAACTGACGACTCCTTGGACGCCGTCCAGAAGGCCTGAACGAATGCGAGGAAGATGGGCCTGACTCCACAGCTCCCACTCAGGCCTTACCGCCTGTGGAGATGGAACCGTTTTCAATCCCCCCAGACTCAGTACCAGCCTTACCCACAGAGGCTGAATGATCGTCGTCCTCGTGAACAGTAGCCGTCGGCACCGAGACGATCCAATACCCAGTCTCGGTTCCACAGCTCCCGTAAAGGAGGCGACTTTGCCAGGCGCCGGGTTTGATGCTCCCCATCCCCGCGCCAGCGTCTCGATACCATCACCTCGGATTCTCTACACCGACCGCCTGTCCCATTTGTTAGAGTAAACCAGAGTAAAAGCTTTGCCCGCTTAACTCTTAGTAATTACGCACGGAAGGAAGAAAGCAAAAGCAATGTATTGATAGTAAAGTGTTTATTCAATTGTAAGACTCTTACGAGATTAAGGCGTCACACGCAGAAGAGTGGTTCTTTGAAGATGGTAGCACATCACCGTGCTCACCCCTACTTTATAGTATTTAACTATAAATAATAGGAGGGTTATACAACGGTTACGCAATAATTACATAACTTGTTGACTTGCAAACTTGTTATCAGACCATGACGTATAGTCACCTTGAATCTAAGTCAGGAGATGTTTTGCACTCCATTCACTTCTGCACCCCACACTAAACCCAACATCCCCCTGCGTTTAGTGTAGGTGTAGAACGTGGTATCCATCTAATACAACAGCAACAGTTTTGTCAACTTCTGGTGCTGTTCTTTTCCAATTGGCTTTGACAAGAGATCTGCTGGGATATCTCTACCAGCCAGGAACTGAACCCGCATCAGACCACTTCTGATGTATTCCTTTGCATGACTCAATTTTATCTGCAAATACTTTGTTCTTTGTTTATTGCTATCTGTTTTCAAAATAGCAATACTGGCTTGGTTGTCCTGAAAAACTGTGATAGGTTTTTCAACATCAATTCTAACATCTTTAAACAATTGCAATAACCATTCAAGATTTACAATGGCATAATTCAATGCATTCAGTTCAGCTTCAATTGAACTCAAACTTACAGTAGATTGTTTCTTGCAAGCCCAATCAAACAATGCATTATTATAACAATAACAAACTCCAGAGGTGCTTTTGTTGTCCTTACTATCACTACCAAAACTGGCATCTGCATGAATCTGCTAGCCACCTGTGTTTTGAGATGTGAAACGTAGTCTGAAGTGCAATGTTCCCTTCAGATAACGCACAACTCTTTCCAGAGCTTTCCAAGCATGTTCTGTGGGGTTAACAGTTTGCCTACTCAATAGGTTCACACTGACAGCAATATCAGGCCTTGTTGCATGTGCAATGAAACTCAGCTGTCCCAATATGCTTCTGTACAGTGTTGCATTCTCAAACTGTTTTCCATCAGCATGTGCTTGAAAATCAACAACCATTGGAGTATCTACCGAGTTAGCATGCTCCAAATGCAGCTTTTCAATCACATCCATGATTTTCCTGGTTTGATGAAGCAAAATACTGCCTTCTTTATCCCTTTCCACTTCAATTGAGAGATAGTTGGTCACATTGCCAAGCAATTTCAATTCAAAATGAGATTTCAAATTCAGTATCAGTTTATCATATTGCTTTTTGTCTTCCCAGAAAAGCAGCAAATCATCAACATAACAAAGTACATACAGTTTATGTCCCTGTTCCTGTTTAACAAACAAACATTGATCTGCCACTCCCTGTGTAAATCCCAAATCCAGCAGTGTTTTAGTTAAAACAGAATTCCAGCACCTTGCTGATTGTTTAAGTCCATATAAAGACTTCTGTAAATGACAAACCACGTCTTTTTTCACAGCAACACCATCCGGTGGTTGCATGTAAATGTCCTCAGACAATTGACCATACAAGAACGCTGTGGTAACATCCAAATGTGAAATATTCAGATTTCTCTCAGCAGCAATCTTAAACATCAGTCTGATTGTTTCAAAGCGAATTGTAGGTGCAAATACCTCGTGGTAATCCAAACCCTCAATTTGCGCAAAACCACGTGCAACCAATCTCTCTTTGTGACGTGCCACCTTTCCGGTGTGGTCAGTTTTCACTTTAAAAATCCATCTGCTATCAATTATTTTCATGGATGGCTGTTTCTTTACCAGCTTCCATGTTTTGTTCTTATCCAAAGAATTTAACTCAGCTTGCATAGCCTGAAGCCATGGTGTAGCTTCCTTAGCAGATAATTTCTCTACCTCCTTGTAACTCTGAGGTTCAAAAATGGCTTTTCCTGCAAATTCATCCTGATATCTCACAGGTTGTTTTGTAGGACGTTTTGATCTACGCAACCTTTTCCTTTCCTCATCAGAACTATCAGTTTCCTGTTTCAATGAACTTGCACCAATGGTGAACAATGGTTTCTGTTCAGTTTCATCCTCTGAACCATGTGGTGTTTCAGTATCAGAGGAGTCAGATTCACCTGACTGTCTTGGAGTACTCTTAATGCTTCTGTATTCTGATTCTGTATCTGAATCTGACTCTGAACCTGAATCCTCAGGATCAGTAGTGCCTACAGAATAGGGTTGAAAAATCCCAACCTTTTCCCAAT
This sequence comes from Shinisaurus crocodilurus, assembly GCA_021292165.1. Classification (NCBI taxonomy): domain Eukaryota; kingdom Metazoa; phylum Chordata; class Lepidosauria; order Squamata; family Shinisauridae; genus Shinisaurus; species Shinisaurus crocodilurus. Next base: position 266,328,429 of record CM037876.1, read on the forward strand.
TAGCATTATACTCAACACTTCTAGACAACCTTACAGTCTGGGTGTCAGATATGAGAACACGATATGCACCTTTCTCATATCCTAGAAAAATCCCATGCAAGCCTCTTTTTCCTAGCTTCTGACTCTGAGGTGTGTGCACCCACATATCAGACCCAAAAATCTTGAAGTGTTTCACAGTAGGTTTCTTGTTATACAGCTTCTCATAAGGTGTACAATTCAACACAGAACTGAAACTTCTATTGTGTACATAATTGAAACAATTCAGTGCTTCTGCCCAAAACACATCATCCAAATTAGCATCAGTTAAAAGACATTTCAATCCATGTAACAGTGTCTGATTTTGTCTCTCACACAATCCGTTTTGCCATGGCGAACGCGGACTGGCAACCATGTGTTCAATACCACGTTTAGTTAGAAATGCGTCAAATTGCGCTGAATTGAACTCCCCTCCCATATCTGTAAAGAAACAGGTGACATGGGTATTATGCTTGTTTTCCACCCAAGCACAATATTCCTGGAATCTGTCCAATGCTTCAGCTTTATTTGCTAGCATGTAAACAAACGTGTATCTCGTGTATTGATCAACCAACACCATGAAGTAGCGTGCCCCTCCTCTGGAAACTGTCAGAGGACCCACTAGATCACCATGAACAAACTGAAATGGTTTTTCAGCTTGTCTCCCAGTTTGCTTACCTTTAGGTGCTTGCTTTACCTTGTGTTGCGCACAAGAAATACATTTCATGTGAAAATTACACTTTTGCAAATGCATACCTTCAACCATTGTCTGCATTTTCTTCACAGCCTGAAAATTCAAATGACAATACATTCTATGGTAGGCATGTATGCAATTATCGTGTACAGGAGCATTGACCTTTGAAGTAGAAACTTTACTCCCTTTTATTTCTTCTACATCATTACAAACCCTGTATGATAAAAGAAACAAACCATTTTGTAGCTTTCCAAACAAAAATACTTTCCCATCTTTCAGTATTTCACATTTAGCTACAGAGAATTTTACAATAAACCCTTGATTAGTCAGTTGAGAAATGCTCAGTAAATTTTCTGATAAGTCAGGGGCAAATAACACATTCTTGATTGTTGTGTTCAAACTCTCAAGAAACACAGTTCCAAAACCATGACTGTCAAATACCTGACCATTGGCAAGATGAATCTTCCCCTTTTGTTTAGTAAAAGTTGTAAACAAATTTCTATCTCTGCACATGTGTCGGGTAGCGCCGCTGTCAAAAACAAAGTAAGAAGTTCCCTTTGTTTTGCCTGTTTCAATCAACAATGCTTTCGCCCCAGAGGTTGGCTTGGAAGCCCCCTGCTGTTTTCCAGCTTTCCCTTTCTTTTTACAATCTTTTTTAAAATGTCCCAGTTTCCCACAAGAAAAGCATCGTTTTGCTTTTAAAGCTGCCGCTGATTCTTCAGCTGAAATCACGCCCCTGCTGATTGGTACAGCTTTCTGTTCCTCTCCATGGTAACTGGCAGCGACACGGCGATCCACTTCCGCCATAAGCCTCGCCTGAATCAGTTCCACAGTCAGCTGTGCTGCTGGGATGGCTGCCAGCTGAGAAGCGATGCCTTCAAAGGAAACATCCAAACTGCTGAGAACAACATAACAGAATTGTAAATCCGGTATCTCGACTCCTCGAGATAACAATTCGTCACGCAGCAACCTCAGATGCCGTAAATGAGCACATACGTCACCATCCTTGGTTAGCTCAGCCCGATATAGCTTCTTAAAGAAAACAACTGTAGATCCAGTCTCCCGCCGGAGATGAATAGCTCGTAGTGCCTCCCACTTGAGTTTAGCAGTTCGTGGTGCTCGAACATTCACCAGTTGCTCATCAGAGACACCCATAGTTATTAGAGCACTTGCTTTTTGATTAGCAGTTGTCCATGCAGCCGTCACTGCTGCTGGTGGATCATCTGTTACAGCATGCCATATATTGTCCATGCGTAGGTGTGCTTCCATACGCTGAGACCATATGGAGAAATTATGATCTGTCAGCTGTGGAAAAGTGAAGCCTCTGTCTTTGCGTTCTTCTGCCATTCTGCTGTACTTTCAGTCAAAGGAGTGCTGTAATCCGAGCCGCTGTTATCAAAGCTCTAGCATTCCAAACTGCATAAACAGCATTCAGCAATCATAAACATCTACTATAAACATTGCCTTTCTTATCCTGTCCTGGGCCCATAACCGATGTTAGAGTAAACCAGAGTAAAAGCTTTGCCCGCTTAACTCTTAGTATTACGCACGGAAGGAAGAAAGCAAAAGCAATGTATTGATAGTAAAGTGTTTATTCAATTGTAAGACTCTTACGAGATTAAGGCGTCACACGCAGAAGAGTGGTTCTTTGAAGATGGTAGCACATCACCGTGCTCACCCCTACTTTATAGTATTTAACTATAAACAATAGGAGGGTTATACAACAGTTACGCAATAATTACATAACTTGTTGACTTGCAAACTTGTTATCAGACCATGACGTATAGTCACCTTGAATCTAAGTCAGGAGATGTTTTGCACTCCATTCACTTCTGCACCCCACACTAAACCCAACATCATTTCCTCCCGTCTTGGAGTCACATCACCACGGATCATTGGGTCCTGCAAATCATACACCACAGCTACCGCATAGAATTCGACACTCTTCCACCGTTCACCGGTACCCGTACCACCCGGGCGACGCCACCTCTCTTCAGCGAGGTCGCCTCACTACTTTTCAAAGGGGCCATCCGCCCCATCCCTCTGGAAGACCAGGCCTCCAGCCTATACTCAAGGTACTTTACTGTACCGAAGAGGGGCGAGGGACTTTGCCCCATTCTCGATCTCCGTCCGGTTAACTTCTTCATCACTCCCAAGAAGTTCAGGATGGTCGCGCTCCAGTTGATCTTGCCGCTCCTACTTGAGACCGACTGGTTCGCATCTATACATCTCCAAGATGCATATTTCCACATTGTGATCCACAGGGACAGCAAGCGATACCTCAGGTTCATGCTCGACGACCTTGTCTATGAGTTCACCGTCCTCCCATTCCGTCTCTCCACGGCACCACGGGTGTTCACCAAGTGTATGGCCCCAGTATGCGCCTACCTTCGCTCACAGGGGATACAGATTTATCCCTACCTAGACGACTGGCTGGTCGTGGACTCTTCCAAGTCCTGTCTCCAGGCGGCGCTCCATACAACCTTGGTGCTCCTCGATGAGCTCGGACAGTGCCTTAATGCAGAGAAATCCGTACTCACGCCTATGAAACGTATCGAGTTCATCGGAGCTGTTCTCGATGCCGACGCTGTACGGGCATTCTTACCCCCCCCCCCCGGTCGCAAGACATCCATACTGACCTTGGCATCGAAAGTCGTCATGGATCCGATGTCCTTGGCCAAGTCCATCCAGCGACTGCTAGGCCTTATGGAGTCAACGATTTCAGTTGTCCCGTTCGCTCGCCTCCGCATGAGGCCACTTCAAAATTGGCTGCTCCGCAACTTCGACCCGGAGCTCCAGAGCCCTCGGACCCACCTGTGAATCCCACCTCATGTCCGTCGCTCGGTCCAGTGGTGGTTACAAGACAGCCACCTCTCCAGAGGCCTCCCATTCATGCGTCCGGATCCATTGACGTCACTCACTACAGATGCCTCCCTCACCGGTTGGGGCGCCCACTGCGGTGCCCATACGGTTCAAGGCACATGGACTCAATCGGAACAGAGGCTTCACATCAATCTGCTAGAAAGGATGGTGGTCTAGCGGGCACTCCGCGCCCTCGAGCCCAATCTCCGTGGACGTCGGGTGCAAGTCGTCCCTGACAACACGACCATGGTGTCCTACATAAACAAGGAGGGCGGCACCCGGTCACGTTCCCTCCTCGCTCTCACACTCAGACTTTTCGACTGGGCACTACCCAGACATATTGCTCTGACGGCGATCCACATAGTGGGCGAACTGAACACGCTAGCTGACGCACTCAGCTGCATGACCTTAGACCAGCACAACTGGCAGCTGGACCCTTGAGTTCGTACCACACTCTTCACATCCTGGGAGACCCCCGGGAGAGACCTCTTCGCGACAGCTCACAACACCGCGTGCCCACGCTTCTGCAGCCACGGCGGTCAAGACCCCCGCTCCCTCACGGATGCCTTCCTCCTCCCATGGACGAGCGACCTCCTTTACACCTTTACGCCTCTCCCCCTGCTAACAAAGGTGATCTCCAAGATCGACAGGGAGCACGCCAACTGCATACTGATCGCACCATGGTGGCCGAGACAGCCCTGGTTCCAACTTCTCCTGACACTGTCCCGAGGGGAGTACCTCCATTTTCCACCCAGCCCAACGCTGCTAACACAGGCATCAGGCTTGATTGCCCACCCGTCCCCTCGGACGATCCACCTCGCAGCCTGGCACATCTGCTGAGGGACCTTCTGCAGCTCCCCCCCCGAGGTGGAGGTGGTCCTACTGGTGGCCCGCAAGCCCTCTACTCGGCGCTACTATGCCTCGAAATGGTCGGCCTTCTCCAAATACGCCTCAACCCACGGTTTCGACCCTCTATCTTGCCCGGTCGCCACTCTGCTGACATACCTCCACTCGCTGATGTCGAGGGGGCTCTCCTCTTCGATTAAAGTGCACCTTGCTGCCATTTCAGCCTACCGCATTCCCCCCCCCCCACTGGGGACGCTCTTCACCGACCCACTGGTCCGTGTGTTCCTCCGGGGCCTCCGCAATCTTCTTCCCCTGCTGCGCCCTCTGATACCGGGCTGGGATCTTCCACTGGTCCTCCTGGCCTTGACGAAGCCTCCCTTCGAGCCACTGGCCACCGTCGACCTCCGCCTTCTCTTCTGGAAGACAGCCTTCTTGGTTGCCATCATCTCGGCCCACAGGGCCAGTGAACTGTGCACCCTCAGGGTCGACCTTCCGTTCCTGTTCTTCCATAAGGACAAGGCCGTCCTTCGACCAGACCTTGCATTCCTGCCCAAGGTGGTATCCGATTTCCACCTCGGACAAGACATCGTTCTCCCAGCTTTCTTCCCGGCTCCGTCCTCGCCACTGGAACGTGCCCTGCACTTACTCAATGTCAGACGCTCCCTGGCGCTCTACAAAGATCGGACCCACTCGTTCCGCTCCTCCCAACGGTTATTTGTCTGCTGCGGCGGGCGCCTGAAGGGCTCCCCGGTGTCGACCCAGCGTTTCGCTACCTGGATCGTCAAGCCCATCAAGTTGGCCTATGCCTGCTTGGGCCGTGATCTCTTGGGACAGGTGCGATCACACTCTACCCGAGCCCAGTCGATGTCCACCGCCTTCACCAGAGGCGTGCCAATTCCGGACCTGTGTAGGGCGGCCACGTGGGCCTCCCCTTCTACATTCATCCAGCACTACCACCTGGACGTGTGTTCCAGGGCGCCTACGGCCTTCGGCAGAGCTGTGTTTTCTTCGGTGCTGTCATGAGTAGCTCCACCTCCCGCCTCCGGTAAGCCAGCTTATTACTCTGCCCATATTTGTGTGATGCACAGAGACCACGAAGAAGAAAGACAGGTTGCCTACCTGTAACTGTGGTTCTTCGAGTGGTCATCTGTGCATTCACATAACCCGCCCACCGATCCCTCTCAGTGTCGCCTTCCTCGGCTTCACCTGCCTCTCTTCTGGGCCTTGGCCCGGGGCCTCATGCAAATAAGGCCTCCCTCGGGCTTGAGGCCGGTTTTCGGTCTTGAGGAACTGAGGGAACGGGTGGGAGCCGCGCCTAGGATCAGGCGTGAGGGGGAAGAGCTCCCGCCCAATTTTCGTCTACTCAGCTATTGAATCTTCCGAATGTACTCTGCGCAGGCACAGAGAGCCCATATATGTGTGAATGCACAGATGACCACTCAAAGAACCACAGTTACAGGTAGGCAACCTGTCTTTCTGTAAACATTTGTATGCATTCACCACATGAAGATAGAAATCCTTCTTTATATATTTATTCCACGCCTCTTAAGATGGAACAAGGATTAAAATATTGATCAGCTCATGAGCTCATAAATTATATTATTATCATGAACCGAAAAGTTGGGAAGTATATAATGATTATTTGCTGTCTGTATCAATTTATTTATTTATTATATTTATACCCCACCTTTTTTCCTGCAAGGAACCCAAGGCGGCTTACATAATCCTCCTCCTCTCCATTTTATCCTCACAACAACCCTGTGAGGGTAGGTTAGGCTGAGAGTAAGTAACTGGCCCAAAGTCACCCAGTGAGTTTCATGGCTGAGCGGGGAATAGAACCCAGATCTCCCAAGTCCCAGTCCAACACTCTTAACCACTACGCCACACTGGCTCTCATTTAGAAAATGATGGTTCTACAAGATTACACATATTGTGTATGCTTAATTGTGGGATCCCTAAACATGCTTACTTAGAAGTAAGTCCTACTGAATTCAATAGGACATACTCTCAGTCTCAGTCCTGAATGTTCATATTTGTCCAAAATGATGTGCAGAATTGAATGGTTTTAGTAACTGAGCCACTATAAAGCACACTCACTGAATTATTATATACGGATACACTATTCTCTAGCCAAATCAAATTCAGGGGAAAACAGGTTCTTCCAGTTTTCAGCAGAACCCAGCTGTATTCAGTGCAGATTAGCTGCCATTTGCAATGTCAGAAAAATACCCACTTCCATTTCAGGAGCTTATTTAATCGATTGATATTAATTGAAATTATTTTAAAATGGATTTTCCTTAAATAAAAAAATGACAAACTTCATGTTGTGTTTTTAAAAAGAAAAGGTGGACAACCCACTTGAAAATTGTGAGGAAGAACAATGAAGACTACTGAGATCAGTTTCGAAATCATTAATATGTATGTCTGTTCAATACATTGGTTAGGTTGGGAAGATTCAGGCTAGCTCTGTGGGAGGAAAAACATTGTGAGTCCTGTTTCAAGGTATATCCGTATGCACCCTTAAATATGGGTGAAAGAGGACGCATTAACTCAGCATTTAAACTGGCATTCTGATCCTAACAATAGTGTTTGCATACTTAGGTTCAACATCAGAAGACCACATTTTTATGACAGTGGTGTAATGTAATTGTGATATTGTGGTGGTACACTGATTGAAATGGCCTTTGCATCTATATTCTGGCATAGCAGATATTTGCGCTGTGGCTTCTACATGTGCTTTTTCCATGGGAATGCAAATGCTTTTATTGTTACAACTATAGTAGCATCTCATTTTTTTGTGTGAGTTACACTTCAAGCCTCACCCCTGGAAGGCTGCTGTAGATTTCACTACTCCACTCTAGCTGCAGTCTTTAACCTTCAGAGAGTCCTCTAATGTAATGATATGGTCATTTGACATGGCTCTTCCTCCAACCCAGCTAACTGTCCCTGGTTGACTCCTGCTGAATATCAGTAGTTCCAGGGCAAGTTAATGTGCATTGCCAATGAAACAAGTTTCTTAGTCTGATCCTCAAGTGTTCCTGACTCCTAGTCTACTTTGAGGCTTCTTCTTCCCATCGCTGTTCCTCCTTTTGTTCTCTTTGTGATCGCTATGAAATCCTACATACAGGTTTGTGCATGTGTAGATTGCATAGATGGCAATGTGAAGAACACCAGTTACAGGTGAATAATGTGTATATAATCTGCTCCTGTCCTGGCCAGTCCTTTACTTGTGTCTCCATCCTGCTTGTCACTGTCTTCATTCTCAGATTATACTGCTTTTCACAACTTCTAAATCTTATGTATACTAAATGCATGAAGGGGGGAGCAGATGTGTGCATCCTGGCCCCACTCCCAACCTCTACATATTCAGCAGAAGGTGTTAAAGGAGGCCGTATATGTATAGCTGTATGTATGTAGGGCAGCCTTCCCCAACCTGGTGCCCTTCAGACATTTTGGACTTTAACTCCCATCAGCCCCAGCCAGCATAGCCAATGGTCAGGAATGCAGGGAGTTATACTATAACTGTATACTATATACTATAACATTTTATAGTCCAAAACATCTGGAGGGGAATGCTGTTGCATGATCAGGGTTCCTGATTGGGTGGAAGTTCCTATGCCCATGCAGCTTTATTTGCATAGCGCCCCTTTAAGACCTGTGGCTGAACATGCGGAGGTCAGGGTGGGGCTTCTTCCTCCATGCTTTCAATCTATGTGTGATTAAAGGTGTGAAAGGAGCTAGAAACTTCAGTTATCAACTCCAGGCTGTCCCTCATTATGCTTTCCTTTCAGACAGATGGACACTGGCTGTTGTCCTTGGCTAGCCTGTCCCTTGTCTTCCTCTTTTGTATTTGAAACAAACTTCTCAGATATTGATCTCTGACTGGACAGGCCAAACCTAATGTCTGCCCTTAATCTTGATCTTGATCCCAGCCTGCAAGCTCCTATTTTCTCCACTCAGAAAAAAACTCCATGTGGGCTCTATTGTACTTTATTAAAAAGACAAGAACAGCAACACTGTGATTGAACAATAATGCCAAAATGGAATGATGATGTTTGTTGCTGCTATTTGAGGTACCGTAGTTGGGATTTTTTCTTTCTTTCTCTTGAGGTGGGTGTGTTTTCTGCTAACTCCCTTCTAATGCATTTAAAAAAGAGCAATCCAAAATCCCTGTAGAATAATCCTAATCATTACTGTAGAGAGCTTTCTTCATTGCACTTCAGCATGTGTTAGAAAAAGACTTCCACATGGGGTACACAGGTAGAGTCAAGTACAATTTACCACTGCTCTGAAAACAGAGTAACAGTGCAATCCTATGCATGTGTACTCAGAAGTAAGTCCTAATTACATTCAGTGGGACTTACTCACAGGAAAGTGTGTATATTTTAAAGCAATCTACAACACTGACCATCACATCTTGTGGCAGCAAATTGATTATGCATTGTGTAAAGAAGTATCGTGTAATTGAGGGATAATTGTGAAATGCTGCTCCTTGCTAGAAGGAGAGGTAGCAGCAGCAGTGCAAGTGCTAGGATGACTTTTCCAGAATTATATTATTATATAATATCTTATATGTTATAATTATTACACTATTATATTATATATTATTTTATAATTTTTTATAAGTGGCTTTTGTAATTTTTTTTACCTTACTTAAACCCTTCATTGTTGATATCTGGTGTTTTTCATGGTGGGAGGGGGGGTCAGTGCTAGCAGGGCAATCTCTTTCTTTTTGTTTTAAAATTGTCAGGATTGGCACAAATTCTACAGGTGAAGCTTACATCCCCACACCTCCACCCCCACCCCCCCCAAACATGGAGCTTCGGAGAGAAGAGGAAGTTTCTTGCATTTCCTTCTGACACTGTACCTCACCTGTTAGAGGCACAGAGTCCGCTCTCTTAGGAAATAAAATCTTTGGCAATATAAAGATAGGAATCATGTAATAAATTCCCTCATTCACTTCTCCCTCAGTCCAGGCCAGCGGATGCAGCCTCCACCTCCTTTTCTTTTCACCCAGCAGAGGCAGCAGCAGGTAGAGCGCACACGCACCCTCACGTCTGTTCTCTCCCTGCTTACTGTGTCTCCGTGGGCGGCCCTTGGAGCCTAAGCAGAGCTACTTTTAAAGGGGCCATGAACAAAATTGCAGGTAAGGTAAAAGTTTTAGCTTAGCTGCAATTTTGCCCATGGCCCCTTTAAGAGCAACTTAAAGTAGTTTGCTGGAGGCAGGGGAATTCAGGACTCCGCATAACAAAGTGAGAAGCCACGATGGCTTAAGGGTTTTCCTGAAGGTCCTGGCATTTTCGGGGCAGTTGGAGACTATGCTATCCCTATATCTAATACTAAGCTATATCCTTAACATATCCTTGCCAATGATTTCAAGATGTGCCAGTATGGGTCCTAACAATGTGCTAATTATATTCCTATAATAGAATGTTTTTCATAAAAGAATGTTAACTCTAATCTTTGAGAGGTATGGTTTGATTTGGAACCCACTCTACTTAAGCATATCCCTGATGTGATTTGCTCAGGGAGTGTGTATCTTCCCTTCGTCAAAAAATATGTATTTGCTGGATTGGGACTTCAGTGCAGATCTTAAATTACAATCTAAAATGTTATTGCTTAATTGACAAAACCAGCACCTATAATTTTAGTACTGATATCCAAACTGAATTAGCAGGCACTTTTTGGGTATAATCTGTTCTAGTTAATGCATATTGAATTTCCTTTCTAGTGGCTATAAAGAAATCATAGGATTGGCTGAATCACTGGCATTTAAGATTCAGAATTGAGCTCAAAATCATTACAATCAGAACCAAAGTGCTTGTGAATTCTGACTGTGTGTTGCTGTTGTCTGATAAATTCAGTGGATTTTCCCTTTTTTACATTATTTGGCATAAGAGAGTGCATCAAAGGTGTTCAGCACAATGTAGTTATCTTGAAGAGAAGAGACACTGCTTTTGCCCAACAATATCAAGTTTGCTTTCTCTGTGATCAGTGCATTACAAAGCTAGCAAAGAATAATTTGTATCAGAGGTTCTGTGACGGAATGAAATGGAGCTCTTTTGAAGTATGATCTCTGAAAGCACAGCATGAAGCTCAAATAAAGTGAAGGACATTCGCTATTACAAGTAATGTCCTTAATAATCTTGTTAGTCTAGTCTCCCTCTGTACGAGACAAATGGAACATTATTGGCTTATGGACTGTAGTAAATAATTTAGTTTCCAATATTCAAGCTGCTTTGACAGTAAATTAAAATGACATGAAAGGGGCTTGTTGAATAAGGAAAGTATCCAATCAAATTTAATTGGCATGACTAAGGCAGTAGAAATATGTTTTATAATTAAACCATGTTGTCTTGGAGCTTTATAAGCATGTATGAATCAAATGTCAAAAATTATTCTTTGATACTGTGCATTTAAAAACTTTGCATCGTAAATAGTTTTCTTAAACACAATTCTAGACATGCATATTGATGAATATGAAAATAAATTTCATTATATTAAAGTCAATGTCTTATTTTAACATTTACCAACAACTCCAGGGCAAGATTCCTTTGTTTCACAGAACTAATTTTGTACTCTTGTGTCATACTTTTCTTAAAATTAGATTTCAAAGTAACTCTGTAGAAACTACTGATGTACTTCAACTATACATCTTTGGTTTTTATGTCCTTCATCAGTTGTGATGAAGATGCTCATCTTGTTTGCAGCAGGTGGAAGTATAAACAAAGAAAAGGTAATGAGGAAGTCAGTGGAAATGTGTTTTTTTCTATTATAAGCAGGACTTTCTTTCTTTCTTTATTATATTTATACCCCGCCTTTTTTCCTGCAAGGAACCCAAGGCGGCTTACATAATCCTCCTCCTCTCCATTTTATCCTCAACAACCCTGTGAGGTAGGTTAGGCTGAGAGTCAGTGACTGACCCAAAGTCACTCAGTGAGTTTCATGGCCGAGCGGGGACTAGAACCCGGATCTCCCGAGTCCCAGTCCAACACTTTCACCACTATGCCACACTGGCTCTTGATTTGAGACTGAGCTTAGTCCAGGAATCTGTGCTAATTTAATATCAGTGCTCAGACCCAGAAAAAAAGAAGCCTGCTAAAGGAAAACAATCCAACCTACCCACAATAGCATTTTTCAGGCACTGCTATTCCTACACTGCAAGAAGGTTCAGTATATGGAAATGAGACCGCCTATCCCACAGGTTGAACTTCATTAGGGGCACATGTACGTTCCAACTACATTCATATTTCTAGGTTACCTTCAGAGACACAATAATAGTAGGATCAACCCTGTTCTGTGAGCTATGAGCATTTTCTTTGTGCATGCAGGCTGATTAGCAAAGTGGATGCCTATATGCCCTTCTCTTACCATAAAGTTATCAGAAGCAGGTAACACAAATCTAAGATTAATTTGGCCAGGTTTCCAAGGTTGCTGGTATGGTGTTCGGAAAGGATTGAACCTGGGTATTTAACATTTCATGAATTGATTATAGCGTCCTGTCAGTTCCTCAAACAGTCATGCAATTGTTAATTTGTATAAGATTTTGGGGGCAATTGGAGTAATTATTTGGACAGCGCTAATTGCTCAATCATCCATGCAAGTCCTTCTGCTAAAATTGTCTCTGCTAATCTATATAAGAAAATAAATGCCAGATAAGATTCTTAGAACGAATTAGAAACACTTATTATTGATAATAATGATTTTTCAAAAGGTAATCAAACAGACCTATTTTGCTGTAGTGATATACGAATCCCCTTTATGATTATGCAGAATTCTTCTTTAGATCTATTGCTTAATTATGACTGCAATTCTAGATCCACTTGCCTGGAAATAAGTGCTATTGAACTCAATGGGACTTACTTCCAAGTAGACATGTGTAGGGTAGTGCTCTAAAATAGTTTATTCTACAAGCAAATCATCATGGTTAGACTTAAGTCTGTGTTGGATTGTTAGCACTGAGTGATGCCACTATTGCATTTAATACATTGTGTAAATGTGCAACATCTCCCCTGAGAACCATAGCACTCACACAAGCACCTATTTTGCCCTTCATTTTCACCACAGCAGCAACCAAAGGAAGTTAGAAAGTAGTTTGTGATTTGGCTCTGGGAATTGCTACAACAAAATGCCAAGGAAGCATGAAGTGTGCATAGGCTATCTCTTGTGCATTCATAGTGGCTCTGTCATGTCCCAGATTCTAGATGTTTTGGACATCTAGTGATTCTGATATAGAAAAAACCTTTTTGGACATAAACCTTTTTGGTCTCTGCGTCAGGGCAGCCAGAGCACCACTTTGAGGGAGCCTACCCTTTACACCAGAAGGACATGACAACACGAGAAAAGCCTTGCTGAATCAGACCTAAAGCCTATCTTAGCATCCTGTTTTCCATAGTGGCCGAGCAGAGGTTTCTGGTATGTCCAGAGGTAGGACATGAGGGCACTAGCCTTCTCTCCCTGTTGTTCCTAAGCAACTGGTTCCCCATCATGACTGCCTTATCCTTGATTGTCTTATTCTCCATGAATTTGTCTAATCCTCTGTAAAGTCATTCATTGTTTCTGGGTATTAGCACTGAGAGTTCTGTCAAAGGACCCTGCCCTGTTTGTCCCAACCTCAGCTACTTGAAATCTGGGTACCTGCTATTTGCTTCGGGGCTTGTACCCCAGGTCAGCCACCTCTAGGTTTTGTTCAGCACCTTCAGGGCATACAACTTTCCTGGAACTCTTCTGAATGATTGCCCTTTCTCTGGTCTAAGTTGACAATGATATCCACATTCAAACAAATACAATTATCATAAACATGCTTGTTTCCTTTTAATCCCTTCTGATCCTAATATCTTGGGGGGACGACAATATCTCTCTACTTCAAAAATGGTTCATTTTATCTTCCTACTTTTTAAATTGGACTACCAGATTTACTTTCTCATTTCTACAGAACCCTTTTCAACAAGATTTATGGATCTTATGAGATGCTACATCTCATCTAGTGGTTAGAGTGTTGGACTGGGACTCGGGAAATCTGGGTTCTAGTCCCCACTCTGCCATGAAGCTCACAGGGTGATTTTGGGCCAGTCCCTGGCTCTCAGCCTAACCAGCCTCACAGGGTTGTTGTGAGGATAAAATGGAGGGGAGGAGGAGGAGGAGGATTATATAAGCCACCTTGGGTTTCTTGCAGGAAAAAAAGCAGGATATAAATACAATAAATAAAAATAAAATAAATAGTCAATACTACAAGGTGGGCAAATGTAAAAGGTGAACATTGATATTTCATATAGAAGAAAGAGACTAGATCAAAAATGTGGAGAATGGAAAGAAGAAAATTTTAATTATCAAGTCTGTAAATTACAGGAATTCATATTTTAGTTATGTCAACAGGAAGCAAGTTAAAAGATTTCAGGTATATTCAGAAGTCAGAAAACTGGCTGGACTTGGCCAGAATAAAAGGAAGAAGAGAAAGAAGGGGAGTCAAAAACAACCTCCATGTTAAAAACCTGGAGGGAAGAAAAAATAAGAGTACTGTCAGGGAATAAGGAAAAGGAAACAAAAGAAGAGTTAGGAAAACAGACCAGAAGTGTACTTTTAGAAAGATTAAGCAATTTGAGGATATCCAAGATAAAAGAACAAAGGCAAAATCAGAAATGTTTACAAGAGAAGCAGCAGGTAGATCAAATGTTCCTTTCACATTTGTTTTTTTTTTTTTTAAGATGAGGTGCTTTTAGATGAACAGCACTGAGGCAACCATAGGCAGAGATGGCTGTTTGCTTATCATAGTCAAACAAAACCATACTTTAGTGCCATTGCGTGAGCAGGAACAAGCTGCTGTAAGCCTCGGGCTCTCATACTTCCCCTCCCGCTCTCCTTCTGCATGGCTAGGAAGAGTTCAAAAGCTTTTGCTTCTGCTTTTGGCTTGCCGTATCATCCAGATCTGGAACTGTAGTTACTGTAATCATAACTATGCTTAGTTTAGACAAAGCAGGTTCGGTAACTATGGTCTGAGGTTGGCTTGTTTGAAACTAACCATAGTTAATGTTGTTAGCCACAGTCAAGTTGTATGACATACAAACTGCAGTTAAGTAAAAGTGTAAGCAAAAGCTTCCAGATTCCTGTTCCTGGCTGTGTGGAAGGAGAAGAGAGGGGGGGGGGTGTACGTGAGCTCAAGAATTGCTGTAGTTCATTTCTGCTGGTTCATGTCATACTGAATGGTTCCGTGTGGTGTGCAAATGTGGCCCTTGTCTTTTTATTAGTATGATCCAGGAATCTGAAGGATGGATTGTAACAAAATTTCCACATAAACAGTATTTGAAAACATACTTAATTTGCCAATATTTATTTTCTATTTGTTATCCTTTTCATCCATCATATATATATATATATATATATATATATATATATTCAGCTTTACTTGTCTCCTACTACTGTTGTCTCCTCTGCTCTGCCCTGCCCCTGCCTTAGATGGGTTTCTTGGCCCCTGAGGGGAAGGGGACGTAGCAGCGGGTGTTTCCTGAGACCATCAAGCTTTTTTCAAGTGTTTGTAGTGAATGCTCAATCATATCGAGCCTTTATGAGTTCCATTTGAACACTCTCAAAGGCTTGGCCCTTTTCAGAGTGAGCAGCAGGATGCTCATGAAACCCTAATTCAAAACAATTGTCATCACAGGCAACACTACAGAAGGATGCAAACCACATGTAGATCATCACATGATGACTCTACATTTGTCTGTTTTGCTCTGTGAATGCACTTGGAGGCTGTGGTTTTTATGTTCTTAAACTTGCCTATAAATAACACACTACATGGAGCTTTTTTCTTTTTTTATCATAGCAGTAACATCCATTATAAAGATAAATAAAAAGGCTTGGGGCTGTTTCCCAATGAATTCCAACCCTAGGGAGGGACCACAGCTCTGTAGAAGGGCACATGCTTTGCATGTAGAAGGTCCCAGGATCAACCCTTGGCATTACTAATTAAAATTATTAGCAAGTGATGTAAAAACTGCCTTAGATGCTGGAGAACTACTGCCAGTCAGAGTAGACAAGCTTGCACTAGATGGACAAATAGTCCTACCTGGTATGAAGTAGCTTCCTGGGATTTTTTTTTTTAATTCGTAATTTCTGGGTTCTACCACTTCTGAGATCTTTCAGTTGAAATCATACCATACATGTCCTAGATCATTCTATTATGATATCTATTAAGCATTATTATGATCTTTTAAATCGTAAATCTAAGGTGGATAATGAGATTTTTTCGCAAATCCCGCAAAAACAAATTAGAGAGGAACTTGCAATACTCCCTACTTTGGATGAAGTTATAAAAGCCATTAATCAAATGGAGAATAACAAATACGAATCCTTTACAGCACCATCTTTCATCTGGCAACCTGTGTCCTCTGTGGGAAGCTGTGTGGATCTAGAATTGGCCTCCACAGTCACTTACGGACCCATCGCTAGAGTCTACACAATTTTTTTACAATTTCCTCTTTTTATAATTTTCTTTTTGTAATTTTATCCTGGAAGACAATCTTACTCGGTCACGAGTGATTGCCTACTAGATCATTCTAACTGTTCTAACCCTTGTTCTAATCAAGAGCCATCTAACAGTTCATGGAGACCCTTTCCTTTTCATACATCACCAAATACAAGCATTGGGTACACTAATTAAGGCCTCAAACCTATATTAATATTTTAAAATTTTAAAATGCAAAGATAGTTTCAGTTTCAAATCTTTCTAACCTAAAACTGAGTTAAGCATTACTAACTTCAGTTTTCTACCTCCCAGATGCGAATTACAGACATTTCTCCAAACACACCATTACATGGTTCATTAGACTGATACCCTGTAATTTCTACAGATTTGAATAGCTTACTTTTTGTAAAGATTGTGAGTATATTTATTTCCTTATTATTCATTTATTTGTAACATTTTAATCTTGCTGTTTCTCCAAGGAGCCCAGGGCAACACACATAGTCCCCATTTTATCCTCACAACACCATTGTGAGGTAAGTGAGGCTAAGTGACTGGCTTAAAGTTACCCAGTGAGCTTCATGACTGAGCAGAAAATATTGTGCTGCTTCTCCACAAATCTGTCAAACT
This sequence comes from Shinisaurus crocodilurus, assembly GCA_021292165.1. Classification (NCBI taxonomy): domain Eukaryota; kingdom Metazoa; phylum Chordata; class Lepidosauria; order Squamata; family Shinisauridae; genus Shinisaurus; species Shinisaurus crocodilurus. Next base: position 266,344,934 of record CM037876.1, read on the forward strand.
TTAAATTCTGAATTGTTCTAGCTAGTCAGTACTGTTGCTTCTCCATACATCTACCACCCTTTAAATTCTGAGTGATTATAGATCAGGGGTGGGTAACTTGTGGCCCTTCAGATGTTTTGGCCAACAACTCCCATCAGCACTAGCCGGCATAGCCAATGGTGAGGAATGATGGTAGTTGTAGGCCAAAACTTCTGGAGGGTCACAAATTGCCCACCCCATTCTAGATAGTCATTTTTTTGTACCCTATATGTTCAAGGTGTCTATAATAATTCCAGTGATGTGCCTCATTTCTTCTTTAAGTACCAATACTACTTCATGCTTTTCATTTCTTTTTTGCTGTTTATTTACACCTTCTTTGCCTCAACACGTAGTTTCATTGTGTAGTGTTACAAAATGGCTTTCATATATGTATTGCTGAGCTGAAAAAGGACTTCCTTTTTGCAGTCCTCCCCCCCCTCAAAAGGACACCCCTTTCTACTGATGTTTTCAGAGCACTGCAAAAGGAGGTGAAAGTGTTTGCCTGTTCTGGGAGGACTGGAAGGTGGGGAAGAGGCATTCGTGTTGCCATAGCAAATCTAATTGGCTATATAGTACCGCAATGTTATCACATTCAGAATATGATTTTTGGCTGGCATCACAAGAGGAAGAACAGCAACTGGTAAAAAATGGCTCCAAAAGAACAGCAGAGAGAGGGGACACAGTGGGTGTGAATAATCATGGACAACTTTAAAAAGCACATCTGAGATTCATTGGGGTGGCATTTGCACAAAATCCACTATAGGTTGAATACAGATTTAGTCATACTTAGAATAGACTCACTAAAATAAGTGGAACTTAAATTAGTCATGGGTAACTTAAATCCCATTGATTTTAGCGGGTCTAATCTAAGTATGGCTAAATCTGGATCCAACCCTATATTTGTACCAAAATATGTTCACACACAAATCTTCAGCACAGCTTTAATGTCTGTATGAACCTATTCCATATCTACTGTTCCATATCTACCCATAACCATATGATAGCATAATTTAAAAACTATTTTAAATCAAAATGTATAAAATATGTATATATATATATATATATATATATTCACGTCCTGACTCATTTAACTCTAGTGCAGTCAGTGTCAAGAGTATCATTTTCATTTTGCTTATGAACTCTGCATTCTGTCACTACAGAAGAGACCTGGGAGCACTAGTGCATAAAATATGCCCATATATGATGGATTTTTACAGGACAAAATTCACAGTGATACAATTGGTTACTTTTTCCACAATGACACTTATTAGAACATATGAGAATCATAACAGGTAATCTTTTCCAGGAGGCCCCTAACTTGGTATTTGTTTGTTAGAAAGGTCTATTTTGTTTGGAATAGCCACACATTCCATCTTTGTTTAACTGAGAAACTGTTATACTATACAGCATGCCTTAATTTTCATAGTGCCTGATCATGTGAGTGGAAGAGGGAAGTCTGATTGCTCTTAAGATGCTATAACTGCATAAAACACACTAACCATGATTTAGGCAAAATATTCTTTCAAATTCTTTTGTTCTTCATTTTTATGCAGAATATGTAGATTTTAACTCTTCAAATTCACTGTCTGTTGTTCTATTTCAAGAAATGAATACAAAAATAGCAGATTTTAAAAGCTCTTGTATAAGCTCAGGAGAGTCTTTGCTGCAATATCTAACTGAAAAGGTAATGAACTGTAAAATAAGTTGAAATGATTGGGGATTAAAAATCTCTGGTGTGTAGTGACAGTACAATCATATTCCACAGTAAAGGTTTCTTGTAATAAATAAAACTTATTTTTGTCACCATGATTAGTTTTCACCACCATAACGACAGGTTTGACCTTCTTTCTCTTCAAATGTTGGTAGTCTGTGACCAAGTAGTTGGAAGGCTAGTGAAAGCTTGGAAATGTGTGCATTTAGCAAGGATTAGAAGCTACAGTAATACCTTAGATTGCAGGTAACTTACTTGGTTTGAGAGCGTTTTGCAAGATAAGCAAATTTTTAAATATTTATTTATTTATTTTTGACTTGATATACAAGCGACGTCTTGCAATACAAGTACTGTAGTACGGCTTAAATTAAAAATCTCTGTACAAATTTTTTTGGGGGGATTTCGTTTTGATATAAGAGTGTTTTGGATTACAAGCACGTTTCCGGAACGAATTATGCTCTCAATCCAAGGCATGACTGTATGTTCAAAAAATGGCAATTATGAAAATTTGGAAAGATTTATTACATTAAATGACAAAAATCTATACTTAGAAGTACAAAACTACAGTATCCACAGAGACATTTAGGGGGCAGTCTATGGGTCACAGATAAGGCATATTCTTTGCCCACCGGAGGTCCCAGATTTCATTTCAAAGAACCAATTAACAGGATTTCAGGTAGCAGGACTAAGAAGGGACCCCTAGCCTGAGACTTGGAGAGCCATTTGCATCCAAATTAGATCATATTTGGCAGGTGGATGGCCTCTGATTCAGTATAAAGAAGCTTCATATATTCACATTCTCAGGCCTGTATAGTAAAGCCCCTTAGGGTGACCCAGGGGCCATGAGATACTGTGGACCTCCTGTACATGGGCAGAGAGGGATGTCCACTCATGGAGGTCCACCGTGGGTGCTGGCGGAGCTTTTTGCAAAAAGCGGGCATTCTGGGGATTATCAGAGGCATATTAGGAGAGGCTTTGGATCTGCTGGATTCAAAGCCCCCTCCTTCCCCAGACAAGCTTTCAGAATAGGGGTAAATTATGTCAGCCCAGGAACTGGCATGGTTATTTCCATCCTGTTGAAAGAATGGGAGGGAAAGCAAAAGGAAAAACGTGTGCCAACAAAAAGGCAAAAAATGAAACCTCCCTCTCACCTTCCATCCTGGCCAGCCATAAGCCTGACATGACTTGGGAAGTGGTGGTTCTTACACCATGGATTCTCGCTCTCCAACCCTTTAGGAGTGCTCTGTTACTTGCCTGGTATTCCAGGGACTCAAAGGAAGTGGTTTCTTGATAGATATTCATAGAGAGAGCCAGTGTAGTGTAGTGGTTAGAGTGTTGGACTGGGACTCGAGAGATCCAGGTTCTAGTTCCCACTCTGACATGAAGCTCACTGAGTGATTTTGGGCCAGTCACTGACTCTCAGCCTGTTCTACCTCACAGGGTTGGTGTGAGGATAAAATGGAGAGGAGGAAGACTGTGTAAGCTGCATTGGGTTCCTTGCAAGGGGGGGAAAGGTGGCATATAAATGCAATAATAACAACAATAATATAGAAAATAGAGCAAGGGAATGGCAGTAAAGCTTTCAACTTTTAGTGTGCTTTAGAAACATAAAACCAGTGGTCTGCTGAAATACCTCTGGCCTGCATTTTAACATTGCTTTAGAAAGTACAAATGTGAATATTATTAAAATACTGAAGTCTTAGACTGCTGGATAATGACTAGCCATACTTACTTTTAAGAATTACTTGTTTTCTGTCTGTCTTTCTTTCCTGTATTTCTCAGACATTATATGTCTGACTCAGGAGGTCAGCAAGTAGATGTCTTGGAAGCTGATCCGCATAGCTTTCTATTGTGTTCCTCCTGCATGTGGTAACTAACACTTTCACTCTTCCTGGAGACTAGCATTGTGTTTTCCACAGTGTACTAGACTTCTCTTGCTTTAGAGAGCAAAGAATATAACTATCATAATCTTGCAGTTCCTGGGGTGTAAAGTGTATTCTCCCCATTGATACCTTAGTCTTTTGCTTTAATTGAATAATAGCAAAGAAACAATGGATACATGCTTACTGCTGTTTTAATACACTTTATTTCTTGGTTACTGTTATTTAGAGGTATTGAGGTCTTTTGTCAATGCACAAAGTTGCCTTTTTAAACTTTCAAACAAATCTACTAGAAGACAAAAGCACTTCCATTATTTTATTTACTTTCTAAATTAAAGGTAGAGTTCACTTGAAATAATAAGTGTTCTTTTAAAAAAAATTGTGAACCCATGAGACTTCAGGGCTGGAAACTCGTTCACTTTATAGTAACTTTTGATTAGGGTCTGGGAAGGTGGATAATGAAAAAGTGAAACATTGAAATTTGCCTAAATAACATGCTGTTACAAGCCTTATGATAGATCTGTGTTTGACTTAACAGCTTTTGGAACCTAATAAAAAGAACTTAATTGACAATTTCTTGAAATTGCAAAGAAAACCTAGTGATGTTGGTAGGGTATAATAAGGAGCTTCTCATCACTGTCTTCAAGATTGAGTCTATACAAAAAAAAAGGATTTATCTCTGTGGTAACTCTAAGTAATTGATATACAGACAAGGTTTGGTTCCAATTTGCCAGCAATAAAGTTGTAATAGGGTTTTCTCAGCAATTTTAGCCTTAATGTGCTCATTCCAAAGAGCGGTATTTTTCCAAGCGAACAAATAACATCAGTAAAGCTTACGATCAGTAATAGCCCCACACTGATGCTCACATTAAACTTGTTAAATCAATTCACTAGACACTTTCTAAAGTGGACTGTCTGTTTACTTTGATATGCACCTTGTGAGGATAAGGCCATCCATTACATTTATCTGAATGATCTTTACATTTGAAATTCATAATTAATTCATGTGTGATTGTAGCAACAAATATGGTTCATAATTTCTAACTTTTATTTTTCCACCTTAATTTTTCAAGGCCAAGTATTTACTAAAACAAAACACAGTGTGTTGTATGCTTAATGTCATCCAAATCCTAAATGAGTGCTTTGCTGCATAATTATAGTATCTTCACCTAGTTGTATATTCAGTGTTGTTGTTTATTGTAGGTACATCCATGATATGCTGCATTGTTCTTCTAGGATAAAAAATTAACATATAAATAATGTAGGATTACAATATTTTGAATTAATTAGCAAAATGTGATTGGTACTAGAGGAGGATTTATTAAAGATGCAGTTTATCTGGAATTTCTGAATACGATATTAGCTTGTAGAATGCATAGTATCAAATTGTAGATAGCTGATATATGAGAATTTTTCAAGTAAGAGGACAGTCCTATGGTCCCACTCCTCTGGTGGCTGCTGCACCAGCATACCATAGTCAAAATCCTGTGCACTCTGAGCAGAAAGCTAGAAAACAAAACAATACCAATGGGAACAAGACATAATGCAACAGCAACAGGCATTCTCAATGTATGTCTGGCAACTTCATCAGCATCCTCCAATTATAATGTTGCATGCCCCTATAGTACCTAAGCAGGGAAGGTGACAGCAGACACACCATGATGATGATGTGGAACTCAATCCACACCTCCTTCCACATGTGTAAACAGTGCATAAGCACACTTCTAGGAAGAGCCCACAGAATCCCTCTGATTAGAACATCTCATAGGCCACTTGTCGTGGGGGCAGTAACTGACAGCTAAAAGCTCTAGGAATTCAGGCAGTGGTTCAAATCTTCTGGTATCCCAAATGTATCCAGCAGCAGCGTGTAAAGGACACTTTCAAAATTGACAGAAAGAAAAGGAAGGAATATCATTCCAATTACAATAGGCAGCCTATCTTGGAGAGAGAAGGGAAAGGTCTGCTGGTTGGTGTGTGGAGTTTGAGAAGAACTAAGAGAAAGCTGAGGAGAAAGGGAATATTAAGCTATTCTTTCTCTGTGGGAAAACCTTAGGTGGCTGGTGAAGACCTGGAGTAGGGAGCAGGTGGCTGTGTTATGCCAAGAGGCTGTCTTAAGATCTTACCAGAGGAAGGTTATATAAGCAGGCAGTAAAAACCCAGATAAACCATCCAAGCAGCCAATAATACAATGGGAGGAGTTTGGGTGTTAGAGGAAGACTGTACCCCAAAAGTGGACCTGGTTGTAAGGGCATTTTGGATGTGGTGGAGATTTAGGGAATTTGGCCTGAAGCTCTTAGAGGCTTGTAACAGCAACAGTGTCTCTTGAATCTTAAAGAATTGTCACTTAGTAGTCTTTTGAAAATCTCAAAATAAATAGTAATCTTTTATGTACAAAATATCCCTTTAATAAATTACTTGTTTAATTGTTCAACTTGTCTCTAGTGTTGGTACCCAGCTCACTCCTAAGTCTCTTATACCAGCTCTTCCCCACTTTATAAAAATTGAACCTCTGTCTTCCACTCTAGGATACTGTGTGCAGTTTTCTAATAGTCTAAGGGTAAGAAGACTCCCTCCTACACAGTGCATCTGCTGTTACAATCTGTTTGCCTTTTTATGTTCTACCTTAAATCTAACCCCTGCAGAACCCATGACCATCATTGCAATTTTGTATTTGTGTTAATCATTGTCTGTAACCATTTCAGTGAACGGTGGTCTGTAAGCACTATAAATTCTTGACCCCATACATAAGACCTTGGTTTATCTATAGCTCATGCTACAGGCAAGCACTTGTGTATGAACTAGAAGTTAAATTCCCTTGATACTAATTTCCTGCTCAAGTACACAACAGGACATTTCACTCCCTCATATTCATGTAAAAGCACCCCTTCTAAATCCACATTAGATGCATCAGTTCAAATTAAAAACAAAACAAAACCCTTCTTGTATAATTGGGAGCTTTTAAAATAAATAAGAATATTAAAGTCTCTTATAAGCTGTCAAATGCCCTTTGTGTCGTAAATCCGTCCAGTTTCGAGATAAGCTGTAGTCGTTATCACAGTCTGAGTGTCGAAGCCAAAATATATCAGTCCAAAACAGAGCAAACATAAACAAGTTTGGGATCAGGCAAAGTCAGGGTCAGGGTCGTTCCAAGGATCAAAGGTACAGAAGTCTGAGGTCGGGAATGTCAGGAGCGTCCGGCTGTAGCCGTAGTAACAAACAATTGCTTCCAGCATCTGAGTGTGTTTGGGACCTGCCTTTTGAGCAGGCGCTGATTGGTAAGGCTGCCCAGCTGGGTCAGGCTGCACGTAGGCTGGCCCCACCCCAAACACACTCCGGCACGGCTGGTCTCTGTCTGACCTACTGGAGGCACAACACTTTGACACTCCACTGACCATATTATTTTCTCAGGACTCTTCTTCTTTGTCAGTTCAATCAGTGAGACAGCTATTGTTCCAAAGAGGAGGAGGAGGATTATGTAAGCCACCTTGGCTTCCTTGAAGGAAAAAAGGTGGGGTATAAATATAATTAATAAATAAATACATGCTCCTGTATCCAACATTCCCATGACAGTTCTATTCTTTGCCTAATTAGGTTCTCTGCACATGGAGTTTACCTCCTCAGCATTTGTTATCACAAAGCCGCAAGTATGTTTCATTTTTTGTTCTACCTCCTCTCCAGTCTTGTTTACCATGTTTACACTCTGTACTTGTTTACCTCCAGGAGTCCCATTTTGTTCTGGACACTCTACTTTAAAGTGCTCTTCCTGGCCACAAACATAGCAACTCTTTCCCTCAACTGAGGGGTTTCAGCTTTTTGGTAAGGTATTATTTTTTCACCAAGATAAAAACTCTTTTTCTTTTCTACAGGAAATTCTTTCTTTACCCTGTAACCAACGTTATCATTCTCAAAGTGTTAAGTTCTACTATCATACCCCTCATGATTGAGAATCAGCTGGTGCCGTCTTTTACTTTTACTTTTATTTCCCTAGGGATCTGAAAATAAAACTGATTCAGACCCACTAATTTCCCCCCCCCCCAAGTATCCACTTCGGACCCTTTAACTCATTTCCACAACAGATCTTCTAGATTAACTGCAAACTCCACCATAACCTAGATCCCTCTGGGTGAACCTGGTTAAAACCATTTCTAAAGTATTCTGATCCCAACTGGCACGTTTTATAAACAATTTTCTAAAATTCAGTGTAAGACCCATTACCTGTTCAGGCATGCCATTAAAAACTTCAGCCAATTCCCTTGTGATTAAACTAGGAAGATATTTCATGAAGTCCACCTCCTGAATTCCCCAATTCTTGGCTGCTTTTTCAAGAGTAGATAAAGCTGCTGTGGATCTCCTGCTACAAAGGAAGTGAGGTCCTTTGGGGTTACTCTGCTGGGCTGCTGCTGAAGTGGGCAACCATGTTGCCCCAGCTCCAAACTCAGACTAGGGATGTGTGATGCTGGGAAATCTATTTTGTTTGAGCCCGATGGACTTCCACAGCATTTCCAATCTAGCAATTGGAAATGGACTGTGCCGGATTTTTTTTGGGTTCCAGAAAGAGTGCACATTGAGAACTGAGATCTGCATATTTGTACTGCCATTTGCTCAAATGGTGATTTGCACAAACCAAGTCTTTTGCACAAATGAGGTCTGAATCTTTAATTTAGCATAAATGTGTTTGCGCTGTTTTTAATACTTCGCAAGTCCATTATGTAACCTTGGGTGCAGGGTATTCCCTTGGTAAATATCCTTGTCAGTTTCATCCTCTCACTACTTCATCATTAGCTCGCCATATCCCCTACTTCACAAAGGACTTGACATTCTTAATTTTGTCTACTTTGGCATTGGCACTACGGTTTTCTGCTAGGGTTACATCATTTGCACACATTTTAAATTATTATTTTCAGTTATTATTTTTCAGCTCTCATGATTTGTGCATTTGGGGCCATGGTTTTTTTAGTCTCTTCCCCCATTCTATCACCAATAAGTGTACAATGTCTGATTGTACAATAAGTGTACAATGTCTGATTTCTTTCATTTTTAAAATGGGCTGTGATTTGCGCAAGATGTTTTTTAAAAAAAGGCTCAGGAAGTTTGCACACATTTAAGGCTCTGTAATTTGAACAAATTTCCTGAGCTTTAAACCCCCCCCCCCCAAAAAAAACCGTGCACAACTCACGGCCTGTTTTAAAAGTGCAAATCCACATGCTGGCTTGCCTTACATCAGATCAAGTTGGCACCAGTGTGGGGGTAACAGAACAGAATCTGGAGGGTTGAGTCGGGAAAATCCATTGGTTTTTCACCCCTCCAAACACATCCCTAGTCAGACGCTTTCCCATAGCCGCCTCTTCTCAAACTCATGTTGCTCAGCACTCTGTTGAAGCTCCATCTGCATATGCATTTCCTCAAGCTGTTGTTGCTCCTTACATTGCTCAGCCTTGTGCTAACATTGCAGCTCACACTAGTGTGTCTCCAGCTGCATACACTTTTCCTCTAGCTGCTTCAGTTTGTCATGATACTCAAACTCCCAACTGTAAATGCCTTGCTTCTATCTCCATCTCTTTCTGGAACTGCCTGTCCTCCAGCTGGATCTGTTCTGGACTCAGCTGCATAGCACTGGGCAACACTGGGCTAAATTTGCCACTGTCGCATCATCACTTCTAATAAGCATAACTCTTAAATCGTTTACTAATTTCCCCTCATATTGAAGTTTCTTATTTATTTATTATATTTATACCCCGCCTTTTTTCCTGCAAGGAACCCAAGGCGGCTTCTTCTCTTTGCAAGCTTGTATCAAAGCTTCTTTTTCCATACTTAAATATAAGTCTACCATTTCTATCTTCAGTTGTGGTGGTGTTGGCCCTGAAAACACAAGCCCCCCTTTTCCCTCTTTAACACCAACACTTAAAATCCCTTTTTACCGATGAATTCGATCCCACTACTTACACCACATATAAGGGAATTTCTTCTCCCCACTACTGCAACCACCTATGAGGAAATTGCTCCTTCACTGGGCAGTCCCACCTATGAGGTTTCTTATTTATAGCAAATGCTTATATTTATGGGCCTAAGGAGCTCTCTGCCACTATAACTAATAGTTCCACAACCTGACACTTTCCTGCTGCCACCAATTCTTGTTGTGAACCGCCCAGAGAACTTCGGCTGTGGGGCGGTATAGAAATGAAATGAATAAATAAATAAATAAAATTCTGCTAGAATACTTTAAAACCTCCTACTAGCTGGTATAAGAGGCTTAGGCATGAGATGGGTACCAACACTAGAACCTCTTGGCATAACACAGCCACCTGTTCCCTACTCTAGATCTTCACCAGCCACCTAAGGTTATTCCACAAGGAAAGAATAGCTTAATATTCCCTCTCTCCCCAGCTTTCGCTTAGTCTTTCTCAAACACCACACACCAACCAGCAGACCCTTTCCCTGTCTATGCACAGGCTAACTCTTTACTGTCATACCTTAACTGTAATTTCCCAGCCACTCTTTTCCACCTAGCTAGAATCCCAATCAGCCAATCAGAATTGAATTTATTTGATCCAGCCCCATCTAACAATATTCAAATCGAGTGTCTCCATCTCCCCCTTCAGAATGTCGTTAAGAAATTACTACACAGGCCCTTGATAGAAACAAAACAAGGCCTCAGGACTACTCAGATTATAATTTCACAGAGGTCGCACAGTTACACATTACAGAACCACAATATGTAAATTATATACTGGCATTTCTACACATTATCCATGGTCCAGGAAGTAAGGGGCCTGTACCTAAAACCCATATGCTTGAGTTTCCCAGAGAGTTGGGTTCTAGTTTTGCTGATCTACCAAGGTCTCAACACAAACAATGTTCAGAACAAGACACAAATCTTAGAACATAAGAAGAGCCATGCTAGATCAGTCCAAGGGTCCATCTAGTCCAGCATTATGTTTACACAGTGGCCAACCAGCTACTTGTGGGAAACCCACAAGCAGGACATGAGTACAACAGCACCCTCCTGTCTATGTTCCACAGCAACTGGCATACATAGGCATACTGCCTCTGATACTGGAGATAGCATATAGCCATCAGGACTCATAACCATTGATTCCCTTATCCTCCATGAATTTGTCCAATACCCTTGGAAAGCCATTCAAATTGGTGGCCATAACAACATTTTGTGGAAGTGAATTCCATAATTTAACTATACGCTGTGTGAAGAAGTACTTCCTTTTATCCATCCTGAATCTCCCACCAGTCAGCTTCATGGGATGACCCTGGGTTCTAATATTATGAGAGAGGGAGAAAAATGTCTCCCTGTCCACTTTCTCCATATGTCTGTGTGAGGAGAATAAGCAGTTTGCAAGGGAGAGGAGTGGGTGCCACTTAGAACACTAGTATTGCATAGTTCACTAGCAACATTACAGAAGGCACTACCATGAGCTGCCTGAATCTGTGGGCAAGTGAATGGAGAAACAAGTGATGCAGGTTTAATTTCTATCAGATGTAAATATGGCCTTCATAAAGCAGTTCCCATCTTTTGGCAGTCTAATGTGAACAATAATTTGAGGAAGAAATTACGGAAAGTGGTAGTGACAGAAGCCAGGCCTCCTCTTCAGACAGTAACACGCTAACCACATGAGCACAGGAACCATGGGAGAAAAAGAGGTGCATGATGTGCCCTTTTCAATCTCCTAGGGGCGTATCCCATGACACACACCCTTCCACACACCCACCCCATGCATCACACCCAAGGATCACAACATATTAACAGTAGCCCAGTACTGAAGGACCCCTGTATATGGAAGCACAGCACAGTAGAGCAGCATATATCCAGGATGCAAGAGGTTCAATCCTGTTTTGGGGCTCCCAGAAGAATTGGGCTGGGTAAAAATATGTATACACCTGAGATGGAGTGACTGGTATATAGACATATAACTTTATTTAGGTAACTGTTGCAATTTGCATTTATGTCCCAGGATGCTTTTAATTTTGCCTAGCCTCTTTCATCTCATCCATTCATACTCAATCACCAAAGTTCCTTATCAACAACTTCCCTCCATATGCTTATAGTTCTCTAAACATAGGGCAGAGTGCTGTAGTCCCATGCTACATGTCTTGATATGTGTGGTATGTGCTCTGCCATGATTGGCTGCAGACTATCGTAGTTGTGAGATGGAGGGGAAAGAGATGGGCTGCAGTCATCTGAAGTCCTCCACTGACACCAGTGGGAGTATTTTGTTTAGACCACCTCTTGTACAGACATAGTGGCTGTGTTCACACAAAACAATAAGCCATGGTATAGTATAAGCCATGTTTGCGTCAGAATGGCGTTCGTGTTGACTGAACCTGGACAGAGTGGCTTGTGCATGGTTAACAAACCATGTTGATGGGTTTATACAACATGACAAGTCACTCTGAAACAAACATGGCTTATAAGCCACCATGGCTTATCGTTTTGTGTGAACCCAATCATTGTCATATTTGGCTATGCTCTGGGGAGATGGAAGGATGACTAAGCAAGGATAGGATCTGAAATAAGTCTTGTTCAGCTCCTATCACACTTCTGACTCTACCAATTTTTTCCCTTGTGCTGACAATGTACCACTAGTATAGGGGCTATACAGGCTATATATATATATATATATATATATATATATGGCGCAAGTCTGGCGTAACCTTCCTATATCCGAAATAGCTTCTCTTTCTACTGGCCCAACAGCATTTAGTAGTAATTCTATTATCCCAGCAGCCGAGCAGGTTTTTAGGGATGGGATAACAGTATGAGAGATCTAGCATGGTTCCCCATGGTGTGGTGCCAGTAAACAAATAAAATCTGAAGTAGTAAATCTTCCTTAGAAGATTTTTTCCTTTCCCCCCCCCCTGCAATTTGCCCCATTTCCTCTAATTAATTATAAACAAAAAGGTTTAAAAACCAGAAATGTTGATGTGCAGGAGGATCATATATTGAAAGGAGTGTTTCATAGCTTTCTACTTGGAACAAGTAGGTACAACATTCACACCTGCTGTTATCCTGGGTACTGATCAATTTGAGCAAGGTGTCATTTTCTTTCCAACACAAAATCTTAGTTTCTTCAAATTTGTATTAGTAATTTGTATTATTATTTGTTTTATTGAAATACACCAGGATCAGTATAATTACGTACTATTTTTTGCATTATTAAGACTGGTGGACTCAAGAAGAAATAATGTACCTGTTCTACTCTTCTGTATAACATTTTATAGTGAATATATGATAAACCTGAAAATTATTAAAGAATGGGTTGGGGAAATGATAAGAGCCCCTTTCTGTACTGGCGGCAAGGGTGTGTGGAATATTCATATGATTGCACTGTCATTTGGCTAACAGCAAGCCAATGCAACATTCACTGCAGACTCTTTATTTAATCATACACTGATCTTATTCAGATTCTTTCCCCTTGCCTTCAAACAGCTCAATCCTTAGGGACTGCTCTAACTGTACTGGCATAAACAGTGATTTGCACTGTTGCAGATAAATGGCATCCTAGCCTTGGCCATCAAGAAGTGTTCAGTTCTGACCCACTTGCTATTTCACATTGTTCCAAATTCTTCCTGTTAGGAATTCAGGGGTCAAGTTTGTGCTGATTGAAGAGGATCTGAGGCTTTTATCAGCGTTGCTTCTCCAAGACCCAAGGAAGCCACAGACAATGGTGCAGATAGAATCATAGAATAGAATAATAGAGTTGTAAGGGGCCTATAAGGCCATCTAGTCCAAGCCCCTGCTCAGTGATAGGCCAGCACTGGTTTAACAGTACTGATGACACTTGCCAAGCCTGAGCCAGACCTTATTCCTTTTAAATGTTTTCCCTTTCATCAATCAATCAGTCAATCAATCAATCTTTATTTGCTTAAAACCACTTTGGCTTATTTACAAGTCAAAGAAGCAAATTATATGCATTGGTGCTAGGATCCATATGCCCAGTCATGCCAGCTGCTGTTTCAGTGCAGTGTATCGTATTATGGAACCATTACTATTTCTTTCAAAGTCAATTTGTTCTTAACTAGTTTTGTTTAACTTATTTCTTCTGTTTAACATTAGTACAGCCAATGCATGATTCAGCAAAGGAATTGAAAACAGCACAACATGCAGTCGTCCCATTATATGACATTTGTTTTTGCTGTTACAATTATGCAAGCTTCTGGCTATTCTCTCACTACTTTTTAGGGGCTGGGTTTCTGCTGTTTGGCTGCAGATGATGAATGAGAAGCTAATCTGCAAATATATAAACAATGTAAACTGAGTAATTTCCTTTGCTGCACAGTTGAAGCCTTCTTATCAATTTTTCTCTTAGTAATCCTTCTCATCTGCTGGTCTTTTTGATTAGCAGTGCTGTAGAAGCAAGTTTCTGTGAAATACTGATGGGTCTCCTCCCCTTCCTAATTTTACTAGAGACTATAAAACAGGGGTCTTCAAACTAAGGCCCGCGGACCACATCCGGCCCACCTTGCCTTTTTATCCGGCCCGGCGGCCGATCGGAGTATTCATTAATGCCAGGAGTATTCTTTAATATTCCCCCTTCTTCCCTCCCCATGCCTTTTTCCTTGTGTGTCATGTCTTCTTAGATTGTAAGCCTGTGAGCAGGGACTGTCTTGTTAATTGCTGTAAACCGCCCAGAGAGCTTCAGCTATTGGGCGGTATAAAAATGAAATAAATAAATAAAATAACTTTCCATTTAAGGAAAAAAAATTCACCCCTATCAAGTAAAAAGAAAAGGACCTGGGTCCTTTTTTTTTTTACTCGATCCATTCGTTCATATTTTTTTCAAACTATAGTCTGGCCCCCCAACAGTCTGAGGGACAGTGAACTGGCCCCCTGTTTAAAAAGTTTGAGGACCCCTGCTATAAAATGTGTGAGCTTGAGATCAACACAGATAACTTGCAGAAGTGCATTCCTTTGCTGATTTACACTAAAACCTTAAGTACATTTATTTGGATGTATATTGTGTTGAAATCATTGGCACTGATTTTCGCATAAATAGATGACATCGGCAGAATTGACATACAAGATACGCTGAAGATGATGGAGACATCTGTATTGAAGTTCCATTGGAATTTAGAGGATCAGTGACCAAAATTCCTATTGCTTCTAAATGTTTATCTGATTCACCATAAGTTAAATACACTAATCCAGTTTCTGACAGGTCAAGCTGATAGATTTCATAGATCATAGAGTTGGAAGGAGCCTACAAGGCTATCGAGTCCAACCCCCTGCTCAATGCAGGAAACTAGAGGAGTGGTCTCCCATCCAAGTAATAACCAGGCTTGACCCTGCTTAGCTTTCCACGCTCAGACAAGCTGAGCCAGCATAAGCCACAGGCCTGTATATAGAGTGCATAGTCTCAAATTAAGCTTATTTCAACTACTGCAATTCAAGTTGTTCATTGAATTAGATCATGCATCATTAGAGACGAGGACCAAATGGAGGAAGAAATATGAATGAAAATACCTGTTAATAATATAAAGATACTAGTCCAGGTGTTCATGTTTTGGATGTCCCCATGCTAGTTAGATCATATACCTGATGTTCCTAACTGGAAGAGGGGGAAATATATTACGACAATCTCTGTTGTGCTATTGGAAAAAACAAGAGACGTTAATGTTCACTAGAGTAATAGCAGGGTCCGCAGTGCTAGGATATACAATCATTTAGGGTGCAATCTATGCATGTTTAAACAGAAATAAGTCCTACAATTTCCAACATTCCCCAGCCAGCATTGTGCCCCTAGACAGTTTTCTAACAGTGGAATGAAGCTTTTGAGCATTTGTACATGAGCATTGTGACTTCAGGGATAAGCTGTTTCCCAAACTAGTATAAAGAGCACAAAGAAGAGCCATGGCTGCAGCTCCATCAACAGTGCTGTCTGAAGCAGTTATAGCAACTGCATGGGTAGAAATGGGTTGGGTTATATCAGAAATGTAAACCTGCCATCTTACTCAGAAATCCCACCCTGTGCAGATCATCTAATATACATGTGTTCAATCTGTGTACAGTGAATATTATTTTCATTCATTCATTTATTTATTTCTAAAACATATACCCATCTTTCAATTAGGTATTTAAGGTGGCTTACCGGAAAAATTAAAACAAATGTACATTTAACACATGGAAATTTTGAACACATGTTGGTTAATGATCATGTTTAGTTGTATGCATATGTGTGATCATGATGACACTGTGTTGACTCAACTTGCTTACATATGTTGATATCAAGCTCCAGATGCTTCCCACTATGTCTGGAATTGCTTTTCAAAGGGCAATGCTTCCTCATATGTCCTTCCCATTTGCTAACTGAGAATAAGAAGTGTACAAGGAAAGGCAGGCCAGATCAAGACTCATCTATTGATCTACTGATGGCTGTTCGTGCAACTGGGCTTTTGCCATTCTAAAAATACACTGAAATGAGTAGAAACATTTGTTTCTGGAATGGGGCAGGTCAGCAGAGCAGGTGTGAAGGGAGCTCAGGTGACCTGTCCCAATCTGGAAATGAGCATTTTCACTAGTTTCCAGGGTTGTTTTAGATGCACGAAAGCTCCATTGTGCAAGTAGTCCCTCCTGCGAGTGCAATGGAACCAGTGGAGGCGGAACAGCCTCATAATGATCCCCAAGGACACTTACATAACATCTATATATATAAAAGAAGAAGTCCTGACTGACTGACTGACTCATCAACGCCCAGCTCAAACTGTTTAATCTAGGAACGTGAAATTTTGAAGGAACATAGTTATTATGATGTAGACACCCACTAAGGAAGGATTTTTGGAAATTCTGTCCCTAAGGGGGTGAAAAAAGGGGGCAAAATCACACCACTCTCATATCTCCTATGGGCAAAACAACAGGGGAGCAGTTATGCAAATTGGCCTCACCTCAGAATTGCTGCAGGAGCCAATAGGAGCAGTTATGCAAATAGCCCATACGACACTTAGAATGTTCATATGAATTCCTGCTCAGCCATTTAGAATGTTCTCTGAGGGGGGTGAAAAGGGAGGGAAACTTTTAAAATAACTGCCTGAATGACTGACTGTTGTGTGTGGGGCGTCGACGCATAGGCTCCATCACGTTTAGACAGATCTACCCCAAACTTGGCATGTTCACTCTTCATCACCTGTAGACTCTCAGGATTAACCTGATTTTTCTTTCAGATCAGATATTTCTGTCACAAAAGTTTTCTGCTGCCAGCACCCATCCTAAACGTTACACTTTCAATCAGAGACACTGTATCTTTTCCATTGTACCAAATCCTAAACTCCACACTAGCACAGCTGCGGGCAACAGCTAGTTATACTATAGAATAACTTTAGGGCACATGGTATTGCTCTGTGATAACATATCCTGCCTTCTCCTAAGACTCTACATCTTTTTACTGTTTAGGGGAAAAGAGGGATGGATAATTGCTGTGATACAAAATTCTGATTTATCAGGGGCCTAGTCCACATAGATATTTTCTGATAGAAGGCACATAGCAGCAGTATTTTGCTGTTGTGTAGTAACAGTAATTGACAATGTTTTTAAAAAATATTTATTTATTTATTTAACTATGAATGTGCGCTCAGTCCGACTTCTGCACAGGGGTTTTGTGTGGCACGTTTGCATCATACAGCAGAAGTTGCTGTTGAAATTGGATAGCATCAACTTGGCAATGACAAGCATACACTCCACCTGCTTTGGTAGAAAATAAACACAATTATGTGGCGAAGCTTTGGCTTTAACAGTTTCCAGAATCCCATGCCTCCTGATTTCCTTTTCTCATAAGTAACCTATGTTACTTCATACATGGACTAGAGGCAAAAAGTTTAAACTCCACCATCATTTTGATATCTCTATGGAAATTAGTGAAAGGATGGCAAAATAATTCCATCTAATGCAGAAAATATTTTATTTTTACTAAACATTAATTCTGACTGCTTTCTCCTTCAACTTCACAAAGATTGACCTCTGCTATGCTACGGTATATTTATAATGAGTTGATAGGGGATATGGAAAATATCCTCATTAATGTTACCGGTTTGAGGTTTCTTTCCTTTTAAATCAAATGTTAGCTATTCATGTTTTTGTGTGTATTGAAGATGTTCCTAGAAACTTGAAGAAAGGTAAACTTCCACATACAGCCTGATCCCATCACCAATGAACAGATAATGACCTGGTTCACATGATCAAAACAAGCCACTGTGGCTTAAATAAACCATGGTGGCTTGTTTTAATACCCGGCGTAGTGTTATCTGAGGGTTGTTTCCCCTTCAAACAAGCCATGTTGCCCAGACTCGAATGACATGACAAGCCACACCTCAGCGGGTAATTAGGGAAATGGCACCCAGCATGTGCTAGCATGCACTATATGGCTTGTTTGATTGTGCAAACCGGTCCAGTGTGTTAATTGAAGGAGCGCATTCTCCTATCTGTTCCTGCCCGATCACTAAGATAATCTTTGGAGGCTTTTCTCTGTGTGCCGTCTTTCACAATGGAATGTGGAAGGGCCGTAGCTCAGTTGTAGAGTACATGCTTTGCATGCAAAAGTTCCCAGGTTCAATTCCTGGCAGCTGCAGGTAGGGATGAAAAAACTCCTGCCGGAAAGCCTGGAGAGCCACTGCGATTCAGTGTCGACAATACTGGCCTAGATGGGCCAGTGGTCCGACTCAGTATAAGGCAGCCTCCTATGTTCCTGTGTCGGGGGAAAGGATAATTTACTCACATTCCTCTGTACCAGGGAAAGAGCCTTGTCTGTGGAATGCCTTTCCTAGGGAGATCTGCCTGGCATCTTCACTGTATACATTTATATGCCAGGTTAAGAACTTCTTCCTCTAGCAGATTCAATCTTTAATTTGTTGCTTTGAGTATTAATTGTACTGCTTGCACTTTATTTTGTAATATTTTTAATGTTTAATATTGTATTATTTTGATATTTTTATAGTTGTAGATTTTCTTTTCTTATTTTAGAATTGTTTTTGGGTTTTTATTAATGCAAACCACTGAAGGTATTTGCCAGTTAGGTGGCATATACATTTAACAAACAAGCAAATAAATAAAAAAAATTTTTAATGTCATTGCTCTTGGCTTGAAGCTATAGTATGGATTCTTCATTCAGCAAAGCTGATCTCTTTGGAGCTTCCCAAGAATGGAGCTACTGATGCTTAGAGAACTTTCAGAGATATATGTATATGTTTCTATAGATGAATAGCTAAAATCAATGGTTTTAGAGTTGAATGAGTAGTTGGAGAGGATGAGGATGATACGGCGTCCATGTAATTTAGTGTGCAATATTAATTAAATTTCTTGTTAACAGTAGTTTCAGTGAAGTGGAGAATGTAAAATTGAGGTAATAATTGGAACTGGAGCAGTGATTGTAGCAAGGGAAAAAAAGGAGGTACGTCTGCAATTGAAAAACTGTGGGGTCAAATGTACAATAAATTTCTTTCTCTCTGTGTGTTATATAAATAGAATTTGAAACTGGTGGAGTTTGGAATGCAAATCAGCCCAGACCCTCCCAATTCAGGCTTGGCTCATATTGGTGTTTACCCTAATTCTGTCATCAGCCAGCACTTACATTTTGTCCTACCCCAATTTACCTGGTTGTAGGGAAGCAGCAAGAGGTCTCCAGTTGGCAGCAGCAGCCTCCCATGCACCACCAGGGAGGAAAGCCTTGCACAGAGGCTTCTAGAGAACCCTTGCCTTGGCTGCAGCCCTGCAGCTGCGTTTGAGAGATCCTGTCCCCATCCCTGCAGTTTGAACATGTGGTTGCTTATCCAGTAATATCATATTCATATATAGTAATAGCCAACTCGGCAGGGGAGGCTGGTGACTCCTATATCAGTGGGGTTCCTTATCCTTTGAAGCTTTTATTTTGAGCTTTATAGGAGCTATCCATGGTGCTCCATGGTGGTGAACCTATTTTTGGGATGGAGTTCAGCACCATGGATAGCTCTTATAAAGCTCAAAACAAAAGCTACAATGGATCAGGAGCCCCACTGACGTAGGAGTCACCAGCCTCCCCTGCTTGAACTCGGGTGCTGAGTTATGATGGCCATGTAGCCAAAATGGGATACTGAGAAACAAGAGGGAGATATCAGCATGCTTGGAAGAACCTTGGCAGAAGTAGAAATAATATTTAAAATAATAAAAAAGGGGGCAGCCTCTCCCCCAGACAAACCACCCAAAACAGCCCAATGAGAATTTAGTATGCTCAGAGGACATTGGATGGAAATGGAAAACTTGAGGATGGTGGGAAGAGAATGGGAATGGAATGGAGCATTCTGAAGAAGGCCTGACTGGCTGGAACACTGAACAGGAACACTATGCACTGTGACATTTTGTAGCAGGTCTCATTTGCTTTTTTTTTTAATATAGCGAACATCAACAAAGCTAACATCAGCAATGTCTAGTCTTTGATTAATTGTTTGCTTAGTTACATAAAAACAACAACAACTGGAGGCTTTACAAATTCATATATAGTGGGGTGAGGTGGGAAGGTTACTGTATGTCATCAATGTAGTAGTGAAGCTGGGTAAATTTAGATCCTGGACTTAATTGTCTTATGGGGGTCCCCTTTAGACAGCCATGTGTATTACTTCAGGTATAAAGCTCAGCACACAACCATCATTTCTCTTCTCCCCATCAGCAATATTCCATGCTTTACAACTGCTTCTACATTCCTGATATTTTTGGGGGGGAAACCCCAGAACAACTAAAAAAACTTTTTGCCAACCCTGCTTTAAAAAACAAAAACTCTGCGCACGTGCATCTTCACATTTTTAACTCATTTAAATAATAGCACCATCATGAGTACAGGAATAAAATGGAGTTTATGTCCGCTGCGCTAATGCCATCCTCAGCTGTCATTTTCTGGGTGATCCTTGGTGTGGGTGGGGAGACTTAGCTGCAGGACCCTTGACTTTGGCCACAAGGGCCAACCCTAGCTGCACTACTGCACCATTACGCATTATCATTATAGAAGGGACTTCATAGTATTATGTAAAGACTAAGCTATGCTTGCAGCCTGCTT
The DNA here is from genome assembly GCA_021292165.1 of Shinisaurus crocodilurus. Lineage (NCBI taxonomy): Eukaryota > Metazoa > Chordata > Lepidosauria > Squamata > Shinisauridae > Shinisaurus > Shinisaurus crocodilurus. The sequence goes on from CM037876.1 coordinate 266,365,564, forward strand.
TCACTGAGTGAATTCTTACACATGTTGGCTGGCTGGCCTATGTACACTTTGGACGCAACCTGAAAATATGTAAAGGAGCTTTTAGACTCTGAGTCACTAAGTGCCACAGAAAATAGGCACCCTCTTGTTAGGGAAATAATGGAGCCAGAGACAAGCATTTCCAAAAAGGAATGAAAAGACTTACAGAGAAATCTTATGGTCCCTGGGAGAGTGTCCCCAGGGACTATAGGATATAGCTGATTTCCCCACCCGAGGCCAAAGGCACACCTACAACCTCGGGAGGGAAGACCTGAATGGGGATTCCTCGCCCCTCCCAGCCACTGCGGAAAGGACCGCAGTGGCTTCTCTTCCTCTTAAAAGGTCAGGGAAGGTGAAGAGGGGGTATTCCGGTAGGCAGGGTGGGGTGGGGATGGAAAGACATGGATCTGCAAGATCCAGAGGGAATAATGCAGTGATTCTGTAGATTCTGTATATGCATTTCTGTATCTTGGTGAATTGGTGGAATCATATTGAAATAAATTTTACTTTCTGCCACAAGTTTTAATAAATAAGTACGTTTTTGTTTTAATAATTCGTAACACATAAGTATTTTTTTAAGTCACTTTAGTTTGTTTTTGTTGTTGATTGCAGCACTAGACTTTGAACTGTTTTTGTTTGTTCACATGCTGGGAATAGTGAAGCTAATTTAATCGGCTTTGTATATCAGCGATTTGAAGCTCAACCTAGAAACTCTCCTCTTTGTACATCAAAAGTAATACAGTCGTAAAGAGTAGTGCAATCTGTTCTAAAATGACCTGCCAATCATGCTAAACTGAAATGTTACTTGCTATGGGTTTTGAATGCAACTTAATATGCCCTAGAGGGCTGAACTTAGTATGCTCAGAGGACATTGGATGGAAATGGAAAACTTGAGGATGGTGGGAAGAGAATGGGAATATAAAGCATGAAATATATTTCAGTGTGGACCTTAGCAAAGCCTGAAGTATAGCTCTGAATTAAAAAAGAAAGGAAAAAAGTGGCAGCATTTTGCTCATATTACCACATGGCCTGAAGCAATTACCTTTTGCTGAGTTAATTTTAAATTTTGGGCTCTGTTTGCTCTGTAGTGCCCCTTATTCTTTGGGTCCATAGAATAAAACATAGAGTAATACATTCATGGGGTTAATCTTTTTAGAACCTTTTCTCCTGAAAATCCAAAGTGTTATTCTAGCCAGCTAGAGAAAATTCTAACATTTATGCCAGGCCAGCTACCTAGAGTGACCCCAAACCTTAAAATCATTAGCCCCAAATTATCAAAATTCCGATAAATTGGATTTCAGTAGTATTGGTGCCTCCCAAATCCTGCTCTGGCTCATCCCACAAGCCCTTCTCTGTCTGCCCAAAAGTCTCTATGTAAAATGGATTTTGGACTGTGCTATAGCTGAATCAAATTAAATGAGGGTTCTCTGGATGTCAAATCATATAATATGTTTTATATGCTGTATAAAGCTGCCAAATCAATATCAGAGAATTCTGATCAAAGGACTCATACAATCGATTCAGACACGTCATATACAAGAAAGAAATATTTGAAAAGGCAAACTTCCAGGTTTACTGGTTGGTTTTTGGGGTGGAGTGGGGGCAGTGTGCTTCAACACCATCCGTTTCTTCTTCTACACTTCACTGTTTTTCACTTCAATAAATGGTAATCGTACCAGTGCTGAATCAAACTTATCTTTAGACATGATCCAGGTTAATAATCAGAGAATTTAATAAATTGAATAAATAAAATAAGATAATGTGAAGATAATAGGCCATAAGAACATGCTGGATCAGACCAAGGGTCCATCTAGTCCAGCATTCAGTTCACAGAGTGGCCAATCAGCTGCCTGTGGAAAACCCCCAAGTAGGACATAAGTGCTATAGCACCTGTAGCGGACGGGATCCCTCAAATCCAAAGCCCACACCCTCGATGGATACTTCGCTCTCACCAAGTGCCACCTTGTATTGGTCACTTCAGACTTTAAGCTGTCTTTTAAAGTTGCGTTAGCCATTTATGTGTCTTAGGTCTTATATGTAGCTGTTCACCCACGTTTGTCTTTATTAAGAGCAGTTTGTTTTATCTGATTACTTGAAGTAGGGTGCCCCTCCGTTAATTCACTTCTTACTTTCCTGTCACCAGTCAGACTCTGGAGAATTAGAACTTTGAATAAAAAGGTTGATTTATTGTTCTAACAAAGTCTCTAAACTGATATTCAACTCAGGAACAGATAACTTGGAATTTTCAACAGTTACATTCAAACTTGTTCTTTGCTTAGATTCAGGTTAAAGGCAGGCAGATGTTATACAGTGCTCTTTGTATCAATTTGGCTTGGTTACTTGAAAGTTACAGTATCAGACTAGGGAACTTAACTGTCCCTCACACTAGTCCAGAGTTTCTCCTTCTTCCTCAGACAGAAGGTCCTTCACTCCCTAAGTGGAGACTCCTGTGAATTGTTCTATACTAACACCTTCACGTTTGCTTTCTCACAACTTAGTACTAGATTTCCTGTCTGAACTCTTCTCTTCAGTACCACCTTTCCCTACCTACTCTACTAACCTTCCACTCCCTCTCTCACTCCAATCCACTCTCTTCCCCAACTGACAACCAACTCCCCTTAACTGTCAACTCCCTGGGGTTCTATGCTCTCAGCTTCAACCAATCAGAGCCTCTGGAATGTTCAGGCTGGCCCCTCCCTGGGCTTCTGCCTGTCACTCCGCCACAGCACCATCCCACTCATGTTTCTCCAGTATACAGAAACATACAGAGGAATCTCGCCTTGACTACTCAGCAATTGATGAGTCTCAGCTAAATGTGTTCTATTTGAATATCAGTGTGTTTGAATTGGTATAGAGGACTATTGAAAGTTAATCTGTGATGGCTGATGCAGACACGTGTTTAATCACTTACTTTACCCCTCTTCTCATGTTGCTGCTCTACATGTGTTTAATCAACATGTGGAGAGGAGGGGGATTATACAAGCAGCCAAGATTGGGAGCTCTGCCCTCCGGTTTATGTAAAGCCACTGTCCTCATCTCCATCCCTTATGTTTTTGCCCAAAAGTGAGAATGAGCCTTATGTGATTAGGGTCTGTATGTGCAATCAGGAACCATGGTCATGGCAGGTTTCCCAATCACATATATGCCCATAGGGCCTGTTTTCACCTTTGGCTCAAGGTATAAAGGCCAGGGGTCAGGCTAGTGGCTGCATGCAGGTCAGGGGATGGGTACAGCTGGCATGATCCTGCTGCCCCCTTGCATTCACTGAGCATGGGATACAGTGAGAAGACAGCTTCTATATTAATGAGCAAGGACTGATTCACACATTTTCATGCTTTGGTGGTATGTTGGATGGCTCCCTGTCCTCTGGTTAGATGCCTGATTTTAATAACAAATTGCATATTTTTGTGAAGAAAGCAACAACTTCATATTTGAATTTTATAAGTGCTCTCAGGTGTATGCAGTCCATGGTGACTTTGTACAATTTTAGTTCTAGAACTTCAGCTTTTGTCATCCGCTTTAGATTTTCAGTAGCTCCAGCATCTTCCACAACGAAAACCACAATATAAATAATTGATTTTTCTTCTTCACCATCTCCTTTTCCACATATAATTTCACACCTTTGTCATCCAACATCTACCCACTTCTATACTTTCTGATGTATTTAAGGAAAATTGTATTTAAATTGTATTTAAGGAAAATTGCATTATTATTTTATATATAATATATATTATTATCTTATAATATAATATATATTATTATCTTATTATCTGCAATTATCTTACGTGATTTAGAACCGCAATACCTGGCAGAATGCCTCTCCTGACCTGATTCTACCCAGACACTGCAATCAACATCTGGGGCCTTCCTCCGAGTGCCACCTCCGAGGGAGGCATGGAGGGTGGCAACAAGGGGGAGGACTTTCTCAATCCCCCCCCCCGATTATGGAATGATCTCCCCACTGAGGCTGACCTGGTGCCAACTCTGCTATCCTTTCAGTGCCTGGTTAAGACTGCCTGTCATGACCCCCCTCCAGGAATCCTCCTCTGAGGACGAGTGTGACCCACCCAGTTCCCTGGACATTCCTCAGGAGCAGAGTTCAGACACTGCTGCTCAGGACGGGGCCGACCAGGCAGCTGAAGAGCTGGCAGGACCCTCTGGCATGACCTGTGGGAGATCCTCAGCCCGGCAGGAGTCAGAATCAGAGGTGGAGGTGGTGCAGGCCCTGAGTCCTCGACAGCGAAGAAGGATGAGACGGCAGGAACAAATGCAGGCCCCCAGACGTAGTGTCCGGCTGCAAGCCAGGACGTCAGCCTTGTGAGACGTTTATAATCAGCCTGCTGCTAAAGAGCTCCAGCTGCGGGACGGGCGTGCCCAGGCAGCAGGCAGTATAAAAACGCTCACTCACTGAAGCCTGGGTATCGGGAAACAACGTCCTCCTTGGCTATTGTTCCTGATTCCTGACCCTGCTCCTGAACCTTGCCTTGAACCCTGGACTCTTGGGCTCAACTTTGGACTGACCCTGACGACGCCTCTGCTCGACCCTTGGACTTTGGATTGACATACCCGGCTAAAACCCCTTGACCGTCTGACTACGCTTTTCTCTGAAGCAGCACAATTTTCTAATCTTATCTCAGCTGTACTTTCGGCAGCGCTCCCAGAAGCAAAGCCATCTGCTGGCTGCTGGCCAGCCTCAAGCAGGACACTGCCCTTTTCTCCGAGGTTTATAAATTCATAGATCATAGAGTTGGAAGGTGCCTACAAGGCCATCAAGTCCAACCCCCTGCTCAATGCAGGAAACTAGGGGGTCTCCCATCCAAGTAATAACCAGGCCTGACCCTGCTTAGCTTTCCATGCTCAGACAAGCTGCGCCAGCGTGAGCCACAGGCCTGTGCATTCAGTGGCATTTGATGGTATACGGGGGGCATTTATGTTGGCATATTTGTATTGAAATTGTTTTAGCTTCTCAAATTTAGCTGTTTAAATTCTGTTTTAAATTTTTATTGCTGAAATTTTATACTGTTTTTATATTATTTGTGGTTTGTGTTTTTTATGAATTGTTGTGAACTGCTCAGAGAGCTTTGGCTAAGAACAACAACAACAATGCTTTTTAGCAATATGCTCAAATTCCCATTTTACTTGTCTTATTATTAACATATTTGTTCTGCCAGAATTTATGCTCCATTTTCTTGCCTCATTTGGGCAAGACTTCTTCTCGACACCTGGCATATTCTTAGATTTGTTTATACATTCTCTAATCTGTAGCATACATTTTACTTAGCTTCTATTATTGTGGTTTTAAATAACCTTCAGGCTTTGTGAAAAGGATTGGCCTTCCGAACTCTAACTCCCTTGTAACAGATCCCCTCATTTTTAGTTGTTTCTTCTTTTGAAATCAAATGTGGCTTTTGGATTTTCTGGACAAGTTTCCATAAATATTAAATTTGATAAATGTAGTGTCATTCTTCCCAAGTAGCTCAGTAACATTCATATCTTCAACCAGCTCCTGGCCACTACTCAGGATTAAGTTAAGGGTCTCTTCCCCACTACTCTGCACTGGCCATTTATTGTTTTTATAAATTTTATGTTTTTGACATGACCCAGTCAATAGCCACATTGGTACGCATCTTAAACGAACCAAAATATGTTATAAAACACAATCCCTGGTTTGCACAAAATGACAAGCTCAGATTAGAGGAAACTGAATGCCACCAAAGTCCTTCTCCCATTCATGCAGGATGAGGAGAAGGGAAGGGAAGTGCATGGGCTTGTGCTTGTTCCAGCTCATTCACATCACACTAAACCATGGTTTAGCATGACATGTGAACAGCTATTGTGAGGGTTTTTGTTGCTGTTATAAACTATCATTAAATTTATTTATTTATTTTATTTGTACCCCACCTTTTTACTGAAAGAAATGGCACTCAAAGTGGCTTGCCATCATAAATAAAACTTGATTAAAACAATAATAAAACAAATGCATTAAAACACAATTAAAAACACAATAACAATAAAAGCAACATCCAACCCAACAGACCCAAAGGCCTGCATGAATAAAAAGGCATTTGCCTGCTGCCAGAAAGACAGCAGAGAGGGAGCAAACCTAGCCTCCCTTGGCAGGGAGTTCCACAACCTGGGAGTGGCCACCAAGAAGGCCCTCTTTCACGTCTTTACCAAATGTGCGTCTGAAGGCAGTGGTGGTCTTGAAAGAAGAGCCTTTCCCGAGGATCTTAAGACCCAGGCAGGCTCATATGGGAGAAGGCGGTCTTTTAGGTAGCCTGGTCCCAAAACAGCTGACAAGATTATATGATTGAGGTGTGTGTGTGTGTGTATATATATATTTGTATTTGTATGTGTATATGTATATGTATGAGAGACAGTTAATAAAGTATTCATCAAGCTTTACGAGTATGGTCCCTTATTTGAATCCTATTCTGTTTTAAACAAGAGGGGGCCAATGTGTGTGCAAAACTAATAAATAAAAAAGTCGAGTGCCTTCTGACCTTTGACCTGACATGCTTGCAACACAAATACCAGATGCAGTCTGTGCCTAAACTTTGCACCTAGAATTAGTAGTTTGCAAGGTCATATTGCATGAGAATGATGTATCTGATTCTGCAGGCTTCTTTCATGAGTCTTTTATGACTAGGTGAAAACATTTCTTATGTGCTGCAAGGGTAAATGATACCGCTTTATTGCTTGATAGCTACTTAGAATTTAGCATTATTTTTAACATTGCTAAAGTACAGTGTGAGGAAAATTTATTTCAAATAAAAAGCTATGTTCTTATAAGATGGAGTCATAATATTAATACTTAAAGTATACAGCAACATGCTGGGAAAATAGAATAGTTATTTAGATATATTATAAAATGTAGCCCTATACTTTGATGTGATTCACTACTATTTCAACAAACTATTATAACTGTTGCCTGTGGAGAGGGAATAGTGTAATTAGTAACAGAGATTTTCACATCTATGTATCCAAGTCAGAGATGCATGATAATGAATTAAACACTTTTGCCTTTTTGAGTAGTCAAATCGTTTTTATATAATATGTCAGAAACCATATTTAAAGAATTTGCTTGCACAATATCAGGATGCAAAGCTTCTCAGGACACAAGATTTTCCCTCTCCCTCTCCCTTTTTAATATTATATTATAATGATTTAAGTTAAATTTCATGGAGGAATGGCTTCTTCTATCACAAGCCGAACATGTGTGGAGGGTGGAAAGAGCAGGAAAGTACTAGTGTCATTAAATTGGCCTTGAATGACAATTAAAGGAAGGAATAACTAAAGGCTGATAGCCCTGGGAACAACAGTCTCTAGACACTTGTTAATCAGGTTTTGGAAAACCCGGTGGATACTCTCTAGGGTAAAGTGGCTAAATTTGTTTGCAGATATTATAAATAAGTGGTTCTCTATTCATTATGAAGTGGCAGAAATAAATCACAAGGATATCTGATAGTGTATGACATTGCCTCTATAAATACAAACAAAAATCCTCAGACTTTCTTCCACACACTGTCTTCACTAATGAAAAACAATAATAATGAAGTAAACTACTTCCTTAATATGTATTAAGTGTGTAAAGGGGGGATCATCAGAAAGCATTAGTTATTCAAATGACCACAAATTAAACCAGTGCAGCTTTATTAGCAGTGCAGCGGGCCTACCAAGAGGATTAGAATCTCCAGTGGATATTACTGCATAAGTATGAGAGAGTCTAGTCTTCCCAGTATCCAGTATATTACAGCTAGGGTGCCCCATTGTGCTTCAGTTGCAGTGTAGGTGGTATATACATAAGAGACTGATAATTGGACACTTGTTGGAAGGCAGAGCTTTAATAGCCAAGGCTCATAGTAACTTTTGACATGCCTGCAAGAAAGAATAAAGTTAAAAGAATAGTTTTCCATCTCCTGAATAGAGCACTACCTGGTACTTGACTCAGCCACCAGGCACTACCATAATCTTGAGTTGGGGAGGGATCTACACCAGTTTTGGGAGCAGGAGGTATACAAAGTGGCTGAGCTGACTGTGCCATTAGACAAGGACAAGTACCACAGATCTTTGAGGATCATTCCATGGCCATTCTACACCACACCGCTTCCACCTCACTCCAACACCATGCTTCCCACCTTCCCCCTCACTCTTTCTCTCAGTTTCATTGAAAACCGTTAGGATTTTGTTGGTTTTAGTGTTTGTTATTTCAAGGTTTATTTTATTTGTATGTCTCTATTAAAATGGTTACCTGTCTCTTGGGATCAGCAGGCTATACTTCTAATTCTATAATTATAATTGTTAAACAGTATTTTATAATAGGTATTTGCATTCACATTATTTAGAATGTGAAAAATGCCCTGGTTTTTGAGTACTAAAATATTGTAAGCTATCTTTGAGCCTACAGAGCAGATTGAGCTAAAATAAACTAACGGATGCCCAGAAACTCTACTTAACTGGTTAAAATATTCTTCTATAAGTGAGTTCTCTTAATTTGGGTACCGGTAACTTTTATTTTTGTTGCTTTTTAAAAACATTATTGCCTTATTAAGCAGCAGCATGCTGTGGTAGAAGAAGGCTACTTTTCTGGAGAGCCGGTCTGATTTAAACTACTTCCTTAAGAATTTATGAAGAGCCCTGCTGGATCGGACCAAAGACCTATTTAGTCCAGCATCCTGTTTCCCACAGTGGTCAACCAAATGCCTCTGGGAAGCCCACAAACAGGATAGCTCTCTCCCACTGTTCTTTCCCAGAAACTGATATTCAGAGGCATTCCTTCCTATTTGCTTTGCAGAAACATAGTTTCTGTGAATATTTTGCATGACTATCCATGCATGAAAATTTGCCCAACATTCTTGTTAACACTAGTTTTGCAACAATTCTGTTGACTTGCTCTGTTTTGTTTCAACCACTTCTATAAACTTATCAGCCATAGATTTTGTTCCCTGAGAATGACGTTCATAACTTCTGTCTTGCCCTGGCCTGAAAGCCCCTCCTAGATATAGCAGTTGCCCATGGCTGGAACTCTACTTCCTTTATTTATTTATTTATTCATTCATTCATCCATTCCATTTCATTTCATTTCTATACTGCCCAATAGCTGAAGCTCGCTGGGTGGTTTACTACAGTGCCTAAACAAGGCCATAATACAATAAAAAAACATTAAAATTATTTAACAATACAGAATTTAAAACAGTTCCAAACTTTAAAGTAATTCAGCAACAAAAAACACTATTTAATACAGAATGGACCTGTTAAAAACTCTTGACATGGGTGTCCCCATGAAGCCATTAAAATAACCCTAGACATCCTTAAACGCCTCAACATGGAGGGCTGTCATGTGTTCCCTGTTACCAGCCCCGGTCAACAGACTGACCACAGTATTTTGGACCAGCAGAAGTTTCTGAACAGCTTTCAAAGGCAGCCCCATGAAGAGCACACTGCAGTAGTCCAAATGGGATGTAAGTAAGGCATGCGAGGCCGTGGCCAGATCATATATCTCTAGGAACAGGTGCAGTTGGCTCATTAGCCTCAGCTGCACAAATTTCATTTCATTTATTACATTTCTGTACCACTTATTAGCCAAAGTTCTCTGGGTGGCTTACAAAGATTAAAACATTAAAAATACAATATTGTACATAATATAAAAACTGTTTACATACAAACATATAAACAGATAGCACTCACAGACACACATAGCTAAAACAATTTTAACAATCAACGTTAAGAAATCCCAGGACCCGATTAAAAACCTCTAGTCTCAGGTTGCCAAATGCCTGAGAGTAGAGGAAGGTCTTAACCTGGCACCCAAAATATAACAATGTTGGCACCAGGCGGGCCTCACTGGGGAGATCATTCTATAATTGGGGAGCTACCACTGAGAGGCCCTCTCCCTTGTTCCCACCTTCTGAGCCTCCCTCGGAGTAGGCACCTGGAGGAAGACCTGGGATGATGAGTGTAGTGTATACAGGCAGGTTCATGCTGGGAGCAGTGCTCCATCAGGTATTGCGGTCCTGAGCCATGTAGCAGTGAAAACTAACACCTTGAATCAGGCTTGGAAACATACAGGCAGCCAGTACAAGCGGGCCAGAATCAGTGATATATGTTTGGACCTTCTCATCCCTGTTATCAATCTGTCCATCACATTTTGCACAAGCTACAGCTTCTGAACAATCTTCAAATGCAGCTCCATGTAGAATGTGTTGCAGTAATCTAACCTGGAGGTTACCAGAGCATAGACCACTGAAGCCAAATTATCCTTGTCCAGATAAGGGCGTAGCTGGGCCACCAACCAAAGTTGGTAGAAGGCACTCTGTGCCACTGAGGCTACTAAGCCTCAAGTGACAAAGATGGCTCCAGGAGAACCCCCAGGCTACAAACTTCCTTCAGGGTGTGTGTAAACCCATCCAGGCAGGATGCACTCCTGGCCACTGCTGAAAGCTGGACATCTAAACTGCAAGCCTTAGTCTCCAGGGGGAGTGTAACACAGGTTGAGTCCCTATGCCCTGATCTGCCTTTCAACTAACCAGAAACACCTCTGTCTTGTCTGGATTACCCTTCAATTTCTTTGCCCTCATCCAGTCTATTTTATTTATTACATTTATACCCCGCCTTTTTTCCTGCAAGGAACCCAAGGTGGCTTACATAATCCTCCTCCTCTCCATTTTACCCTCACAACAACCCTGTGAGGTAGGTTAGGCTGAGAGTCAGTGACTGGCCCAAAGTCACCCAGTGAGTTTCATGGCCGAGAGGGGACTAGAACCCGGATCTCCCGAGTCCCAGTCCAACACTCTAACCACTACGCCACACTGGCTCATGATTGGCTATTACCAATATCAAACACCAACATCAAACACCGATTTAGAACTAGAACAGCTTCCTTGGATTTAGATGAAAAGGAGAGATAGGGTTGGGTGTCATCAGCATACTAGTGGCACCAAACCCCAAAACTCCAGACACTCTCTCCCAGGAGTGTCATGTATATGTTAAAGTGCGTGGGGGACAAGATGGAACCCTGAGGGACATCACAGGCCAACAGTCACAGCGTTGAACAGGAATCCTCCAGCACCACCAGCTGAAATTACCCCTCCAAGAAGGACCTGAGCCACTGTATAACAATGCCTCCCAGTCCCATCTCAGACAAATGCCTCAGAAGGATACCATGCTCAGAAGTATTAAAATGGACTACATAAATCATGGTATTGAAAACCACCGAGAGGTTCAGCAGAACCAACAGGGGCACACTCCCTCTGTCCAGTTTCCAATTATGGTTTTGTGTGGTTCCTGCTCCCACATGTCTGCCCTGCACTCTTAGATGCAGCCTCATCTTTATTTATTTATTTATTTATAATATTTTTGAATTGCCCATCTGGCCAGTCATCCGGCCACTCTGAGCGATGTACAGTCCAATAAAATACAAGAAAAATTATTTATTTATTTATTAGATTTATATTTATATCCCACCTTTTTTCTGGCAAGGAACCCAAGGTGGCTTACATAATCATCCTCCTCCTCTCCATTTTATCCTCACAACAACCCTGTGAGGTAGGTGAGGCTGAGAGGCAGTGACTGGCCCAAAGTCACGCAGTGAGCTTCATGGCTGAGTGGGTCCTAGAAACCGGATCTCTCGAGTCCCAGTCCGGCACTCTCACCACTATGCCACACACTGGCTCTCATTGGAAAGAAGGTGACATGTGGTTTCGATTTTTCATTTCTCCCTGTTCTATGAGGTTCTTGTTGAAATTAACGGGCTTAGATTAGCTTGATCAGGAGTGGAGTGGCCCCTAAACTAATCTGGCCCCTCTACCCTCCTTTTCAAAGTGTCTGTCCATCATGTTATTCATGCAAATCCTCTTGCACATACAGTGAAAAAACTGGCGAAGCTCAGGTTGTTTGTGAATTCTAGGCAAAATAATTGTGTGTGTGGGAGGGTCTTATTTATTTCAACTCTTCTAACATACATTATCCTCTTCTAGTTTTAGAATTTGGAATTTGGTATTATTACAATGTCATATGAAAAAATGTTTTTATTGCCAATGGAAGAATTATCTAAAGCACAAGTTCACTATGTAAACTGCAATACCCATGCCAGTCTGTTTTCCTGAATACAGAATAATTAGTCTATTAAAAGCACACTTTAAAAAAAAAAAAGTCTGACTTTCTCATCATTTCCAGCTTTTTGAATGTCATTGTTCGCTCAGTTATTAAATGTTTTGTTGACACTATTTTTAAAAAATAATTCCCTTCCAAGTCTTTGTGTTATGCCTTTGAGATGCTGGTATAGTAATTAAACTGTCTTTTAGCTGAAATGCTTGCAAAGCGTCCGGTTCTGTGCCTGGCAGCTGGTGATGCATTATAGAGACATTGAGCTAATCGATTAAAACCGCAGAGACATGGGAGTTGTCTGACAGCACTGTACTAGGATGAAATTAGTTGGAATTGCATGGTGAAATTAGGGGAAAGGCAGGTGATTGCAGTCCTTCTGGGAGAATCCAGGGTGAGAGGGACGCTGTGCACTGATCCCTGTGTAATTAGGACAGCCATGTTTTAACAGTATTTCTAAAGTATTAAAATGGACTAGATAAATCAGCAGGGTTGTTTCCAATGAACTTGGCATCCATCCACTGTGACTGAAATAACATGAAATTTTTCGGCTGCTTGGAAATGTGAAATTGGACTAATTGTATTTTAACTAGTCTATTGGTATATTCGGCTGTAGCTAGGAAGAAATAAGGATTCTACTGTGGGAAAACAGGAGGATTTGTATGCTGCGTTCCAAATGGTTTTATGAGTTTAACAAAATGAAGGACTGCTTTAATATTATTTTGTGAGTAGTCATTGGGTAAAAAAATTACGAGCAGTATTTAAAATGTCAGGTCACTTCTTTATGTAGGCAGAAATTGTCAAGCCAGTTGTTTTGGAGTTGTTCTGCTGATTATATCCTTTTAGGCCATCATCCATTCGCATTGAAGATTGCTTTATACAAAGATGGAATAGTGTTAATTGTCTAAGTTAAAGCCTAGAAGCTAGTCCAATGGAACTGTAGACTTTTAAAAAAACAGGATATCCCTATGCAGGTTGGTTATTGCACCAACCAAACAAATATAAATCTTGCAGCAGTAGATAATTATCTATATATATAAAAGAAGGTGTCCTGACTGACTGACTGACTGACTGACTGACTCATCAACGCCCAGCTCAAACCGTTTAATCTAGGAACGTTAAATTTTGAAGGGACATTACTTTTATGACGTAGACCCTACTAAGGAAGGATTTTGGGAAATTCAATCCCTAAGGGGGTGAAAAAAGGGGGCAAAATCACCCCACTCTCATATCTGCAGTTCTGCAAATAGGCCTCACCTCATAATTGCTGCAGGAGCCAACGTGCTGCAGGAGCCAATAGCAGCAGTTATGCAAATAGCCCATGGAATGTTCATATGAATTCCTGCAAGGGCCAATAGGGCTGGGTATGCAAATCTCCCCTAGGTCATTTAGAATGTTCTCTGAGGGGGTGAAAAGTTTACATGACGGGGTGAAAATGGAGGGAAACTTTTTAAATGACTGACTGTTGTGTGTGGGGCATCGTTGCATAGGCTCCATCATGTTTAGACGGATCTACCCCAAACTTGGCATGCTCACTCTTCATCACCTGTAGACTCTCAGGATTAACCTGATTTTTCTTTAAGAACAGATATTTCTGTCACAAAAGTTTTCTGCTGCCACACCCAGCCTAAACGTTACACTTTCAGTCAGAGACACTGCATCTTTTCCGTACAGGTTTCTTTTAAAAACAATTATACCAAATCCTAAAATCCACGCGAGCACAGCCGTGGGCAACAGCTAGTATTTGATATGGAGTCATTCCATTTCCACTCCTCAGGTTAGTTAGAGACACCTCTTCCATTCTGCATTATGACATCATCAGGTTTGTGATGGTTAGGACCAAGAAGTTCTCAAGCAAATGCCACATGGAGGATGTTTAACTCCATTTTCAGCATGCCTAATGGTATAATAACTTTGCCACACCTGTTGAAAAATGGTATTCTGCTCTAATTTGTGAAGAACACACTTGTCATGCTTCAAAACCAAATAAGCATGGTACCCAGTACTATGAAACATTCATTGTACTACAGTTATTTTGATCAATGAAGTGGGTGGTTAAATCTACATTTAAACTTACTGTTATGATTTAATGTACAAATTGCAATAAATTTTATATTTATATCCACAGAGCTGTGCATGGAATTTGATATGACTTTACTTCTGAAAATCATTATTTGCCCATTACCTAAATGTATTTTGGGGAAGTATCTCCAGTACATTTCATACATAACCTGTGCTTCCATAATGCATAAAAACATATTTATAGATTAGAGCTATACTCAGATCATAGATCATGTTCTGTTCTTGTTTTGACTTTGGACTATGATGATCTATCCTTGTTTGTTTTTGTACCTTAGCACTTCAGAATGTTATTTGTTTTAGTGAAAATATTCCCTCCTAGTTTAAAAATTCTCACTGATTATTTACTGTACATTTTTTCCTCAAGAACAAGAAAAAAAGACAATTCGTAGGTAGATTTAATTGCACCTTTCTCTATATACTGTTTAGTCACATGGAATAAGTTCATGGAAAGAAAAATACTGTCGTTATTTGTTTTGGATATGATCCCTCTCATCTTGGCAAAAATCTGAAACCTGACTTCCAAATATATCAAATGGGTATAATGATTAAGAAGAGATATTTTTTTTGATATGCATGATCTGGAAGTGACAGGAATTTGGAAAATCCCCAAGATGTAGACAATGATTATCTAGTCATAATTTTTAGTTGACTATATCCAAATGGCAAACCTTTATAGACAGAAATTGTTTCCAGCAACTAGTTGAGGAGGTAACATCTGAGAGGAGGAGGGAGCGAAGGCAGCCGCCTGAACACCGCCTCCACCCCGCCCTCTGAGAGACCTGAAGGCAGCCACAGCCTAGCTGAGCAGCAGCAGCCGTGAGGAGGTAACATCTGAGAAGAGGAGGGAGCGAAGGCAGCCACCTGAACACCGCTTCCACCCAGCCCTCTGAGAGACTTGAAGGCAAATTGCAGCCAGCAGGGCATAATGTGTAAATGAGCAGCGATATGTGTTGTGTGGAGCAGAGGGAGATATGGCGATGGCAGGGCGAAACGCATTACAGGGGAAGGAGAGATAGATATATAATACCTGTCTTACCTTCCGATCGCCCTGTCAACCTGGGGAACTTGGAGAACGAACCAGGCCACCCACAGAACCTCTCCTTGCTCCTATGCAATGCCAGGTCAGTTAAAAACAGAACAAATAAAATCTATGATGACCTCCTTCTGGATGAGGAGGCGGACCTGGCATGCTTCACAGAGACCTGGCTGGGAGATGACAGTGGCCCAACATGGGCCCAGGCCCTCCCAGCTGGGTACTGTGTTAGTGAGCAGGTGAGGGAAAGTGGGGTGGTGGTGGTGGAGTAGCTGTGGTTTATAAAGATAATCTCAACCTGACCAGACTTGCTATTCGGGAATTGAATCACATTGAGTGTATGTACCTGAGTCTGAAGACCAAGGATAGACTAGGGATTCTGTTGGTATACCGGCCACCCCGCTGCCTAACAGACTCCCTGGCCGAGCTCACAGAACTGGTCTCAGAGCTGGTGTTGGACTCGCCCAGGCTTAGGCTTGGAACATCGAGCCTCGCGTCACTTCCAGCACCGGAAATGATGCGACGGGACTCTGCGCAGGCACGCTGGACCTGCACAGGATCCCGTCGCGTCATTTCTGGTGGCGACGGGACCGGAGAGGGTGGGTCGAGCGGCACGGAGAACTGCTCCGCGCCGCTCAGAAGATTGAGGCGGGGGGCGCCCCCGCGGAGAGTCGAGGCGGGGGCGCGCCGGGCCCCCCTCCAGGTTCGGCTGCATGCCTACCCAGGCTCTTGGTCCTGGGCGACTTCAACATCCCATTTGAGACCAGTTTGTCAGGTGCAGCTCAGGAGTTCATGGCATCCATGACAAACATGGGCCTATCCCAATTGGTCTCTGGACCCACCCATTTAGCAGGTCACACCCTCGATGCTGTTTTCAGTTCTGAACAGAGAGATCTGTGGGCGGTGATCAATACCTCTGCATTTTCATGGACAGATCATTTTCTGGTTAGGGTTAGTATCGCAGCTACTATCCGCCCCTGCAGGGGTGGTGGACCTATTAAGATGGCCCGCCCTCGAAGGCTGGTGGATCCTCTTGGATTCCAGAGATCCTTAGAGGGGTCTATGGCTGGTACCGTCGACGAACCTGTTGAAGCCCTGGTTGACAGATGGAATCAAGATCTAACTAGGGCTATCAACATGATCGCCCCCAAACGTTCTCTCCGGCCCACTTCTAACCGGGCACCCTGGTTTACAGAAGATCTCAGGGAGCTGAAGCGGAAAGGACGACGACCGGAGCGCCGATGGCAAAAAACTCAACTCATATCCGATAAGACACGTCATAGCATCTTCACTCCTATGGGGTGGCAATACGTGCAGCGAAGAAAGTTTTCTTCTCTGCATGCATTGCATCTGCGAATTCGCGTCCAGCAACTGTTCAGGGGGTTGAGGGGTCTAACACACACCTTCCCCCCTGAACCCGATTTTAGAGCCTACAGTTGCTCGCTGTGATGCCTTTAACGATCATTTCACAGATAAAATCTCGGATAAGAGCAGAATTAGACGCCCTCTTTGTAGCAGAAGCAGGCAATGGAGTGTCCAGTAACTCCGCAAGTAGAATTACACTGGATCAGTTTCAGTTGGTGAGTACCGAGGACGTGGACAAGCTGCTTGGTCGAGTGAAGAGGACTACCTGCCCTCTCGATCCCTGTCCTTCCTGGTTGGTTGTCCAAGGAGCAGATGCAGTCGGACTACAACTACAGCGTATTGTTAATGCATCTCTCCAGGGAGGGAATTTTCCATCATGTTTAAAGAAGCGGTGGTGCGGCCGCTTCTGAAAAAGCCCTCTCTGGATCCCTTGGACCTTAACAATTATAGACCAGTGATGAATCTTCAATTTTTGGGCAAGGGCCGATTGAGAGGGCGGTTGCCTTCCAACTCCAAGCAGTTTTGGATGACACCGATTTTCTAGACCCATTTCAAACTGGCTTCAGAGCAGGATACGGAGTTGAGACTGCTATGGTCGCCTTAGCAGATGATCTACGCCTGAGTACCGACAGGGGGAGTGTGTCCCTGTTGGTGCTTTTGGACCTCTCAGCGGCTTTCGATACCATCGACCATGGTATCCTTCTGGAACGCCTGAGGGGACTGGGAATCGGGGGCACTGTGCTTCAGTGGTTCTGGTCCTACCTCTTGGGTAGGTTCCAAATGGTGATGCTTGGGGATAGCTGCTCCTCCAAAAAGGAGCTGCTATGTGGCGTGCCGCAAGGAGCTATTCTTTCCCCAATTCTATTTAATATCTACATGAAACCTTCTGGGAGAGATCATCCGGAGGCATGGGGCAGGGTGCTATCAGTATGCTGATGACACCCAAATATATTTCTCTATGCCTTCGGCAACAGCGTCAGCTTATAGGGATGGAACACGAACCTGTCAGGGGCTCGCCTCTCCGCAGTGGCGCCCCCCCGCCTCGTTCTTCTGAGCAGCGCAGAGCAGTTCTCCGCGCCTCTCGAGCCACCGGCGCTGGTCCCATCCCGTTACATCCGGCCCCGGGAGTGATGCGACGGGGACCCTGCGCAGGCGCAATACGGTGCGCGGGGGACCAGCGCGCCTGCGCAGGGTCCCATCGCATCACTTCCGGGGCTGGATGTGACACGACGGGACCGGCGCAGGCAGCTCGCCGCGGAGAGGCAAACTTCCACTGGACAAGGTAGGCCCATAAGCCCGCACGAGCCCCACGCGGACGTGAGTGGGGCCGATTTCAGCCCGCTACGCCCGCGTGGGGTGAACAGTTACCTCCCTAGCTAAGGACAGTGTGTCTCCTCTGAATAAATACCTGGAGGCAGTAATGGGCTGCATGAGGGAAAATAAACTGAAACTGAATCCAGACAAGACGGAGGTGCTTGCTGTCAAAGGCCACAACCTGGGTTTGGAGGTATGTCATTGTCAACCAGTTCTGGATGGGGTTACACTCCCCCTGAAAGACTGTGTTTGCAGCTTGGGGGTGCTTCTGGATCCGTCGCTCCAAATGACATCCCAGATAGATGCGATGGCTAGGAGTGCCTATTATCAGCTTCGGCTGATACGCCAGCTGCGTCCCTTCCTAGAGTTGGAAGACCTAAAGACGGTAGTGCACGCACTGGTAACTTCGAGGCTTGACTTCTGCAATGCGCTGTACATAGGGCTACCTTCATACCTAGTCCAGAAACTTCAACTAGTGCAAAATATGGCAGCCAGACTGGTTACTGGTACACCTAGGGGTGCCCATATCACACAAGTTTTAAAAGCACTCCACTGGCTGCCAATCAGTTTCCAGGCGAAGTATAAAGTGTTGGTTATTACCTTTAAAGCCCTATATGGTTTGGGTCCAGGCTACCTACGGGATTGCCTTCTCCCGTACAATCCGCCCCTCACACTTAGGTCCTCTGGGAAGAATCTACTTCAGTCAGCCAAAACTAGGCTGACAGGTATTACCCAGAGGACCTTCTCTTCTGCTGCTCCCAGATTATGGAATGGCCTGCCGGAGGAGATTCGTCAACTTGCCAGTCCTTTGGAATTTAAAAAAGCCATAAAGACTAATCTCTTCCGGCAGGCCTATCCGGCGAAATTTTAGGATGCCTTTAAGATGTTTTGAAGATGTTTTAAGATGTTTTAAGATGTTTTAATAGTATGTATTGTGTTGTTTAGTTTATGTATTTTATAAACTAATTTTATATTTTCTGCTGTTCCCCGCCTCGATCTAGATGGAGAGGTGGGTTATAAATAATAATAATAATAATAATAATAATAATAATAATATATTATTATTATTATTATTATTCATTATTATTATTTCCTGTGGTTATATTTTAGGAAGCAAAGTGTTTAACATTATGATTAGCCAATACAGAGCAACTCAGGCCAACTATAGAAAAGGGAGACTAGTTGAAATGATTTTATGATTTCATGAAGTCACAAGAGCCACACAAAGTGTGGCCTAGTCTTCATATCTCCTCTAAAGAAAATGATCAGGGTTCTGTTTATATGGCTGTTTCTTCAAGTGCACGAAGAATTATGCTGTATTTTGAATTTAGCAGGTACTTTGACATAAGGCAAATGTTTTTGGAAGCAAAGTTAATTCCAGATGTGGAAGTATAAAGGGACGAAGATTCCAACACTGGACTATTTAGAAGGGGATTTCTCAGTAAATACCACTCTATTGAGTTTTATTCCAGCAGGAACTTTCCAACTTATTCTTCAACTGGTCATTAGAAACCCAGTGAGATGTAGCTGTGAGAAGCAGAAGGTAGGAAGGAAGAGAGGGAGACAGGAATTTTGCTGACATTGCTGTAGCCCTTGGGGAAAACAGTATTTCCCAGGTGCTACTTGGGCCTTGCAGCTGGGGGTAAGGGGGGATACATCCCTCCTTTCCTTTCTCCAGCTTGCCATGGCTTCCTGCAGAGCGTCTACAAGGGTAAGCGGAGTGGAAGGAAGAGAGGTAGGGGCTTGAAAGGATTGTTGGGTGAGAGGGAAAGGGCTCATGGATTGTGAGAATAAGAGAGAAATTCTTCTGTTTGGATTAAAACCTGTGCTGGAAACGTATTTGGGAATCATAATACTTGCCTCATTTTTGAAGTAAGCTTTATGAACCTTGAAATATGCGACTTGGCAACATTCCTGGCTCCTTTAGTGCTTTAGACCTGGACTTCAGCCCCAGCATATGTGAGCTGGTTATATTTATCTAGTTGGCAAACCTTTTATTCACTTGACTTGTTTGCTAGTGCTTGGATTTAGAATCATGCTAATAAGGATGTGGCTGGGGATGTGATTGTTGCCACAAATCCACTGAAGCCTCAGTACTCAGCCAGATCATCTTGTGAATTATTTTTATCTCATTCTTGGGTGGGGCCACTCGTTTGTTAATCACAAATCTCCCCTTTGACCTTCTCAATGGTATCTCTCCTAATAAGGCATGCAAAGTGTCTCAGGAGAAGAGGACGAGATAGACACAAGCTTGAAGACAATTTGCAACATTCTGGATGGTTTCTAATTAACCCCTCCTGCCAACATAATGGCTTCTGTAAGTGGAATAGGTAGGGGGCGATTCCCCCATGCAGCATCCCAGACACCCTCAAAATCTGTTCTGGAGGGTTGGGAAACCCTCTGGGGCAGATTTTTGGGGGAGAACGGGCTGCATGAAGGGAAGCAGAAGGGAAAGTCCCTCCGAGCTGTGTTATTGGATTTCATCTTCTATACCTAGAATGTCTACAGGTTAGCATCTGTGCAGCCATGGGAACATAAAAATTTCAGATTTGATTACCAAAAGCAGACTGTGTCCTTTAAATATAAAGCAGATAAAGGATACAACATATTTGCAGTACTGATAGCATTAGGAAAATTAGAAAGCCATCTATGATAAGCTTTAACTAACATTCTATAATTCCCCAGATGAATTAGACCCTGAGATCCAGTACTTATTATTTCTGATTCCATATTCAGGAAAGAAAATCGCTGGACCTCGGTTCCTATATTGTTTCTGAGCCTCTAGTGCAGAAGAGGCCATTTTCCCAGTGGCTTTTCTGGAGGTTAATCTATATTTCCTCACCACAGCACTCTCACTTCCTTAGGTATAGAAATAATGCTGAAGCAAATTCTTCCATATGTTATATTCAGAAGCAGTTTAGAATGCTGGCTAAAAGCTTCCTGTCTCTCACTGGGGAAGAAGCCTTTTAAAGATGTCATGGCCAGATAAGGAAGTGCATCCAAAGGGTTTTATAGATGAAGGAATATCAATTCCCAGTGGTCTACAAGTTTATTCATCCAGGGCCATTGTCTCCTTGTGGGCAAAGATAGAATGGCATGGGTGACTGACTAGACCAAACCTCCCTTGGCAATAGATTCAAGTTGTTATAAACCATTATATGATGAAAGTGGGGAAGACTACTAACCTAAATAAATAAATAAAGGTCTTCCCTCTAGATAGCAGGCAGCTTTCTGCAACTGACACATTTAAAAAATGACAAAGTCACTGGTAAAGAAAAAGTGACAAAATTAAATAGGAAGTGGTGCTGGGTAAAAAGGTTCACTTGTCAGCACAACACTGGACATCTGGATCCAAAACACAATGAGCATAGACCAGGAGGAAGTTCTGCACCGGATGCATTTCAGAAGAGTGTGCTCTATGGGAACAGATGACACTCTGGTTGCATGCATTGTTGCTTCCAGCATTTGCCACTTCATGGTAATGTGCAATATTAAGTCATGTGCTCTTCTTACATTAAGAGCCATAAATACTAGCACAATGATCAGTAGTGTCAGTCATCATGGGTTCAAATAATTACATACTATAAATATCACAGTAATACCTTGGATTGCAAGTAACTTGGTTTGAGAGCGTTTTGCAAGACAAGCAAATTTTTAAATATTTATTTACTTTTTTTTTACTTGATATACAAGCGACGTCTTGCAATACAAGTACTGTAGTACGGCTTAAATTAAAAATCTCTGTACAAATTTTTCTGGGGGGATTTCGTTTTGATATAAGAGTGTTTTGGATTACAAGCACGTTTCCGGAACGAATTATGCTCTCAATCCAAGGCATGACTGTACTGTGCCAAACAATTCATAGATTTCAAAGGACCAGAGTAGATTCTGTACCTGTTTATATTTTTAGAAATGGTGCTGTAAATTTGAGCTAGAAAATTAAAGTCACAGTTTTGTGGCCAAGTAAATAAATTGGAATTTGTAGCTGTCCATTTTGTTAATTTCCTGCTTTTTCGAATATTGAAACTATCTAGTAAAGTCTTAACTGAATGTGACAGTGAGTGTCTTCCACATTCTTAAGCAGCTGTTTTTGAAGTTCACTATTTCTTTACAAGTTAGTCGAAGAGCTAGCACTGTAAATAGTTTCTATAAGGACAACCCAGGCCACTAACTCTCCAGGGGAGCTTCAGTTCAGACCTTCTCAAACAGCAATCCCCCACTCCACAACAAACAGGGAACTGTCTTTGGAACTCAGGGGAGTTCCCAAAGTTATTTGTGAGATGGGATAGGGATCTGCTGTTAAAAATGTTAAACTGCAAAATTCCTGTTAGATATTTGCAGCCCCGTAGGTGAGTTCTACAGATTGTATTTCATGTCTGCCAGTATACTGATGTTTTGTATACTGGAACTCTATTCTAGCTTACAGAATCCATAGACAGCATACTACTCCTTTTCTTAATAAACTGTGGAGTGGAATTCCATGCAGGGATCCAGAGCAACAAAACACTGAATCTCTGCTTAGTTTGCTAAGCATTCTTCTTCTGTTCAGGTGATAGATGGGCATTTTATAAACAGTATTGTGAACACGATGGCTCTGATACAGTTATTGTTCATATTGAGATGGCTGAATTGCTTTTAAAGAACGTTATAATGCCACAATGTGGTAGCATAGTATATTGGGACTCCATTTCTATAGAATAAATATCTCTATTTGTATGCTCTTTCAATGTTCTATGAATATATGTTCAAATGCTTATGGAATATAGAACATATTACTGGGAATATAAATGGGTGCTAAAATAGATGTATCTGTATCTTTTTTCCACGTGCTGCCTTTTTATTGCTACTTTTTTTTGGGTTACCTGTAATCAGTATGTTGATATTAATGCCAGACATACATGCGGTGTGTTTTTTTTCTGAGATATTTAACTTGCTATGCAGGTACTAGCTGTCAATCAAGGCTAATCAAACTGGCACAGTTAACATGATACATCATAAAATTTCACAGTAATGTCAACCTGTAATTCTGTCAATCTGGTTAAGAGAAATTGACTAAAAACAATATTGTCATTTTGTAATAACAGAGAAACAGAGTTATAGGGTAATGTCATTGTAGACTCTTAGCTGCACAGTGTTTTGGTTTCATATCGTGTTTGTCCTTTAGTGATGATTGCTCATATGTCCACTGTGTTTACTTTATTTTTCATGCTCTTTATAAAATGTTTGGGCATTTTTGTAATACATTGGGATCAGGGTTTCCAGGGATTTCTTTAGAATGTTGCCTTTGCTGAACTGGTATTAATTTTACATAGTTATACATTAGAATACCAGTGCAAAGTTAAACATTTATAGAGATCCTTTTATCAGGCTTCACTTAATGAATACCTAGTTTCACATGTTTGGTGGGATATGGAGTCAGAAACAGGTAGGATACTGACAGCCTCTTGTTTCCTATTTTCTCAGTGTGTTTTGTCCGTACCATCCCAGAGAGAAAGCCTGTAACTCAGTTGAACCCAGGCATGCCTGCACTGTAAGAGCCTCAGATACCTTATTTAAATGCAGTCTATGGGGGCCTGGGAGAGTTAAAGAGACTGTTCTATCTATTTCTTGCTGGTGTGACATCTAGTTCTCATGATACCTAGGCTGATTCCAGACAAAGCTTTTATGGTGCCATTGCCTTACCTCATTCTGAAATTCATTCAGAATTTTATTCCTCTTGTAACCCTTCTGTGTTTTCCCACTGCTTTTTCCATCTTTTTTCTTACTGCAGAAAATCTGTTAAGCAAAAAGAAGACGGAATTGCTGCACAATGCCTTCTCATTGTTAGTGTTAGGAGCCCTCCATCTTGAAGCACCTGTATTCCCAGTGTGCTTTCTTCTTCTTCTTCTTCTTCTTCTTCTTCTTCTTCTTCTTCTTCTTCTTCTTCTTCTTCTTCTTCTTCGGTACATCTGTCTTTCTTCAACTTTTGACCAACAATACTGACATCTCTACTATTGAATTGAAACTGAACCCTGTCTGTTTAACCCAGATTTCCCCTGTGCCTACATACTGATCCTAAAATAGCTTAAGCAAATGCACTCACGACCTGGAAATCCTCTTCCCTAATACCAGATAGATGTGGATTGGTTGAGATTGCTCAGTGATAAGGGACATGGTGGCATTTTATTAATCTTTACATTGCCAGCGCTGAACTCTTGCATTGAAAACAAGATCCAGTGCACGCCCAGGTTCAGAATGAGTACAGTGTCTATATAAAATCAACCCTAATTAGATTAATAAATTAGCATCATCCAAACAGTATGCCTCAAAAGTGCACTACAGCAGAGAAATCTATAGAAGCTGGAAAATATTTATTTATTTATTATATTTATGAATCGCCCATCTGGCCAGACATCCGGCCACTCTGAGCGATTTACAATCCAATAAAATACAGGGGGGGGGGGACACAAACACACAGTATAAAACACAATTATAAATACAGTAATACCTTGGATTGCAAGTAACTTGGTTTGAGAGCGTTTTGCAAGACAAGCAAATTTTTAAATATTTATTTATTTATTTTTTACTTGATATACAAGCAACGTCTTGCAATACAAGTACTGTAGTACGGCTTAAATTAAAAATCTCCGTACAATTTTTTTTGGGGGGGGTTCGTTTTGATATAAGAGTGTTTTGGATTACAAGCACATTTCCGGAACGAATTATGCTCTCAATCCAAGGCATGACTGTAGAACAAAACTTAAAAATCCTAACCCACCCCATATTCCCGCCTGAAAAACCACGTTTTTAATGCACGGCGGAAGCTAATCAAGGAAGGGGCATGGCGGAGGTCACTGGGGAGAGAGTTCCATAAATTGGGGGCTGCCACAGAAAAGGCCCTCCTCCTAGTCCCCACCAGCCTGGTTTCTCTGGCTGATGGGGCAGGGAGAAGGCCGTCTGTGGCAGATCTTGTTGAGCGGCCTACTTGATGTTGCTGGAGGCGCTCCTTGAGATATATTGGACTGGAGCCGTACAGGGTTTTAAAGGTCAACACCAACACCTTGAATTCGGCTCGGCAAACAACTGGTAGCCAGTGCAACTCTTTGAGCACCGGAGTGATGTGATCACGCCGGTGGCAGCCTTTAATCAGGCGAGCGGCTGCATTCTGTACCAGCTGCAACTTCCGAACCGTCTTCCAGGGTAACCCCACGTAGAGCGCATTACAGTAGTCTAGGCGAGAGGAGACCAAGGCATGAACCACTGATGGGAGCAGATGATTAGGAAGGTAGGGGCGCAACTGCCGTATCAGATGGAGCTGATACAGCGCCGCCCGGCTCACAGCTGACACCTGAGCCTCCATGGACAGCTGGGAGTCTAGAATGACCCCCAAGCTGCGGACCTGGTCCTTCAGGGGTAGATGTACCCCATTCAGCACCAGGTCAACATCCCCTAAATAGAATTGGTAAAACTTACCCAGCTTCAGCTAGCTATACTTGCTTGAAGCAAAAAATACCTAGGGCTTCTCTACACGAGGCATTTGTTGTGCACTCATGATTCCTCACTCACGGTAGTTTGCGGGTGCTGTACACGACGTTGTCATCCTCTAGGGCCTTTCCTGATTTCTGCGACCTTTTTTAGAGCAAGGAAAGTGTAGTATTACCTGGAAATGGCAGAATGAACCGGAATGAGAAGCTCACATATTTTCGCAATTCTGCTATGCCACAGTGCCACCTTGTGGTTGTGTAATAGAACATATAGAAAAGCAGAGAAAGAAAAACACCTGGGGAAAAACACATGTAAAGGAGCTGATCTTAATCCCACAAGAATCCGGAAGCAGAAGCTTCAGTAAAGTGGTTGGTTAAAAGCCTCATGTAGAGAAGCCCCTAGTTACCAGCCAATCTGGACTAGGAATACCTGTTATCTCACCACTGTTGCATTAGTAATACCTTATTTCACAGGCAAGGCCTACAGAGTAATAAAGGCATAAGGACATGGAATAGAGAATATAAGGCTGGAAAACATCTACATGCAATAAAACATTGTTTTATAGAACTTAAGAATGTATGCATACGTTTTGTATTAAAGTTTATTTGCCTGCAGTTATTGATTGTAAGGTGCTTTGTGTTCTCTCTACGGGCTGCTTCTCACGTTACAAGAAGTGGCAGAGAGTAGATGCATGAGTGCAGTTGCACTTCCACTTTCTTAAAGCATGCAAAAAGCAACTTACAGATCTTCACCCCCTGGAAAAATAGATGAGCACCACACACATCTGGAACCCTACATCTCACCAAAGTGAAGAGAGATATTCATGTGAGATACATAGGTCCCCTTATGTGCAGGTAAAAGGAATTAGTGGAATGCAGACGCATAAGTGCACTTACTCATCTAATGTACAAAGTGGCCCTAAGGAACACCCTCAGAAAATACTAGATATATTTGATATTCCTACAAATACTTTTTTCTATCTGAAATATGGTGTATTGTATAATGGATCCACCTAGGTTATGTGGTCTTTTGTCAAGTGATGGCTCATTCATTTGTAAACCTGGGAAAAGTTTAGAGGTAAGTTTATGTAAGATGGATGTTTAACAATTAGGACTCTTAAATTGCAGGTTTAAGAGCTGAAGGCAAAAAAAAAGAAATGATAAATGAATCTGAGAGACCTATAAATGAAACATGGCCAATACTAGAAGCAGAGATAATACAGATACAAGGGATACGAAAGTAAGTCAAGAACGCAGTGTTTAAGAGACAGTAGGGAGTAGCAACTGGATGTCAGTATGAAAGAGAATAAGGGGAAGCAGGATATTGATATAAATATTAGATAATGTACCTGAGGTCGTGAGTAAGATGGAATTGTATGGATATTGATGATGAATGATTTCACCTTGGTTCATAGCATAACTAGTAGTATTACAAACATGCTGTGGATAAAATTAGCTGTAGTGACCAAAGAAGGAAAAACAACTTGTTAAATTAAGTTTTTAGAAAGCAACTTGTGATATACATGAGGCTGAAGTAATTATTATTATTATGGGTCACAGTAAATAAAAGTTTTTAAAATGAGTGTTATAGCAGGGATATCAAGACATGATTTATTAAATAGAAAACACAGCTAGTGTCGCATTGTAGCTAAGAGACTGAGCTGTAAATCAGTGAGTCCCACCACCAGCAGAGGAGGAAGCTTTGCTACCTGCCATTTGCCATTTAGTCTAGGCCAAAATGTTTCACTCTGTTCCTGTTGACAAATATGACTGAGGTCAGTTTCCAGTTGCTCTTTGCTTTGTCATGTTGTACATTTTGCTACTTTTCTATATTCATGTATATTCTGTAGTCATGCCTTACTTTTGTTTTACTTTTGTTAGATGGTGATGATGTTCACAATCCCACCTCTCCTGCACATTTAATTTGATTAATTTATTGAAAAGATTTCTTACCTGCCTTTCCATAAATTGGTCTCCAAAGCAGCCGATTGGTCTCGTTGCCCTTATTTAGTTTTATGTTTCCTGTCTTTTGTGCCCAAAGCAGCTGTATTACATGATATTTTTCTTCCAAACTCTATTTTTCTTTCCTTGCTTTCAGATTACTCCAGCTTTACTCTCCTACCTTTCCTGCTTTCTATTATGTTTTGCACACCTTTTTCTACTCCTCCCTCTTCTTCAGGGAGCTGTGAATCATCTATCCTGCTCCTCCTCCTCCTCCTCCTCCAGTCACTGAATCCTTCAGTCACAGATTCTTTCCTTTCCAACTTCCCTTTCTTTCTCTGGTTTCAAATTTCATACTGCTTTCCTTTGCTAATTTTAAACTGTAGATTACCATGATTTATGTTTTTCCTAACTCACATTAAGTATTTCTATAAATGAGTTCTGGCTTACCCCTTTTCTCTCCTCTTCTACTCTTATCATGGTAATTTTGACTTATATTCAGAATCATCATCTTTTTCTTTCTCTTCTAGATTATTTTGCGATACCCTTTCCTTCCCATAGTCCCATTCTGGGAAATATTTAAAAACTTGTTCTTTCATGTTAGATGTGGAGAAAGCCAACCTAAAACCCCTTTCTGACACACACACACTCACCAAGGAGGGGGGAAGGAGACCCAGGGGGGGGGAGACAGCCAGTCTCCACAGAGACCAAAGGGGACAAACAACATCTGCATAGAATCACCCCAGGGGGGAAGGCAGGAAGCATCCCCAGGTTCGTCAATGCTCTCGTATATCAGCCCCATCTACATAAGACTTGAATGCCTTGCCAGAGCAGACACTTCGGCACCCATAAGAAAGGACCATTCAACACCACAAGATGGGACCATTAAGCAAGTGGCTTCAAAGGGACCCCACCCCACAGGGGGAAGGTGGCAACCCACCTGATTGGCCACCCACCTGAGGAGGGTGGCAACCCACCTGATTGGCCACCCACCTGATTGCAGAGGGAGGGGCCACCTGAAACCCAAGGTATAAAACACCCTGCGCAAGGGAACTGAGTTGTTGGACCTGATCAGCAATCTTGCCCCATGCTTGGGGTAAGGGAACGAAGGGATCGGCAACCCCGGGTAGCAGCACCCGGCGTGCTCCAGCTAGCTGAAATCACTGGCCGCTTGGGTTGACCGGACCCCCGGGAAACCAAGCTGAAATCACTGGCCGCTTGCGTTGACCGGACCCCCGGGAAACCAAGCTGAAATCACTCACAAGCCGCTTGGGTAGACCGGACCTCCGCCGGGAACCCAGCTAGCCACTTGGGTAGACCGGACCTCCGCCGGGAACCCAGCTAGCAGCATGCGGTTGACCGGGCCTCTGCTGGAGCCCGAGCTGAACTAACTAGCTGAGAGCTCTGAAATCACAGTGTCCTTGAGACCTCTTGCTTGCTACTTTGTACCGTACTGATAAGCTGTATTGCTGGCGTGTGTCTGGGTTGGTGAAGGTAATTTTGTAAATAAACTTGTTTTATAAAAGATACTTTTGTGGCTATAAGTTATCCCTTTGTTCTGGGCTAAGGGTGATAGTCGCTGGGGGACCTCGGAGAAGGCCCGCCCCCAGGACTCGCTACCCCCTTAACATTGAACCCACGCAGAAGACCAGGTTGTCGGTCTTCCACTTTAGAATAACATTCTGCTTTTTCTCCTTGAGTTTCCAAAACTTTTCAAGATCTTCTTAATTCGTTATACTTAATTCTTTATACTCTTTACATTCCCATCAGATTTCAACATCTCTTATTTCTAAGCTTTCTTTACCTCTTCTCTCACAATCACTTGATTTTGCTGCTGCATCTTTTTTGTCCTGCACTGTCTCATACTTATCTCCTGTTTTCGTCTATTTTCTGTGTCCCATTTCTCCTCATCCTTAGTTGGCTCCCTTCTTAGGCTATTTTGTTCTTCTTCCTGTGTTAGAGTGTCAGGACTTTTTGCTACACGCTGGCAAGCTTATACAGAAACACAAGTAACGGTGAGGTCTTTTATTGTAGTAGATCAGGTTACCCAGAACAACCTCTTAGACCCCATGGTAAAAACTTAATGGTTACAACCCGTTATAAATCAGATAACAAAGGCATTTACTATCAGCACGTTGCTTAGTTCAAAAACAGTTCCAAGGCTAGTTTCCATGCAGTATCAAGTTAGAATCCAAAGTCCCACAAGATAGTTCAGATCATGGATTTCATGATATAGAATTCAAGACAGGCAAAGGTCCAATGTTCCTAATAAGTCCAAACAAGCCAGTGTGGTGTAGTGGTTAGAGTGTTGGACTGGGACTCAGAAGATCCGAGTTCTTGTCCCCGTTCGGCCATTAAATTCACTGGGTGACTTTGGCCCAGTCACGGTCTCTCAGCCTAACCTACCTCATGGGGTAGTTGTGAGGATAAAATGGAGAGGAGGAGGAGGATTATGTAAGCTGCCTTGGGTTCCTTTCAGGAAAAAAGGCGGGGTATAAATATAATAATAAATAAATAAATAAATAAGAATTCCAGGCAAAGAAAGACAACGTTCCCAGCAAAGGCTTGTCAGTCTCTGCACCAGCTCACAGTATGAGATTCAAAGCACATAAGAGTCAAAGTTCACGATCAGTCCAGGCAAGAAAGCTTTTTGGGCCATTAAGACAACATTCTCAGCAAAGGCTTCCAACCTGTGCACAGGCTTAAATACCGGGGAGGGGCTACTAGAGCCCATTGTCTGATGGTCTATCCCAGGGCTCTCTAACCTTGGGTCCCCAGATGTTGCGGGACTACAGCTCCCAGAATACCTTGCCATTAGCCATGCTGGCTGGGTATGCTGGGAGGTGTAGGCCAGCAACATCTGGGGACCCAAGGTTGGAGAGCCCTGGTCTATCCTGACGGGAATCTAACCCGTAACGGAATGCTGTGTCAAACAGGGTGTCTGTGTTCCGCCCATTTCAGTTGATGTCTTAATCTGAATGACACCCCCGAAACTCCCTCCCTTGTGGCATCTTCCTCCTGCCCAGTTCCCACATTCTCAGGCTGTAAATCAGAGGTTTGACTCAAAACCTTATCTTGCAGCTGTGGCTGAAAAGGAGTCTCACTCTCCTTTGGCTTGTAATCTGATGGAAGGCCAGGCAGAGCCAGGCTCCCAGGACTTGAGTTTCCCATGATTGGACTGGGTTCCCAATTATCCTGTTCTAAGTCTGAATCAGAGTCTGGCTCTGAACCCATAGGCCCCACAGTGGCACTAGGGCTAGGCCCAACACAGAGCTGCTGAACTCCTTTTGTGCAAATCTTGCTCTCTGTTTGATTAATCAAGTGAGTTTAATTAATATTGTAATCTATTTATCTTATTTATTTTCCATTAAGTACCTTATTTAATATCTCTCTTCCCATCCTCAATATCTATGTGATCCTCTTCTTTGTCTTCCTCTTCTGCCTGTTTCTTCATCAGCTTATTCACATAGTTTTCCAATATTATATTGATATTTTTGTTATTGTTCTTCATTATGCTCTTCATCTGGTTGTAATATTCTTGCTACTTCTCCTTCTGTTTTACTAATTTCCCCCTTCCCTTTCCTTCTTTTTCTCCAGTTTCTGCTTTTGATGTTGCCTATCTTTTGTTTATTTTGTAAACCTACCACTTGCCCTGCTAATCCAGTGAGCACTTACAGTTACAACTGTATTTCTTGTTACTTTTTAAATCTCCAAATCACTTGAGCAACTTGTCCATCTGCAATTCCATTTTGACGTTTCCAAGTCAGGTTTTCCAAGTCTACTGAGACTGTTCTGTGTAAAATGTATATTCTTCTTCGTAATCTCTCCTCAGCATTTGACACAATTGACCACTTCCTGCTTAGTTCTTTTCATTTTTCGGGTTTTGTAGTACTGTTCTTCCTTGGTTCCACTCCCATCTCATGAATTGTTCTTTTAAAGTTTTCATGACTGACATTTTATTCTCAGTTTCCTCTCTATATTGGTGTTCTACAGGGCTCAATTCTTGGTCCCTTTCATTTCATTCTTTACTCATTCACTTTTCCTCTTAGTAATCTGATTTTCTCTTTTGACCTGCAATATCATAGTTACACCAATGATGTTCAGCTCTACCTTTCTCTTTCCTCCTCCTCTTCTTTTATTCTTACTATTATTAGATATTTCTGCTTGGCTGTCAGATCATTATTTCAAACACAATACGATAGAATGTATTGTATTTCCCCCTAACCCTTTGCTTTTCACTTACTGTTTCTCAGTTGGCAACATTACTCTTCAGTCACTTCAGCAAGTTAAGAGCTTGGGCATTACCTTTGATCCTTCTTCCTCTTTCTCAGCTCAAATTACTGCTCTACCTAAGATCTGTCAGTTTTCTCTCTAAATTGTCCTTTCTTATCAGCTGATTCTACTAAAACCCTTATTCAACTCTCATTTTGCCTTTCTTGATTATTGTAATATTTTGCTTCCCTGAATTTCAGCTTAAATCTGTTATCTCTGTTCTCAAATCTTCTGCTTGCTTAATTTTTCTTTCTTCATGCTTTAATCATATTACACTGCTATATGTTTTTCATCGCTAGATTCCTGTATTGTCTAGTATTAAGTTTTAACCTTTTCCTAACTTTTAAGCTTCTTAATGGTCTTACCCTTTCTTATCTATCTTTATTTCCTTCTCCGTATTCTTCTTCATGGTCCATCTGTTCATCAGATAGTGATTTTCGTATTAAACCTCCACCACCTTATGCTATTTCTTCTCTGCATGTTTTTTGTGTGTCTTTTAGCCCATTATGCACAGAACTCGCCACCTTTTTAGACATTTAACAGACTTCTTTGTCTGCTTTTAAGAAATAAGGTAATTTAAAAAAAAACTTTTCTTTTTCTTGTGCTTCCCTCTTGAATATGTTTGAATCTGATTCCTTTGATTATTTTCTTACTAGAGTTACTATCATATTGCTTTTACTGCAGCTCTATTCGTTCATTTTAGCCTCACCCACCAAGTGCCATGTTTTCCCCCCCTCTCCTAGTCCCCTCTCCTTTTGTCTCATCATTTTTAGATTATAAGTCTGTAAACAGGGACCTGTGTATTTTATTAATATACAACACCTAGTATATTTTAGGCTCTTTTATAAATAATAAGTAATATTAAGCCAACCTCTGTCATTAATTCAAAAGATGGCTTTAGGCAGGCCTCTGTCTCAGCCCCCTCTCCCCATATGATATGGGGATAATGGTCATTTACCTTATACTGTGATTACTGAAATGTATGTGAAGAGCTCTGAATGCTCCAAAGTGGTATGTAAATGCTAAGCATCATTATGAAAGTGACAGAATAATTGATGGGGTAACTAGTATGTATAGGAGTATGTACAACAATATATGTGTATGAGTAATATGTATAGGAATATTTGTATAATGACAAAGTAGACAGAGCTTTATGTGCACATAATTTTAAGCGAGTATGGGATAGGAGAAGGAAGTGTCTAGGCTACGGAAGGAAAAAAAACAGCCTTTGGGTTGATGCTAGTGAAGAATGAGGTTGATATTCCTATAGATGGCCTGTTGAAGAGGAGTGCTTTCCAGTATGCAATGGCAGTTAATTCAGGTGTATATTGTGTGTTTTAGTGATTCTGTATGTAATGAAGGTGAGCACACATCTTGATAGGCTGGAGCGCTGGGCCGAAAACAACAGAATGGAATTTAATAGGGATAAATGCCAAGTGCTGCACCTAGGGAAAGGAAACCAAATGCACAGTTACAGAATGGGGGACATTTGGCTCAACAATACTACAAGTGAGAAGGATCTTGGAATTGTGGTAGATCACAAACTGAATATGAGCCAGCAATGCGATGTGGCTGCAAAGAAGGCAAATGTTATTTTGGGCTGCATTAATAGAAGTATAGCTTCCAAATCATGGGAAGTGATAATTCCCCTTTACTCAGCACTGGTTAGGCCTCATCTTGAGTACTCCTGCGTCCAGTTCTGGGCACCACACTTTAAGAAGGACGTAGACAAACTGGAGAGGGCAACAAGGATGATAAAGGGACTGGAAACAAGG
Organism: Shinisaurus crocodilurus; assembly: GCA_021292165.1. Classification (NCBI taxonomy): domain Eukaryota; kingdom Metazoa; phylum Chordata; class Lepidosauria; order Squamata; family Shinisauridae; genus Shinisaurus; species Shinisaurus crocodilurus. The sequence continues at coordinate 266,398,929 of CM037876.1, forward strand.
CCCTATGAGGAGAGACTGAAAGAACTGGGCATGTTTAGCCTTCAGAAGAGGAGACTGAAGGGAGATATGATAGCACTCTTCCAGTACTTAAAAGGGTTGTCACACAGAGGAGGGCCAGGATCTCTTCTCGATCATCCCAGTTTGCAGGACACGGAATAATGGGCTCAAGTTACAGGAACCCAGATTCCACCTAAAGATCAGGAAAAAATTCCTGACTGTCAGAGCAATAAGACAATGGAACCAATTACCTAGGGAGGTGGTGGGCTCTCCCACTCTGGAGGCATTCAAGGTGCAGCTGGACAGCCATCTGTCAGGGATGCTTTGACCTGTATTCCTGCATTGAGCAGTGGGTTGGACTCGATGGCCTTGTAGGCCCCTTCCAACTCTACTTTTCTATGATTCTTTGATAGGGCATCTTCCAGGAAAAAGATAGAATAAGACAAGACATTAAAAAAATAAATAAATTGGTGACTATTTCTTTCCAAGCCAGAATGTATCATTTACATTGGGCTGCTTTTACCAAACTGTTCAGAGCCCCAGGAAACAGAGAAACCTTTTTTTAAAAAAAACAAGAGTGGTGATTTCGTTTTCAGGGGGAATATAAGCAAAGGATGAATAAAGCTACAGAAGTGGTGTGGCTCTTGGTGAGGGGTGGGCTTTTCTTCAGCTGTTTTTGTGGGTGAATTATTTATTTTCCCACTGTGCAAGTCAGTGAAGACAGTGCTGCCCTGATGAAGCACTGAAGCTTCAGAACCAGCCCTCTTTGCTTCAGATCAATTCAGGGAAGACCTGCTCCACACTGGAGTAGGTGCAAAAACCTCAGAAGTAGTCTGCTTTGGTTCAGTATCCATGCTTCATCTGAAGAGATGCACACCCATATTAATTAGTAATCAGCAATACACACACACCTTTGACAAATTTTACTACTTTTATTGAGACTCTTACTTGAGGAGTAACCTCCAGATTTTCTTCACATTTTGCTTTATGCAGCCTGGTGATGACCTACAGATTTATAGTCCCCTTCTGAGAAATTTCACTAGCCTTGAAATCTCTCAGATATTCAGCCTGAGAAGAGCTCCACTCAGCATTCTTAAAATCAGCATTCTTAACTTGCGTGGAGAGTCTGCATGGATACAGGAGGCTCTCCTCTTCAGACAGTCACCCTCCATGAGTAGAGGGTACTAACATGAAGAAGGAGGGGGTGGGGCTAGTGCATACGTTATTTAAACCCCTTTCTGAACACCTGAAGCCCCAATTCTGGTCATATTTTGCTTTGGGTCACTTTTGGCAGCAACTTTAATTTTTCTGAGAAAAGCTGAGTCACAATTATGAGGTGGGAACAATTTGGTTTGTGTTAGGTGAATGTTAGTATATAACATTGATTCCTAATAATGCCATGCATGCAAGGATATGTAGAGTGACTTACTTTTACAAGATGTAATGATTGTCATCAATTTGGACAGCTTTAAAAGGGAATTGGACAAATTCATGGAGGAGAAGGCTATCAATGATGACTAGCCCTGAAGGCTATATACTACCTCCAGTATCAGAGGCAGTATGCCTATACATTCCAGTTGCTGGGGAACATGGGTGGGAGGATGCTGTTTCACTCATGTCCTGCTTGTGGGATCCCGTGGGCAGCTGGTTGGTCACTGTGTAAAGAGAATGCTGGACTAGATGGACCCTTGGTCTGATCCACAATGGATCTTCTTATGTTCTTATTCTCTGAGCCTGGCTGCTTAATACTTAGGAAATCCCTTGCATGAGAGGTTGAGCTCCAATATCTAAAAACAGTAGAGGGCTTTGTTGTCTTAATTTGGCATTTGGTTGCCAGTGCTGCCTGCTACTTTACATTCCCTTTGTTCATGTTACTTGTTCTGAGGTTTGGTATATAGGCATAAATAGAATTAAATAAAATTTAAACACCATTCAATTGTTTATCTGTGCTTACTTTATTTATAACAATTTAATTGTTGATAATGGACAATACACTCATTATCATTCAGATGATTGTACCTATAAATATTCAATATACACTCCTGCTGTCACAGAAACCTTGTTTTGAATGGAAACCTCATGATTTCAACAGCTTCATGGGCAGCCAAGCTTGGCAATGTTTGACTTTTTCGCACCTGTTTAGTAGCACAGTTATTTGGAAAGCACAGATATAATGGGCAAACAGCAGTAAGCTTGCAAGAGTACTATAGATTGTATATCAAAGTCTGGATGACAGCTCATTGCAAGTTTGCATTTTCATTGCATTAGATTATATGACTTCTGTAGCCTTCTATAGAATTGTATGAATAAAAAAGTGGTATCTCACTCTGTGGTTAGACTGTTTATGTGAAAGCCAAAAGTGTGTAGGTAATAATTAGCACAGACTTTTTAGTTTCAGGGCTGTGCCAAATAAAATGCACATGTTCAGTTACCATGAAAACCTTGAGTGGAAACATCAGTTTTTAGTATGTGAATGTATAATATGTAGTAGGGGCCAAGGCCTAGAGAGAAATATAAGCATTTATCATGAGTGTATATTCCTCCTTAGAGGAGTATTATCTGGAGTCAGGGTGAAATGCAATGCCGTGTGAGCGGACTTCCACTCATGCACAGGGCCGGATTAAGAGCATTATGGGCCTGGTGCTGAGGATTTTGGTGGGCCTTTTTATGGAAATAAATAAAATGAAGACGCAATTTTATATTAAAACAAATTAAATATTTTAATTACCATTAAAGTGCCAAAACTCAAAAACTCCTGCAGCTCATCAGTAAGGGTCTCCCCAATTTCCCCCAAATTTATTTATTAAAAAAGAAAAAGCAGCCACAACAAAAAGCCAGGAAGCTTTGCTTGACCAAGAATAATTGTGTTGTTCTTGTTGCTTTGTTTCGTTTTCGTTTTTGTTTTTTTGTTAAACTAGCATTTGAACAATTGAGCTGCGAATCAGAAAGATCTTTTGCTCGAGGCTGGAGAGAGAGGTCCCTTCTAAGTCTGAATATTACAGACCCTAGCAAGCCCCCATGTGCTTCAAAGAAATGTAGTAACAGTGATTGAAATGCAAAAACCTACCGAAATGCTAATTTGAGAACAACAGTTCTTGTTAGGTCTTGCCTCAAGCCTGTAATGCAGATGTGCTTAGAACACCTTTCTAATCTTGAAAAAATCATTAATTATGCTGAATGATAACGATCAGAGCTAACTCAAATCGTGCCGCGTGTCCCTATATTGTGGGCCTATTGTCTGTTATGGGCCTGGAGCGGCCGCTCCAATCGCCCCTATGTTAATCCGGCCCGGCTCATGCAACAGGACTTCCGCTTGCTCTCCTGTCCCCTGCAGCCCCAGCCCTCACATCTTCTCTAGAGGGTCCCACAAACCCTCTGGAACAGATTTCGGAGGGGTGTGCTGGGCTTCAGAGGGGAGGGGAAATCCATTCCACCAACAGTTTTCGTTCTGCTGGCAGAGAGCCAGTATTGGATCCAACCCACACAGCCCAGTCCTCTGCATCTTTGCATGTTCACTTGGACGTAAATCTCACAGTCTTCAATTAGGTGTACTTACTTCCAAGTAACAGTCTTTGAGATTGCAGGCTTAGTATTGATACAGCTCAAAACACTTTGATAATGCAGATTATGCACATTATTTCAATGTTCCTTACAACAACCTTGTAAGATAGATCAGAATGATTATCAGAACTTGAGGTTTAGAAGCAGCTGCATGTTTAAGGATGCAGTTCTATTCCCACTTAGTTGGGAGTAAGCCCCATTGAATTCAGTGAGACTTCAGAGTAGACATGCATATGATTGTGTTTCATGTGTCCAGCTCATTCCTGGACTTAGATTTGCTGCGATGTTGCACTAGCTTTCAATTCATCTGCTTGCCATTGCATGTACTTCTGACCTGGAGAGATCTGCTACTATACACCATCTTGGCATCTAGCCTGCCTGAAGTTGGAGCACCCAGCTTTTGGAAAAAATACCTCACTTACAATGGCATTAAATTTTTCTCTTCTGAACAGATTCCTTAAGCAATCTGTCATAGAATAAAGGTGGCAGTCCTACTGAGTATAGGGAGAATTAAGGACTTAACAGATCAACTGTAGACATAACTACTTAGAAGTAAGCCCACTGAGTTCAATAGGACTTACTCTCAGGTAAGTGTGTATAGGATTGCAGCTTTAATGATTTTAAAAATCACTATGTAGCAAATGAAATTCATTTTTTTGAATGAATGTTTAAAAAATAAAAAAATGATCATGAATTTCTATTGTGCTTTATTCAATTACTTGGATAGTAGCAATGTTTTGTAAATAGTTTCTAGCACAATAAAGGCAGGATTTCACCAAATATATTGTTGCTTGTTAAGGGTTTAATTATAATGCCATGTTGATGAAAGAATAGTTGTTTTGTTCATTGTCGTTGGTTTTTTAAACAACACTAGTTTTCAGGGGGCAACCCCCACTCCAAAACCTAGTATCCCCACCACCCAGTCTGCTGTGGTTAAATTGGGAGAGTACAGTAGCTATATATAGGCTATGAAGAGCACAGCAGGTAACAAGATAGAGAACCAGGTGAATTTAATAAAACTCTTTTGTCTCTCTCAAGGCTCTGTTAATGCATTTGTATCAGCAGAATGTAATGCTTGCTTCAAAAGTATATGTTGTAAAATGAATCACAATTGCAGTTTCATCTGGTATTAAAACTGTTATACTTACTTGTACAAGTATAGAACAAACAATATTAAATGAATCTTGAATCACAGTAAAATGCCAAAGATTTCTACCTGGCTTGGAGGTAAGTTTGATAGCAGTGGTTTAGATTAGTTTGACACACTCTGGCACGCGCATAAAAGTTAAAATTGTAGTAGTAATGTCACATTGCTCAAAGACAGAAATAACAGTTCTTTCCTGTGTTGTTTTTTCTATACCTGGAGTGCACTGAATTTCCAGCTCACAGCAAGTGTCAAAATTGCAAGCTGGAACTCTTAGTTAAGTTTCATCTATCTATCTTTCGTTCGTTCGTTCGTTCTCCCATTGTACTCTTATGTGAACATCACTGTTGTGGGGTATGTCTCTTTTGTATCTTGCCTCCGAAGTAATATAGAAATATTAAGTGTTGTATTTAGTTTTATTTCTGTTTAGAATTCTATGTCTATCTAAATTGCATGTGGCTAGTATATGCATAAATAAACACAGAAAAAATGTGATATGCCTAATTTTTTGGATGAAACTGAATACGTAATAGACCTTTTAAAATTATCCACCATCTTTCATAGGAATCTGCCTTATAGCAGGTCATCTAGCCCTGCATTGTCTTCTCTGACTGGTAGTGACTTTCCAGGTGTCTCTTTTACTTAAAACCTGATCTGGAGAGCAACTTTAGGTGTGTGTTCAGTAGCTGGGGCATGCCCAGTATAATTCGTGCTTCTTTTTCTTGGAACAGACCTCCATGTTATATTACAGTCTGCCCACAGCTTCAAAAGAGGCTTTCCTCGAAGCATGGTTGCCTTCTGTTTGAGAAACACAAGCTCAACCTGCTATTGATCATGAGGAAATAGATGTATGAGAGCCAGTGTAGCGTAGTGGTGAGAGTGTTGGACTGGAACTCGGGAGATCCGGGTTCTAGTCCCCGCTCGGCATGAAACTCACTGGGTGACTTTGGGCCAGTCGCTGCCTCTCAGCCTAACCTACCTCACAGGGTTGTTGTGAGGTTAAAATGGAGAGGAGGAGGAGGAGGAGGAGGATTATGTAAGCCGCCTTGGGTTCCTTGCAGGAAAAAGGTGGGGTATAAATATAATAAATAAATAAATAATTAAATGAGTCTTTGGATCCAAGTACAGTAATATACTCAGAAGTGGTGTCCATTGTTTTCAGTGGGAATTACTTCCATTCAAGTTTAGGGTTGTGCTTTAATTCCACAGAATATTGAGACGGGTTTTTCTTTCCTTATTTAAACTGCCCGGTTGCACTGACGTTGAAGCAGAGCTTAAAAATCAGTATTTAACATTTAATGGAACGAATAAACTAATTCTGCAGTTTAACTCAACATTTGCAGTAAGATGACTTGTACCCTAATGGCTTGTAATTAATTTTTCTGAAAATCATATTTATGATAGTCTGCAGATTCAGGCCTTTATCTAATACATAATGTTCATTTTGAGCCTTTAATTGCATTTAAATTAAAACCGGCTTAGCAGAAAGATGAATTGTGGGAATGCATCAAACCACCCAGCATGTCCTGAAGATGTGAGCCTCAAAATGCAATTTGGTAGAGATGTGCAGAATCATTTGGAGTTCATTAATTTTTATTGCACAGGTAGTTTTACTAAAGTAGGTTATTTTCTTTCAAATTTATATTTATGTTTATGTCAATAGCTGAATATCATATTAGCCCTTACATCTATTAGAGTTTATTAACCTGGCCTAATGTGGGTTACACATGCTTTGGAGAGAAATACCGTAATTTATCCTAAAATATTAGTTCAGATTAGGAAATTGCATTCCTACTGTGGAAGTTTATGGTGTCTGTCTGTCTGTCTTAACTGCCAGATTATGTTCCAAAATAATCTGTTGGAAAGAACATGGGTTTTACTTTATATTTTCTAAAGCTTTCAAATATAAATAATTATTCTCCCCCACGCACATACACTGTTTTACCAAGGGTCTGACCTGGTCATTGGAATAGAATGGAGGGCTATTGATGTGTGACTCCAGTTGGTAGATCTGTATATTGTGCACTTTATCAAGCCAGTTTAAAAGTGAGCCTTAAACTGGCAGACACTGCTGAGATTATGTAATTCACATATAATGTCAGTTTACAGTAGTAAAGAGAAAAGTCCTTTTACATTGGTTAACAATGCAGATGTTCAACAGAGTGTATAAAATTAACATTGGCAGCATTATAGATAAATGGCCAAGAAATGTGGTAGTAATCCACCCAGGCTGATTGAAGTTTATGCTTTTTATATATATAGTTAAAAAAAGAATTAAAGGTGCAATCCTATGCATATTTAGTCAGAAACTGGCTGGGTAATGCTGGCAGTTGTAGGAGTTGTTTCTGTCTAAATATGCATAGAATAATGCCCTAAATTACTATCTTGCCCTTTTTTCCAATTTGTGTATGCCATCCTCCATCAAATTCTCATTAGGGAATAAACTACATTTGATTCCAGAAATAAGGATAAACCATAATTTTAACTTCTTTGGCATTTCCACCTTTTTGGTATGATACCATAGTTTGTAGGGTTGGATTCTTGCAAATTGCTGCTAGTTCCTAGTAGTTTGTGGTCAGAGATGATCGAAGCTTATATTCATTTAATATTCCCCAATCAGAACTTGACAGAGGTATTGGTTATTTTCTCATTTCATCACTGAAGCATGCCAGTGTAGTTTAGTCCCTAATTACTCTCAAACTGAGACGTTCCAAGTATTCCCATGGTGGTAATATTTTTCTGCCTGGATGAGTCATTACGTTGTTTGGCAGCCTAAAATACCAGCCTTTCATTGTTGGAACACCATCCCTCATGTAGCACCACATCACTTCCTCTCTGTTCCACAGCTTTCATTCTGGTGTGACATTTCAAGCTGTAATGTACAAAAGCACATTTGCCTTCCTTCTCTCTTACTGGGCCAAGGACACCCACCAAACAGGGATTATCTGAACAGAACTCCTTAACAATCTAATGGAGTGGTGGTTCTTTCCTGCTGAGAGAAGAGGCTTATTTGTTTGCTATTTTGCATTAAATATGAGAGGATCCTTTTCAACAAATGCTGTAGAACTGAGAGTGTGTACTGTCTACCAAACATGCTTGGTGTTGCAGTAACTTTGTAGATCAGGTGTTCCCCTCATGTTACAAATTCTTTTCTGTTTTCATTTCATTTACAATATCCTGAAGATGCCAGAAAGATGAAAGCAATGAATTGTATAACACACTACTATGAAGAAAAAAAAAGTTCCTCTTTCAGATAGCAAAGACATTTCACAGTTGGAGTTTAACTCCATTTGATATCATACAGAAAGTTAATAAAATCTCAAAGACAGACATGCTTGCTTCTCAACATTATTATCATATCTCTTGGTTGTTTGATTTTAATGTGTATTTGTATTTTCCTCGGTCGAATCTAGTTTGACTTTAATTCCTATCCATCTGTTATAAGAAGGGACTTGGTTTATTGTATGGAGTTGCACAACGAATCATGATATTGGATTGTCCAGTATACCCAACACTATTGTGGGAATTCCTGATTTCCTTTTTTTAAAATTAACTAACTAAAGGTACCGTTTTTAGTTCTCATGACTGGAGATAAATGTTTGAAAGGTGATGCTAAAGAGGGCTTGATGGGACTGAGGAGAGTGGGGGAAAGTGACCATGTTATATTTGAGTTCTTGATTCTAAAGGAAGCAAAAGCTGAGTGTAGCCAAACACGTACCCTGGATTTTAGGAAAGCCAATTTTAATAAACTCAGAACAATGATAAGTAAGGTCCCATGGCAAGCAACTCTGATGAGAAAAGGAGCCCAGGATGGGTAGGAGTTTTAAAAAAAGGAAATTGTAAAGGCACAATGGCAAACAATTCTCACAAGGAAAAAAGGCAGAGGGCAACAGAAGAAGCCAATGAGGCTTCACAAAAAACTCAGAGATGACCTGAAAACATAAAAGGACACATATAGGATGTAGAAGGAAAGCCAGGCTACAAGGGAAGAGTTCAGGCAGGTAGCACAGAACTGCAGGAATAGTGTCAGGATTATACGGATGTAACCGCTCGCCTCGAGCAGGCATAGCGTAGCCGAAATCGGCCCTGCTCACGCCCGCAAGAGGCGAACGGGCCTTACCCGGCCAGAAGTGACGCGCTGGGACCCTGCACCGGCGCGCCGGTCCCCAATTCTACGTATTTTCCGTAGAAAGCAGGGCAACAGGTTTCTATGGAAAATATGTAGAATTGGGGTCCTGGCGCCCCAGCGCAAGGTCGCGGCCGGCTCGAGCGGCGTGGAGAATCTCTCTGCGCCACTGAGGATTGAGCAGCGGGGGGGGTGCTGCAGAGAGGCGGGCCGGGGAGGGCCCCCCCACACACACAGGTACGTGGACATCCCTAGTCAGGAAGGCTAAAGCTGAGAATGAGCTGAGGCTAGTGAGGGATGCTAAAAACAACAAAAAAGCTTTCTTCAGATACATGCATAGTAAAAGACAGGAAATAAATGGTGGTTCAACTACACAGTGAGGATGGCAAATTGATAACAGAAGACAAAGAAAAGGCAGAAGTGTTCAATTCCTACTTCAGCTCGGTCTTCTCCCAAAAGAGAGTTTATGTCCCTGGCAAACCTGAAGTGCAGACTGAAGGGGCAGGATTGCAGCTTGAGATTGATAGGCAAACGGTCAAGGAACACCTGATTACTTTGAACGAGTTTAAATCCCCAGGGCCTGACGAACTGCATCCTAGAGTAATAAAAGAACTGGCAGAAGAACTCTCAGAGTCAGAACCACTGTCTATTATCTTTGAGAAATCATGGAGGACAGGTGAAGTGCCACATGACTGGAGGAGGGCAAATGTTGTTCCTATCTTCAAAAAGGGCAAGAAGGAGGAACCTGGGAACTATAGGCCAGTCAGTCTGACATCAATCCCTGGGAAATTTTTGGAGCAGATTATAAAAAAGTCAGTCTGCAAGCACCTTGAAAACAATGCAGTGATTACTAGAAGCCAGCATGGATTTGTCAAGAACAAATCCTGCCAGACTAATCTGATCTCATTTTTTGATCGGGTAACCTCCCTTGTGGACTGTAGGAATGCTGTGGACATAATATATCTGGACTTCAGCAAAGCTTTCGACAAAGTGCCTCATGATATCCTGATTAGCAAGCTAGCTAAAAGTGGGCTGGATGGAACAACTATCAGGTGGATCCACAATTGGCTACAGAATCGGACTCAAAGAGTGCTTATCAATGGTACCTTCTCAAACTGGGGAGAGGTAACGAGTGGCATACCACAGGGCTCGGTCCTGGGCCCAGTGCTCTTCAACATTTTTATTAATGACTTGGATGAGGAGGTGCAGGGAATGCTTATCAAATCTGCAGATGACACAAAGTTGGGTGGAACAGCTAATACTCTGGAAGACAGAAACAAAATTCAAAGTGATCTCGATAGGCTGGAGCGCTGGGCCAAAAACAACAGAATGAAATTTAATAGGGATAAATGCCAAGTGCTGCACCTAGGGAAAGGAAACCAAATGCAGAGTTACAGAATGGGGGACACTTGGCTCAACAATACTACAAGTGAGAAGGATCTTGGAATTGTGGTAGATCACAAACTGAATATGAGCCAGCAATGTGATGTGGCTGCAAAGAAGGCAAATGCTATCTTGGGCTGCATTAATAGAAGTATAGCTTCCAAATCGTGGGAAGTGATAATTCCCCTTTACTCAGCACTGGTTAGGCCTCATCTTGAGTACTGCAGTTCTGGGCACCACCACACTTTAAGAAAGATGTAGACAAACTGGAGAGGGTTCAGAGGAGGGCAACAAGGATGATAAAGGGACTGGAAACAAGGCCCTATGAGGAGAGACTGAAAGAACTGGGCATGTTTAGCCTTCAGAAGAGGAGACTGAGGGGAGATATGATCGCACTCTTCTAGTACTTGAAGGGTTGTCACACAGAGGAGGGCCAGGATCTCTTCTCGATCATCCCAGTTTGCAGGACACGGAATAATGGGCTCAAGTTACAGGAACCCAGATTCCACCTAAACATCAGGAAAAATTTCCTGACTCTCAGAGCAATAAGACAATGGAATCAACTACCTAGGGAGTTAGTGGGCTCTCCCAATCTGGAGGCATTCAAGGTGCAGCTGGACAGCCATCTGTCAGGGATGCTTTGACCTGGATTCCTGCATTGAGCAGGGGGTTGGACTCGATGGCCTTGTAGGCCCCTTCCAACTCTACTTTTCTATGATTCACTCTCCCTCCTCTGCATGCCCTCCCCCAGGTTACCTTTTCCCTGTGCTTACATACTACCTTTAGGTATCTCATGTGTTGCATCTTCTTCTCTCTATTAGTCCACTATTACACTGTTTTACAATTAGGACAGAATTGCCATTCTTAATTATGGCCCTGTCTCAAAATAAGCTGTCTCTTGTCCCGAATCTGAATTGAGTTAAACTTTCCCAGCAGCAAATTGGCCAGTGACTTCCCAGGCTGTATGTTTTAACTTGTAGCATGTTTTATGGTTCATGGCTCATTTGTAGTAGCATCCCAGATGCCTACCCCCAGTGCATCCCACCCCCCAGTTATAGAATATACCTTCCCCATAGAGGCCCACCTGGTGCCTACTTTATCTTTCCTGCACCAGGCAAAAACACCTCTCTATTCTCTCTACAGGATTTTCTGTATATTTCTGCTGCTGTGTTACTTTTTTTTTAGTAGTTAATCTTTGTGGTTTTGTGGTTTTTTTGGTCGGGTTGCTTGTTATTTTAGCCTCTGCTGCTATTCAAACCAATTGACTGATTGGTTTTGCTGTTTCTGCTTTAATGTATATGGATTTTATTTGTATTTTATTGTACGTCACCCTGAGAGCTATTTGCTACAGGGTGACTAATAACTGTAATGAATAAATACATAAAATAAGTCATATAGAAATATTTCATTTCCTCATGTTATTTATTTTTTATTTTATTTACAGTATTCGTATACTGCTCCATATCTAGGCAGATTCTGGAGTGGTGAACAATAAAAAGATTAAACAGATAAAAGAATAAAAACAATACATTAAAAACAAGATAACATGGCCAGTCAGCAAGAAAGGCTTCCCAAAACAAAGACATCTTCAGCAGGCATTGTACACAACACAGTGTTTCTGCCTGCCTGACCTCCAGAGGTAGGGAGTTCTATAGAAATGGAGCTGCCACACTGAAGACTTTTCTCCTGGTGGACTCCAGTCAGGCCATAGTTCCATTTGGAACCACCAGGATAATGTTCTCTGATTACCTCAGTGACCAGGCAGGTTGGTAAGGGAGAGAACAGGCCTGTGGCTTACACTGGCTCAGCTTGTCTGAACGTGGAAAGCTAAGCAGGGTCAGGCCTGGTTATTACTAGGATGGGAGACCCCCTCCTCTAGTTTCCTGCATTGAGCAGGGGGTTGGAATCGATAGCCTTGTAGGCTCCTTCCAACTCTATGAAATCAATGAAATAAGGTGCTCTGTCAGGTATCCTGGTCCCAAGTTGTTCAGGGCTTTGTACACTAGTACCAGAACCTTAAACCTGGCCCAGTAGTGAATAGGCAGCCAGTGCAGTTCCTTCAGCAAAGGAGTTGCATGCTGAAAAGGAGCAGCTGCCAACAACAGCCGAGCTGCTGCATTCCGTACTAGCTCCAGCTTCTGGAGCAGCCTTAAGGGCAGCCCCACATAGAGTGCATTGCAGTAATCCAGTCTTGAAGTTTCTAGCACCTGCATCACTGTGGCTAAGCTATCCCTGTCCAGGAGAGGCCATAGCTGGCGAACCAATCGAAGATGGTAAAAGGTTAAAAAAAATAAAATGTTATGGCCCCTATGTAGGAAGCCTTTGGAGATGTTTGCACATGGTGATGAAAGCTGCTTGCCACATATATCTCCTGATCTGTGGAAAGTTTCCACACCAGTGCCAGAGGTCATCTGATGTTCGCACTTCTGACTGATCCATATGACAAATGTGCCACCAAGAACCTTATGTGTGTATGTGCCACCAAGAAGTGGCTTCTCTTGACAGACCATCAACATGACAAGTGGGCCTGATTATTGCGCACTATGAACTGGACAGCATGACCTAATTTAGTATTGGAGGCAATGGATACAGGTATTGGTTCATGATAAAAGTTTGCTGGACAGGTGTTGGACTTGACCCTTCTGGTTTGTTCAAACACTGTGTATAATCTAGTTCTTCAAGAGATGCCATATATAGTCACATATGACTGCTGACTGCCATTGGGGAAGGGGGTGAATGTGTGGGCTCCAAATGGGGAGGCAGGAGAGTTCACCACTCTCAAATAACAGTTATGGATAAGCAACTATGTGCAGCACAATCCAGTCAGAGTTAAACATTGAAATTAACGGGAGATTTAATCTTCCCTCCTAAAATATGTGGGACCTTAAAGTGCTTAATTTTAGCTGGATTGAGACTTTTATTTCATTACTTGAGCAATACCACATTCAGTCACATGTAATTACGTAATTTTCTTCAAGGAACTGGGAAGGAAAGGTATCTCTTTTGTGATGGTTGTGTGGAAATCTGTGGCTCATGCTGGCTCAGCTTGTCTGAGCGTGGAAAGCTAAGCAGGGTCAGGCCTGGTTATTACTTGGATGGGAGACCTCTCTTCTAGTTTCCTGCACTGAGCAGGGGGTTGGACTCGATGGCCTTGCAGGCCCCTTCCAACTCTATGATCCTATGATATCCTATGATATCTGCGAGCAGAACCACACATTATTAGGCAAATCCAGACTTCTAAACCTATGATTGCCTCATAATGTGGTGTTTTTATTCTGCCTGATGGCTTTGTGTTGGTATAGTTTTAGTTTTATCTTGTTATTATATTATTGTATTTTATTTGAAGCTATAAGCCGGGTGACCGGCCAGATGGGTGATTAATAAATATAATAAATAAATATATATATAAATAAATAAGTCACACTGAGAATTCCTCCCTCTTTTGCCATTGAAGGTGTGGGTGCTCCATTTAAAGTGGGATCAGGTGTTAAACAGGGATGTGTTATCGGCCCAACATTATTTGCTATTTTCATTGCCATGATTTTACATCTTGTCGAGGGGAAACTTCCCACTGGTGTGGGAATTATATATCGAACAGATGGAAAGCTTTTTAATCTCAGCAGGCTGAAAGCAAAAAGTAAGGTAATTACAACCTCCGTTGCGGAACGTCAGTATGCTGATGATAATGTGGTCTCCGCACATTCAGAGGATGATCTCCAAACTATCCTAAATGCTTTTGCAGAAGCATACGGAAAACTTGGTCTCTCACTTAACATCAAAAAAACCAAAGTGCTTCATCAGCAAGTGCAAGCTAACCCTTTGGTGATGCCATCTATCCAGCTTGGCAGGACAACACTGGAAAATGTCGATCATTTTCTCTATCTTGGCAGCTATCTTTCTGTTACAGCTAACATCGACAGTGAAATCCAGCATCGTCTGAGCTCCGCTAGTGCTGCGTTTTCTCGAATGAAACATAGAGTGTTCGAGGATCGGGATATTTGTAAGAAGACCAAAACACTGGTTTATGAAGCCATTGTATTACCAACTTTATTGTATGCCTGCGAAACATGGACTATCTATAAGCGTCACCTCCAACTCCTTGAAAGATTTCATCAACGTTGCCTCCGGAAAATCCTGCGAATTACTTGGGAAGATAGGCGAACAAATGTCAGTGTACTGGAAGAAGCAAAGACTACTAGCATTGAAAAAATGATCCTTCAACGCCAACTTCAATGGACCGGTCATGTTGTTTGAATGCCTGACTGCCGTCTCCCAAAGCAGTTACTTTATTCCCAACTCAAGGATGGAAAGCGGAATATCAGTGGTCAATATAAGAGGTTTAAAGATGTTCTTAAGGCTAATCTAAAAAAATGCAATATAAACATCAAAAACTGGGAAGCTCTGGCCCATGAACGATCTAACTGGAGGTTGGCCTTTCACAAAGGTTCTATGGACTTTGAAGAAGCCCGAGTGCAAGGTGAAAGGGAGAAACGTGCTAAGCGAAAAGCACGTCAAATGAATCCTTTACAGGACCATCTTCCATCTGGTAACCTGTGTCCTCACTGTGGGAAGCTGTGTGGATCTAGAATTGGCCTCCACAGTCACTTACGGACCCATTGCTAGAGTCTATACAATTTTATTTAGAATTTTCCTCCTTTTAAAATCTCCTTTTTGTAAAAAAAAAATAATAAAAAATTTATCCTGGAAGACAATCTTACTCGGTCACGAGTGATCGCCTGACTGACTAACATAAAAATAGAACAAACAGTGCTAACTAATGTGAAGGGAAGTATTTGCGTGGAAGAACTGGCATGAGGTTATTGATTCATTTATTGTATTTGTACCTCACATTTCTTCCAAAAAATGGCACTCAAGGCAGCTTACAGAACAGTTAAAATTGATTAAAACAAAAAAACCCAATATATTAAAATAATATAAAAACATAACAATTATGGGGGGGGGGAACATATATAAAACAATACCCAATCCAACAGACCCACTGACAGCACAATCTTATGGGTGCTAGACAGCATCTAGATGGCCATAGGATTTTTCGGAGACCCAGCTACACAGTCGGAAAATTGCTCTGACCTCATAGCTGTGTCTCTGCGCTCAGAGCACCCACCCCCACTCACTGCAGGCACGGAAAGAACGGTGCGAGCTGCATCTCCAAGGTCGTATCCTCAGAGACACAGAGGTTGCGACCTCAGAGACAGGGTTTACAGGGCGTTCCAGGGGCGGGGAGGAGAGGAGACCAGCTCTGCCAAGATATTAGGTATCCTAGTGATGCTTCAGCCTCCTTTCTTCCCACTCCGAATCTCCTCAGCTAGATGGCCGAAACCTTCATGTCGATGCTCTTCCCACCCTCCATAGGATGCCTGTAGTCCTCCAAGTTCATAGGGTTACAGGGACCCTGATTGGATTGTGCCCTGACAGACTAAAGGCCTTCTCAAATAAAGCAGTCTTTGCCTGCCAGTGGAAAGACAGCAGAGAGGGAGCAATTCTAGCCTTCTTTGGGAGAGAGCTGCCACTGAATAGGTCCTATCTCAGGTTGCTACCACCTTTGGAGGTGATGGTCTAGAAAGAAGGGCCTCACCAAAAGAACTGTATTTATTTATTTATTTATTATATTTGTACCCCACCTTTTTCCTGAAAGGAACCCAAGGCAGCTTACATCCTCCTCCTCCTCCTCCTCCTCTCCATTTTATCCTCACAACAACTCTGTGAGGTAGGTTAGAACCAGGCAGGCTCGTATGGGAGAAGGTGGTCTTTCAGTTAGCCTGGTCCCAAGCCATATAAGGCTTTATTGGTCATAACTAGCACATTGAATTGTGCCCAGAAACAGACTGGTAGCCCGTGAAGCTGCTGTGACAAGGGAGTTGCATGCTCCCTGTAACTGGCCCCAGTCAACAGTCTGGCTACAGCATCCTGGACCAGGTGACGTTTCTGAACAGTTTTTAAAGGCAGCCCCACATAGAGCACATTATAGTAGTCTAATGTGATGTAACTAAGACATTCGTGATCAGAGCCAAATTAGACATCTCAAATGGGTGCAGGTTAGGCTTCATCCTCCCCAGAACTCTTCCCTTTAGGCTGTTTTTCACCAGTTTCCCCACCAGTCAGGCTCCCAAGTTGAGAAATAAATTTAGCAGGGAAAAAATGGGCTCGGGGAACAGGCTGCAGAGAATAGCAGGAATTGAAGGGTTAAGCACTTCTCCACCACTAATTCTCCCCTGCAGATCCACCACCCATTCCCACATTCATACTGGGTTGGGAACCTGTGTTTGCTGACATAGGGCTGGTTCGCATGACCCAGGCTGCGAGCGGGGGAGGCACCACGGGGCCATCCATGGGGTCCGGCGGGGTGCCGCAGATGACCTGCACCCCGCGTGTGTGGGCAGACCCCAGTGGAGCCGGCAGTCCCCGCACCGCAGTGCGGGCCTCCCGGCGTTAGGGACCGGTGGCCCAGGATGCCCAGAGGGGCCGTTTGCCCCTACAGGCCGTAGCGGCCGTAGCTCCGGCCGTTCTGGGCTGCCGCCTCTGTTTGCACGGCAGGGTGGCCACGCGCGGTAGAGGCTTACCCGTCTACTGCCCATGGTCACTTTGTGTGCGTTGCACGCATGGCCGTCCCGCGGGGGCACCCCTGGCTGGCGTTCGCACGACACGGGAACCACAGGAGGCTTCCGTGTCGTGCGAACACGCCCATAAAGTCAGCACAATGTCACTCCCACCTCAAAGGGAGGAAAATATAGGAACGCTACCACTAAGAAAATGGGTACGGTGGGCACCCAGGAAACAAAAAAGGGAGTGGAGGAGATGACCACTCGAAGAAACACAGTTACAGGTAGGCGATCTGTCCTTTTTCTCTGAAGGCAAAGGAATGGCCAATTTCCATCCCGCTCCTGGAACCCACTGGGGCCTACACCCCTACTCCCCACTGCTGCTGAATTTGCCACCAAAATTCTGGAAGGCTTCTGGGAGCGTAATTTTGCTTTTAAACTTGGTATGCACTTCCTGTGCACCTTGTTTTACAGCAAAATCACTGGAGGTTTTGCTGCTGCCATTGCAGGCCACATGTTGTCCACTCCTGGTCTAATTTAACAAGAGTCATTTTAGCATTTCTATAGCACCTTTCATTATACCAAATTTGTATTTTTCCTTGTAGCAATATCTTGGCCAAGGCTGTATGGTGAGTTTCATGGATGAAGAAAGAGTTGACCTATGGATTCCTATGTCCAAACCCAGTAGCAACATAATATGTGGCCACTGCTGGTAGCTTCTTCTAATTTATGTAGAATATTCACTAAAAAAACCACACACACCAGGATGGACTATTGCATGGTAAAATAACATAGAAACTGAGTTTTATATATGTGTGTAAAACCCTGATCTTGTGATTTATGGTGATGTTTAACCAATGACATGAGTCCCTGAGACAGGAGCTGTGGATCCGCTGAGGAAATTTTCTGGGTAAAGAAGATATAAAAGCAAACAAATGTACATTTAAAAAAAAAAACTTTAGATAAAACATCTTTCCATATTAGAAACAAAGTGCTTGGTATGAGTTTAGCTAGCTTGCCAACCCGCTGGATTTCTTATTTTAAATAAACACTAGGTAGGAGTCTGTTACCCTGTGTGTGTAGCAGAATTCTGAAGTTACTGAACTATTCAACTCTGTTTTTTCTTAGCTGTGAATAAAGATTAGCAAATCAAATATCTGAAAGAAAGTAAATAAGTGTGTGTATGTGTGTGTGTGTGTGTGTGAGAGAGAGAGAGAGAGAGAAGGCTGGTCCCTCCACGTCACGGTTGAACTGCACTGGAGGTGGAATGTGGGATGCAGGCAGTCTGCTCACTCAACTGTATTTGACTAGTGCCGTCAACCCCTCAGCTTTCACAAGCATTGAAAGTGTCAAAAATCTCTCAGAGAAAGTATAAATTTTAACCAGCCTATTTCTGGTTCATATTTAATGCTGTTTTTAAAAGCTTTAAAGCATAACGATATTCAAAGTGTTCTTTGTCGTGCCTCTTGTGAGCCGGTATAAATCAAGTAGGCAGTTTATTGTTTTTGTGTGTATGTATGTGTCAAAAAGGGAGAGAGGGAATATGTAATCAAGTAACTAAGATGTATGGCAGATCTGCTTCCTGTATTTAATATTAATAACTAAGCATGTTTACTTCAGTAAACTGTAATCTTAAACATGTTCATATTTTTTCTTTTGAAAACTGTCTGTATTTTATAAACAAACACACAAAAATTCAGACATCCTTTGACTACTAGTATATTTAATTTGGAAACATGCAGGGTTTTGCCAAATGTAAAAAAATGAATGCATATATTGTTGGTATCCTGTTAACTATGTTTCTGGTTCCAGAGCTATGCATGCTGAACGTACTGTGAAATATAGTTTACCATCTAAGCTATCATAAAAACAATCGCATATTAGAGATAAAGATTGGCTTGATGGATTTATTTAGGTTGGTTTTTTTTAATGTCATCCTGCACTTTCTCCAAAGTACTCAAAACAAAGTCTATTTAGCCCAGGATGCTGTTTCTAACAGCGGCCAGCCAAATACTTCTGTAAACTCACAAGCGAGCCATGATTGTGATATCCATCATCTATTTGTCCCATCATTTGATATCCAGAGGTAGACTGCTGATGAACATGGAGATCACATTAATTCTCATGACTAATAGGGATCAGAGACTTATCCTGCATAAAATATTATTTTAATCCTTTTTAAGGTGCTGGTCAGCTAGTTCTCATAATCAAATCATGTGGAAGTTGCCTCCACCTGATTTCCGGGGATCCCCCTCTTCCCCCCTTAGCCCCCTACACCACAACCTACTCTATTCAACAGCCCCCCTGACCCTCGGGAACCTTCTTGTGGGGTTGAGAGAGCTCTCAGAGGAAGAGACTTTCGCCAGCACTGTTACATGCAGTTTCTCTTGATCCAACCCAGTAAGTGCTCCTTTTTTTTTATTTATTTAAAGTTTTTTTAGCCTGCTCTTCAGCTGAAAAAGGCTCTAAGAGCGGCTTACAAAGATCAGTATTGACAGTCCCCGCATGCCCTGAGACTTGCAATCTAAAAAACATGACAGAAAAGGGAAAGGAATTGAGATGGAAGAGGAAAAAGAACAAATTCCAGCACTAGTTTTTAGTTGTAAAGTTATTGAGCAAGTCATTGAGATGGATCTAAGCACAATAGACAGGATGCTGCTTTCTCTCCGTCTGATGTCCTCAGCACTGAAAGTTGGTAGCTGGAGAGATGGAAGTTCTCAGGTGGAGCGGTATCTAAGTACAATTGAAAGTGCCTGACATTATCATTTTCTTGTCCAAATGGTTGACACCCAAAATTTATTTCCTGTGTTGTTACAGTCTATCAGTACCCCACCAGCATATATGTGAAGTAAGGATTTGTGTGTTTTTTCCCCAAGGTGCATTGCTTTGCATTTTCTCACCTTTTTCTCATCTGCCATTCAGTTGCCCATTCATCAGTTTGAAGACCTCTTCATATTTTGCTAGAGATTGAATAATTCTGAATAATTTGGTATTATCTCTAAACTGGGATAACATAGTGGACAATCCCAGTTCAGAAATAGTGCTTACTTCCCTCCATTGTGAAAATATCTTCTTTATTTCCTCTTCTAGTTTCTGTCATCAAATCCCATGCTAAATGTTCATATTGGAGCTTTGGTGAGAGACTTTGTCAAAAGCTTTTTGAAAGTCCAATAGTTGCTTAAGATGGAGTAATGCCATCAACATCAATTTGCTTACTACAAGTGCAAGTGGTTTGAAAAATTGTAACTTAATCTTACATTTGAATCTTTTACTTTTAGGAACTCCTAGAATTAGTTTTGTAAAGTTCTGGTATTTTTTTAAAAAATGTGTGTGTAGATGTGCATGCGCATATGTGATAATTATTAATGAGACCTGCAAAACTGCACATATTGAGGAACAGATTCTGTAGTAGTAGTAGTTGGCAGAAATGTTAAGTGCTTTTCACAGTCAACATTCAAACAGATTATCAGATGGCATATTTCACCCTGTTGTTACTTTAAATGAAGTGACCATGAAATCAACAAATCTGCTGTCAGGTGCCTGTCAGTAAGATAGTTCTTCCTGTCACACAATGCCTCACATAACAGGTAATGTGTTTTTAAGAATCAGTCCTTTGTCACCTCATCAAGTCCTTGTTAAAAGATGAAATAAGACGGATGGTATTGTCTCCCATGGAGCTGACGGAAATTCAGTAGGAAGCAATACATTCTACAGGAGTAAATACCAAAAGGAAGGAACTCAGGTGCCTGTGGGGGAAAATTGCCTTTTACTGAGCTATATTGCCTTCATCCTGTGCCTAGGAAATAACTGCTCACTTTTCTTGCTCATTTTATTTCGAGCATTAAATTAACTGGGTCAAGTTTAAGTTCTCTGATAAAGACAGGAGGAATTAAGCCTAAGCCATCAAACAAATGAGAACAAAGAGTGCATTATTGCACCAGTACCTGAACTTTCACTCAGGCCACTTGAGACATGCTTCAATTCCTAATGGAGATGACACCCATAATTAGAAGATTTTGCCCCCAACAGTTTTGTTGAGAATCTTTAGGGTTAGAGCATTATCTTGAGACCATTATGAAGCTAAAATATATCTTTTACTTATTTATAATAATATCCATACAGTCAAGATTAATATACAATCCACCTTTCTTTCCAATATTTAACAGATAAGACTATCCTATATGAGATACCCAATGTTACCAGGTTCACCTGATCTATATTGATACAATAATTAATAAAATGTATTTTTTTAAAAAAGTCTGCATTGTATTGAAACTTCCCATCCCATAACAATTTATAAGTGGTGATTTGGGGCAGTATTTAGTGCTGTCACAGCACTAGCATAAACCAACACTATCACAATATCATTAGCACTTTGAAGGTAAAGGGAAAAGCAGCTATTTGCTTCCAGAATTCAGCAGGAAATCACTTCTTTTTCCTTTTACCTAGCAAGCGCTAATGGCATTGCACTAGCACATGCTAGTGCAATGGCATTAGTGTTAGCGCTGTGACAGCATTGGGTACTCCCCTTTATTCATAGTCATAATACTCTAGATCTTCTTTTTCTGTTGATCACCTGTTGGTATGTAGTCTGTTCTCTTAGCTTCTGCCAGCATAATCCATGCTGTAATTAGCATGTGGTGTTTTTTTTTTTTTAATAGACTACATGGCAATATTTAAAATTAAATGAGATTTTGCCACAGTCATGCAACTTTGAAAATTACTGCTTATACATTTTAAAATCTCATCTTCACATTAATAGCTACTTCAGTTTGAAACACAGATTCTAACATAGGGGTAGACAATGTGGTTCCCATGAGCACCAAAACAGTCCTGGACACCTTTCTTGGCACCCACTAAGGTGCACTACCCTACCCACATTTTTAAAATTAACGTATTTCCTTACCGGCAGCTGTGATTGCTGTGAAATAGGTTTGTGCTGGTGCTGAAAACTGTGGGTCCAAAGGAGTTGTTTAGTGGCTTGGAGCTCAGTCACCACCTCTGCCTTGTACTCAGTCTTTTGGGTAGGTGACTTGTCATTTGCCATGCCTCTTATGGCAGCCATTTTTTGGTGATGCCCAGAATAGTTTCTCAAATTGCCAAATGTGCCCATGGCCCAAAAAGGTTTCCTACCACATGTTCTAACAGCACAGTCCTTTGTGTGTTTACTCAGAAGTAAATTCCACTGTGTTCATAAGGGCTTACTCCCTAGTAAGTGTATTTAGGATTGCAGCCTTAGTTCTTAATGCTTTTAAACTCATGCACTTTTCATAAAAGAACTGAAGCAAAATTTTACACACAAAAATTATTTTGGCAAAATTTCAAATTTTGCTATGTACATTTATATCTGAATGTGAACATTGAGAGCCAGTGTGGCGTAGTGGTGAGAGTGTTGGACTGGGACTCGGGAGATCCAGGTTCTAGTCCCCGCTCGGCCATGAAACTCACTGGGTGACTTTGGGCCAGTCACTGACTCTCAGCCTTAGCTACCTCACAGGGTTGTTGTAAGGATAAAATGGAGAAGAGGAGGAGGATTATGTAAGCCGCCTTGGGTTCCTTGCAGGAAAAAAAAGGGGGGGGGGAATAAATATAATAAATAAATAAATACCTCAAAATTGTGATGCTTTAGCCTTGTTGGCATTTCTTGATTGTTTTGATCTCATTTGCTGTCAATTGACAAATACTGTCAAATACTTTTTGTGTCAGCTTTCAATCTTGTCAGGTACACACACACACACACACACACACACATAATACCCACATCCTGCCTTTCTGCCTCAATATGAGACAGTCATACTACGCGTGCCGTGAAGACATGTCAGTTTTCAAATACAGTTAAGTATTACATATATTGCATGCTAATCATCAAATACTGACTCTACTAAATACATATCTTTATATATCAGCCAACAAATATTGTCAAATAACTATGATTCAATATTCAATACTGAAATAAAATATAATTGAATGTCAAATACCAATTATAAAATTTTCAGTGAATAGTCAAGAAGTATTCCAATATTCATAGAATATCTAGCACTAAAAACTCACATGTTTAAGCATTCTGATTCTTAAGTTTTGAATGAAAATTGCAGTTAAGGAAAATGTAATGGTCATTTTCTAGCAAACAGATAGATTACCCATAGTGCTGATTTAGAAAGCATAATTATGGAGTAGGAAGAGGATCTCGTGTAATCTAGTCCAACATCTTAACTTGCCAAAATTCCTTCCTTTTAAATCCCCTCCAAGAGATTCTCCTAAAGTCTTTATTTAAAATATCTGAGCCAAGATGTTCACAAATTAATTATCTAGCCAACTTGTTCCCTTGCCAAACCAGTCTTAGAGTTAGCTTGTTGATCTGGCTTAGCCTCTACCACTTTTGTTTTTTCACCATTAAAAGCCAAATACCTGTAGTTCTTCAGCCATTCTGAAGAAATATTTATTATATATCTCACATTCTTTTAGCTTCATTCAGGAGCCTCATTAGGCTCAGTGAGTATGCTTAGGACTATGTTTATTGCTGTTCCCTGAATCTTCCCTGATTTTAAATGTAGCCTTTTTTTTTTTCAAATTGTCTGGTGCATTGAAATCATTTTTCATCCAAAGCTTCTTGATTATTATACTGAGTATGCATTTATTTTTTTTTGTAAAGAGTAAATCCACGATTATCCAGAAGAGTTGCCTCAAAGTTATCTATAATCTTCATGTTTTCAACATGGATGTTTTTGTAATAGTTTCCCTAACTTTTTGTGCAAAATCATTCTGCTACCTTTCAGGAACTCTCTTTGTGTGTATGTCTGATAGAAACTGCATGTTCTCTTGTAAGATTGATAATATAGTCCCGAGGCATAGTCTGAGCACATTGATGCACCCTTCTTGCTGAAGCTAAGTAGGTCTGGTCAGTGCCTGAATGTGAAGCCACCTGGTAACCCCATATACGGTGGCATTAGTTCCATGGTGGAAGAAAGGAGAGCTATATATACTAAATAAATAAATAAATAAGGTTAATGAAGTGTATATGGCTCATTTATATACCACTTAATATATTAAAATCCCTAAGGGGTTTACATTAAAATGCATCATATTTTATAGAAATATGAAACTAGATAAAAATAATAAATAATTAAAAACATTAGGAACATTTAAAAAACACATTACAACATCATAACAATAAAACAAGGTACTGACAGATTCACTCATAGGTCAGGGAAAGCTGTTTCTGCCTCTCGAATCAAATGTGAGAGCATATTCCAAAGGGTGGGTGCCACCACTGAGAAGGCCCACTACACACTGCTACCTGGTGACATTTCATTGGCTGTGGAATGACCAGTAAGGCCTCCTCAGAAGATCTCAGCAGATCAACTACATATATATACTGGAAGATTGTCCTGAGTTGTTTAGGGTTTCGTATGTGAACAACCAAACCTTGAACATGGCTCAGTAGCTAATAGGTAGCTAATGGAGTTCTTTTAACACAGGTATAAATAATATATATATTATATATATATATATATATATAATATTATATATATATATTATATTATATTATATATATATATATATATATATATATATATATAATATTTATCAAGGTGTATATTAAGTTGTATATCAAGCAGGACCGGTGCAAGGCAGTTTGGTGCCCTAGGCAAGATCAGATATTTAGCGCCCCCCCCTTCCCACTTGAGAGTGCTGTATTTTTTTCCAAGGCGTTTCTGGTGCCCCCTTTAGACCTGCCCCCTAGGCAGCTGCCTAGTTGGCCTAATGGTAGCACCGGCCCTGATATCAAGTATATCCTAGCTGCTGCATTTTACACTAGCTTTAACTTCCAAACCAGGCTCAAGGGCAGCCCCACATAGAGTGCATTACAGTAGTCTAATGCACTAGACTACTAGTCTAGTGCATTCGACCAGTAGTCTAGGGCGTTAGACTACTAATGCACTACCATTAATCTAGGTTACCAGTGCGTGGATCGCAGTGACTAGGCTACTGAGAAATTATTCAAGATCTTTTTTTAAAAAATTGGAAGATGGCGAATCATTTCTCCAAGCCAATCTGTGGGCTCATAAAAATACCCCCTCCACACAGCTTCACCAGCCTCCACCAACAGTACCCTCAGACAGTCCCTCAGCTCCCCAAAATACCTTCCCTGTCTTTATTTTCCTTACCTTTGAAACAACAGAGGTGGCAGTAGCAACAGCAGTGGCATACAAGGACGCAATTGGAGGGAGAATTTTTCCTTCTCCCCCTCCTCTGTTGCCTTGACAGGTGGGTAATCAAGCATCAGGACACAAAATCTCAGGGGATCATGAGGGATGTAGTTGGGTTTTTTTTCTGAGGGCTGCTGCAGAAAAAGACTCAAGCCTATAATTTTACATAAATTGTATGGATGTAGAGGCCATGATTTATGAGGTGAGTGCTATGGGAAGATGGCTGGTGTCTGTTTTCAAAAATAGTATTCACAGACTTATGCAAATCTGCTTATAATATCTACCTTTTTCTAGTTCTAGTACATGTATTCTACCTCATAAAGGTGGAAATTGTCAGGCATGAAATGTCTACAGAACTCTATTACAGTGATTGTATAAACTTGGTAGTCTTGATGTAGCTTTGAAGATCAGCTGAAACATGAAGATCAGTTTAACTGTTTTATCCAGTGATCTTGGAGAAATTTTGATTCAGATCTCATATTTTTAATGTAAATAGGCATTCAAGTTATTATATAGATCTAATTATGAGTTAATTGCTCTAATATACACTAGCTTAAAAATTATTGTGCCATCTACATTTATGTTCTGGAAATAAAATTTAGTTGGAATGATGCCTGGATACCAAAGTAGTTGTCGTTATCAGTTCATTTCTCTTGTTTACTTACTTATCTGGTTGGAATTGTATATAATCCATAGTTTATGCATGCTGTCCTTTTTGCATATTTCTGTATGGAGTTATCGTAGAGATATAGGGTTAAATGTTCTGTCATTTCTTCTACTTATGTTCAGGAATGTTTCACTTCATCCAAGTTTGAACCAGAGTAACTGTTAGCTTCAAAGAAGAATCTGTAGCTAGAATCAGTGCTCAAACAATATTTTATTTACCTAATTTCCCCTAGTTTTCCTTACCCCTACTTCAAGCTTTATATATGCTGTTTCTACATTCTATAGACTAATAATTTCCTCAGTTTATTGGCTCAGATACTGCGTTTATTTTTCTGATTTTAAATATTTAAGTCTGCAATGGATTAGGAGCTCCAATGAATAAAAGCTGCAATGGATTAGGAGCTCCAATGACATAGGAGTCATCAGCCTCCACTGGTATTACCTGGATTCCCCTATCCACACACCTTTCTCCACTTTTGAATAAGCAGTGAACTGTGTGACTGAGCCAGTCTTCTGTTGTAAGGGCAAACTATTCAAAAACAATGATCACAACGTGAAGCAGCAGCAACACCATGAAGGCAATTAGCACACTGAGGAACGGCTGCTCTGAAGTTTCAAGCAGTGTTTCAAGTTGGCAAAATTGCAACAAATCCCATTTGTCTGCTTCCTGGTTTTAGTTAAACTTGGTGAAATCAGACTGATGACACTGGGACCAGAGGAGCTCATCTGTTCCTCTAATCTTAACGTTGGCTGCTGAGTCTTGCAACTGGGCAGGGAGTGAAGGAACTGATAGTTAATTTTTAGCATCAGAGGTGCAAACTCCATGTTACATGCAAATGTATGTAACAAAGCTCTGGTGGCTGTTTTTTAAAATGAAAAGTAGCTTCAGGAGATCACAATTTTGAATAGAGAAGTGGGGGGGGGGCTGCTTTTCCCACCAGCTGTTTACACACTTCAAATCACACTCACCTTTTCTGCTCTCTGTGTTTAAGCTTGCAAACATATTTTTCAATACAATGGAAGAAACCCCTTGATAGTGGATAAATGACCAATGGAGAAAGAGTTAACCCCCTACACAGGCAGACAGACAGATTCACGAACGTACACACACACGGAGGTGTTTTGCATAGAAGAACATCACAAACTGTGATTCCCTCCATCTCAGCCTGCACCATTCTTAGAATCTTAGGATTCTACTGCCTTGTTCCCACCCCATTCTGGTGCATGCGTAGATCAGATTTCAGTGACCGAAGATAAAGGGTACTGGGCAGTTTCTCTCGCCTCTCCTGCTCCTCAGCCTAGCCAGTCTTCCTTAGCAGATGCATCCATCCCCTTGCTCCATACCTGGCAACAGGTTCTGTCATTAAGTAGTAGAATAACTTGACTAGCTCTTACTATTTATGTTAGTCTTCCATCACATTTATAACTTGAACAATCTAGTAACAAAAATTCCACTAATACATGATTGAGCACGCCACAATCATGTTGTGATTGTTGTGTGCAATAATAATTTATAACCTGAATAATTTATAACCTGGATAAGAACCCAGGATGTGTACACCCCAAACTAAGCTTGGGCCACCCCAGATAATTTACCCAAACCTCAGGGAGAGTGGCTTCTAGAAGACGCCACTGTGTGGCATCCACCCTAATGCTTTATCGGAGCACAAGACACTGTCAAGCTTGCCCCCACCCCCATGCCAATTATACCCATTGTATGTATGATTGAATATGGAACTGGAGGTTTGCATCCCACAATAAGCTTTGGTCCACAACAAACCATACATCCAAACATCCAGGGGGGTGTCTTCTAAAACACATCGTTGCCTCTGATACAAAACCTTTTTTGGGTGATAGACAGTGTCAAGCGTACTGACACCGTGCCAGTAACAGCAACAGCATGTATAAATGAATGAGGAACTAAGGGTAGTGCACCCCAAACTATTTATTTATTTATTTATTTATTATTTATATTTATTTCTCACCCATCTGGCTGGCAACCGGCCACCCTGAGCGATGTACACAGATAAAAACACAAGATAAAAACAGGATAAAATACATTTAAAACAATATAAAATTTTAAAATCATTAGCCCACCCCATATTCCTGCCTGAATACCCAAGTTTTTAATGAGCGGCAGAAGCTCTGCAGAGAGGGGGATGGCAGAGGTCACTCGGGAGAGAGTTCCACAGTACGGGGGCTGCCACAAAAAAGGCCCTCTTCCTAGTCCCCACCAGTCTAGCTGCTCTGGCTGAAGGGACAAGGAGAAGGCCATCTGTGGCAGATCTTGTTGAGCGGCCTACTTGGTGTTGCTGGAGACGCTCCTTGAGATAGACTGGACCGGAACCATATAGGGCTTTAAAGGTCAAAACCAACACCTTGAATTTGGTTCAGCAAGCAACTGGTAGCCAGTGTAACTTTTTGAGCACTGGCGTGATGTGATCCCGCTGGCTGCTGCCTTTAACCAGGCGAGCCACCACGTTCTGTACCAGCTGCAGCTTCCGAACCGTCTTCAAAGGTAACCCCACGTAGAGCGCATTACAGTAGTCTAGGCGAGAGGAGACCAAGGCATGAACCAC
The DNA here is from genome assembly GCA_021292165.1 of Shinisaurus crocodilurus. Classification (NCBI taxonomy): domain Eukaryota; kingdom Metazoa; phylum Chordata; class Lepidosauria; order Squamata; family Shinisauridae; genus Shinisaurus; species Shinisaurus crocodilurus. The sequence continues at coordinate 266,427,155 of CM037876.1, forward strand.
TGATGGGAGCAGGTGATTAGGAAGGTAGGGGCGCAGCTTCCGTATCAGATGGAGTTGATACAGCACCGCCTAGCTCACAGCTGACACCTGAGCCTCCATGGACAGCTGGGAGTCTAGAATGACTCCCAAGCTGCAGACCTGGTCCTTCAGGGGTAGATGTACCCCATTCAGCTTTGTGCCACCCCAAATCATATAGTCAACCCTTCAGGAGGGTGACCTCTACAATTTGCCATAGCACAGCATCCAGCGCAGTGCTTGTTGCAGTGCAAGACACTTCCAACCATTCCACCCCCATGTACACAGAAATGAATAGGAAATTGCAGGTGTGCACCCTACAGTAAGCTTTAGGTAACCCCCAACCATACACTCAAAACATCCAGGGAAGTGTCTGTGAATGTCTTACCATCACATCTGGCCCATCTCTTCGTCTGGGCACAGGACACTATCAAGGGTACAGGAGCCCACCCACTGGGTGTGATACGACATTATTTGTTGGGAAAGACCAAAAGAAAAAGCAAAAAAACCAACAGCTTGGGGCACACTGAACATACTTCCAGAAGTCACAGTTGCATTTCTAACACTGACAGAAACCCCAACATATATTCCTGACAATACCATGCTGCTCCTTGAAAGATGTGTCGTACTTCTGTATGATAAAACAAGTGGATTGTGCAAAGGGAAAGAAGGGGGGACTGTGTGGCAGTGGCGAGGCTGGCTGGTGGCAGTAGTGGAACGGGCTGGCGGTGTAAGCAATCAGAGATTACACGTATAAGGAAAGGCATTTGAAAGAGATCCAAATTTATCAGGACCGACAGACTGGGCTTAAGAGAAGAAAGGTGGATCTTCTCAACAGCAACCCCAAGTGGACAACTCTAGGCCAACCTTAGGAGAAGTGCTATGAACTGATACACTGTAAGTGTAAGAAAGCCTGTGCAATTGCTACAGTGTCACTCTTAATTGAATTGCTCTTTGCTACCATGAAGGAAACTCTCTTCAGGAATAATTTAACTGGAATAACAGTAGTGACATAATATATTTCAGAGTGGACTTGTGCCATAAACAAAACAAATAATCTAGATTCCAGTTGCGGTTTAGTTATAAAATAGGTATATCACTATGACCGCAATCATATTTATGTCCCATAAATCAATGTATGTTCCGTACATTATCAATTTGCACATATAAGCAAGAAGTTTGCACGTTTATTTTTGGATTATTAATGTTTGGTGTTAGTCTTAAGTCAGTGATGGATATAAAATTATTTTTTCAGAGACAGTATATTGCATTTTCTAGTGAACTATTTGCATCTATATTTATTTTAAAAGATGTTATAGGATGTCATATTATATTGTGAACATGCACTCGCCTTGTTTTGTATTTCTTTTTCTTTCTTTCTTTTTGGTCTCTGTACATTCAATTTAAATTTGTCATCTAGTTCTGTTGGGACCTTACAATCACCATTGGGAATATTCTCTCATAGAGAATATTCATTTATGACCAGTAAGTACAAAATTAAAACTCCTTTATTTCAAAGCAGGAGTAGGTGTGATGGGGGATTTGTATTAGGAAATATTTTGGCATTATCACTGCATGTCCATGGCAGGTCTGAAACTTTTAACTCAAAGTGCACAATTTGGTCAAGAAACCTAGCATAAGCACTCCACTACTTGGAGACAGTGCAGTGCTGTGCCCATAGATCTTTTTAAAATGAGAAACTATACATTCAAGGCTGAGGAGTTTCCACTTCACATACTTCAACAATCTTTGCCCTGGGGTAGGGGAAATTTCCAGTGGTAGCCAGGTACATATCTATGCTTGCAGAAAGCAAACTGTCTTGCACACAGAGGTCCACATAACAAACAGTACTCTTTAGCACAATCCAAAAATATCTCTGTCCACACAAGACTCCAACCAGGTAGTGAAAACAGCATCCTTTAACTTCTCTCCTTTCCTACCTACTACACATTAATTTGAATTATTCTTAGACTTCCACCTCTCCAATAACCCTCCATATTCCAAGATACATCACTGTAATATCCTTACACAGTTTCCCTATCCCAAGACCACCTGAATCAACCTGTGTGACTTCCTGTTCCCTAAGGGATATCCCTTTACAATTCCCTAGTATTGCCTTCAGTGTCCTGTATCTTGCTCCTGTATCTTTCTGTTCCTGTATCTTCCTCTTTCACATGAAACCTCATGCACTCAAGTTGAGTGTTTCTAGTCCCCCCAATGTGCTTCAAAGAGCCCCCCCACCAGTTTCTTCCAGTACAACATAACCTGTTGCTAATACTGAGAAACATCCTGTCTGAATGTAGTCACACAGTATAGGATAAAATGATGCTGCATGCAGGTGTAGAACTGTATTCCTTCTGCAGTGAGGAAGTGTAGTGTTGAATCCTGATTGAATATTCCCACTCTTATGTTCGTAATTAAAACATCATTTATATTGAGAATAATTAAGACAACTGTACATTTGATTTTAAAATCAGTTTTGAGTATTGTGCCTTGTCAAGCTACAAGAATGGCTCCTGCAGCGTCACAATTTAACATTAAGAGACAGACAGTGACCGTGGGCACCTGAGTGGGAAGGTTTGACAGTTTGATAAATTAGGAATGACACTTGCCAAAATGGCTGTCCTTCCCTCAGTCTGCCAGTGGAGCATTTACACACTGTTAATTGAATTGGCAATTTGTGTAACAGTACCTGCCCCAGAGCTTTTGTAATGCTAGAGCTGCCATTTAGCTCTGATAATCCAGGACTGGGGAATAAGGACGAAAAGCTTCACATGATATTATTGCAGATTTAAAATGACAGGAGGGGACCTTGTTGCCAATTTCCCATTAAATGAGAAATAATTAACAATAGCAATAACAAAGTCTTATAAAGCTGGAAAGTTAAATTGACTTTTCAGCAGTAGTGTGGTTTAAAATTGCTTCTAGTGTGATTATCAGATTGCCCTTTCAGTATTATATACCCTAAATACTATCATATGATGGACAAAGTGAAGGGTGTTTTTGAAAGCTAGCCTGTTTTATTAGTGAGGCTCTTCTGATTTATCTGTTGTTTTGTCTTCTTGCTATGTACAAATTGAGTTATACTATAATGTTTCATACAGATAAAAAATTTAATGAAATATCAGAGATTCTGGTTTCTACAGATGTCAGTAATTGAATGATAGCAGAACAAAACGTTGAACCATAGATAAACACTGTTAATTATGATAATTTTAAAGATGTCTCATTGTAATTTGTACTCCTGTTTTCCTCCTGCAAAGTAACAGAGAAAGACCAAAGAGACTGAGGGCTGGATGCCATCAGGAAAAAGTGGGATGAGCTCATTAAATGACCCCCCCCCCTCATCCCAGTTTTTAGATTATGGTGGGTGAGACTACATATGAGAATGAAATAATAGAAGACATAAGTCTATTTGCTGTGCAAACCTATGCAAGTTTATTCAGTAGTAATAGCCACTGTGTTAAACAGGGCTTACTCCCTAGTAAGTGTGTTTTGTATTGGAGCCTTAAGATCCAGCACAGTTACCAGATTCTTTCAAATTTTCTGAAGTCATGTCTGAAGTGAAGAATTATGACTCTGCGGTTCAAATACATTTCTACTGCAAGAGGGCTGCAGAAATTTACCATGCAGTATGGAAAAGATGGTCAAGTGACTCCAACCTCACAATGCCCCTAGGAAGCAGAGAAGGGACACATTCAAACTATATCCTACCTGGCTGGCCCGCTTACTTCTTTCCTAAGATCTGATCAGATCCATTTAAACATATTGGGCACAGCCCATGACACCTACAATTGGAGCTATGCATGTGATAGTGGATTGGCATGGGACTTGGTGGAATCTCCTTTCCTCCGTGGTTGGCCTCTGTCACATTACTTTTATAGGAAGGTGTGTGTCTATGTGTCCCAGTTTGTTTGTTTAAAAATGTATATCCCACCCGTAAGTGAATACTCTCAGGTAGGGATCGGTGATTGCCCTCCTGTTTATGCCCAAAGGGACTAATGGCTTTTCAGGTGTTCTCATCTAACATGTAAAAAGTTAAAACTCAAAAAGCTCCTGTGTGCCACCCTCATCCTGATGGCACCTCATTCCAAATCCTTAGATTACCTCAGTTAGCAGTTGCATCTACTTTTGAAATAGCATGGGAGAAAAGATGGAATTCTTTGAACCCCATAATGTAAAAGCCACAGGGCCAAGCAGTATTCTTCCAGCACACCTTCCAACAGCTAAGTTGGAACCCTGCTAGCGTAGCCACAGTCATTCATGCCTTGGCAACATCCATTCTTGATAAATATAATGAACTGTGTTTGAAGACTTCTCGGAAACTCCAGTTAGTTCAGAATACTGTTGCTAGATGGCTCACCGGAAACATATCTTACCTTCACTGGCTAGAACCCAAAGTGCTAGTGCTTAGCGTTAAAACCTGTATGCTCGGAAATGGATACTTTAGGACTGGATCACTTCCTCCTATATATGTACCTGTCCATGCATTAAGAACATTTTACAGATGATCCCATTTTGTGTGGCAACTGGCGAAAGGGCTTTTTTGGTTATAATGCCCCATTTTTTAAATTGTTCTTCCCAGGGAGATTCACCTGGCAGCTCCCCTTGTGACTTTTTGGGGCCAAGTGAAGATCTTTTTGTTTTCCTGGGCCTTTTTAAACATTAGCTGAATTGCTAAAAGGGAAGTTCAAGATAAAGTAGGTCACACAAATACGGTAGATGGCAATTCCCCTTTCAGATGTATTCAGATTGTGCTGTTTTTTCAACTTCAGAATGAAAAAAGCAAGTTAGGGATTCCACAGAGGAAACTGCCAAGAGCGGAACTCTGAGAAAAAATCTGATGGTGATTCAAGATGCCTCTGGACTATGGGCATAAATCCAAGGAAAATGTGTTTTCTACTAAGACAATTAAAAGGCTTTCCCTGACCTAGATGTATTTATATTCATTCATACATACCTACATACAGCCTTCCCCAACCTAGTGCCCTCCACACTACTGGTGGAGGAAAATTTTGTTCAGTTCTTATTTTGATAAGTACTTACCAAGTTTATACTTCCTAAATCAATACACAAACCAGAATGCAATTATTCTTTGGTATTCACACTCTCAGAATTTGCGATGTAGTTTTCCAAACAAAAAAAATGCCTACAGAAATGCATCATGCAAATCATGCAAAACAGAAGTATATTAAGGAAAATTGCTTTAAAAATACATTTATTTATTTATTTATTATATTTATACCCCGCCTTTTTTCCTGCAAGGAACCCAAGGCGGCTTACATAATCCTCCTCTCCGTTTTATCCTCACAACAACCCTGTGAGGTAGGTTAGGCTGAGAGTCAGTGACTGGCCCAAAGTCACCCAATGAGTTTCATAGCTGAGTGGGGACTAGAACCCGGATCTCCCGAGTCCCAGGCCAACACTCTCACCACTACGCCACACTGGCTCTATTAGACAAACTTACATACAAAAATGAGTATATCAGAAACACGTGCACAAAAATGCATATGAATTTTCATGCAGACTTTTTTTTAAGTTGCAAACTGAGGCGGAGATGGGATGGATTGAATTTAAGATGGAAAAAATTAGAAACTAAGAGAAACCAGACAAATTAATCCATTTCTACTCCGTATGTGTTGGACTACAACTCCCATAATCCCTAGCCAACATGATCAATGATCAAGGATGATGGGAGGTGTAGTCCAACATAATCTGAAGGGCATCGAGTTCTGGAATGCTGCTGTAGATTTTACCTCTGGGGAGGATTTAATTCAATTTAATTGTAGTATATGTGTGATTCTCTGAAGCTGGAGCATTTTGAAATGTCACTAAAATATTTTCTGATAGCACAGCAGAAAGTATTTTTTTTTATTTTGTAATAAAAAGATCATAAAGGTTGCTAGTGTACCTCAAGACTATTTCCCACAAAATGGATCTTCACTTGTGGTTCTAGCAACTTCTTTTAATTTTTTAATTGAATTAATCCAGCCAAAAACTGCATTAACTATGTCACATCCCCTTAACCAAAGGCATGTAAACCCCAGAATAGACAGCTGTTTGGCTGTATCAGGGTGGGACCCCTGCCCTGAGCAAATATATTTGATTCCCCTACATGTCCACTTGGCTGCTTACTCTTAAAGCCATATGGTTGGATGGCATCATGAATGTTCTCTAGCTGGCTGTATCATTCCACAAGGGCACAGGCACTAGTTACTAGTAGCTGTATAGGGACAAATTTGCCTCTTTGCCAATACCAATCTGGGTGAAGGCTTGCTTCAAGTAATGCAATATATAACTACTATTGTGTTTTTTAAAAAAAATATTGCAATTATAAGAAAACAAAACAACAAACACCAATACCATCATCAACAAAAAAGCATTTTAAAAAATCCCATATCCATTCACAATAACTTTTCACAACACCATTAATTAAAAAGAGAGAGAGAAGACTCAACACTTCTGTTTCAAATATATATGTTCCTAAAAGCAATCCATATATCTAAATAAGCATACTGTCAGGGGGGCGGTGGTCCTGGAATCACACATTGTGTGATTGCAGGACCGCCGCCCCCCCCGACACATCCAGATTGTAGGATATGCATTCAAATTCAGCAAGAGCAATAAGGTCTTCAACATTGAACAATAGATGGTGGGTCCATCCAGGCTTTAAGTAGGAGTCTCTTCTCAACGGTTAGGGCTCTTAAATTCCACTTTTGCTGTCCATCTGTTAATACTGACTTTACAGGAATATGATTTAAAAGCACATGAACATCCACAATTATCACAGATTTTTCAAGAATGAAATTTATGCTGGCAGTAAATTCCAACCTGTAAGAAGTTACCAAAGGGCATGCTCACATCATAGATTCATAGATCATAGAGCTGGAAGGGGCGTACAAGGCCATCAAGTCCAACCCCCTGCTCAATGCAGGAAACTAGAGAAGGGGTCTCCCATCTAATAAATAACCAGGCTTGACCCTGCTTAGATTTCGACGCTCAGACAAGCTGAGCCAACATGAGCCACAGGCCTGTATTGTCTGCATTACAACACCAGCATCTAGCCGAGCTAGCCAGATTCTTCATAACTAGCCTCTGTGGTGTCCAGTATACACATTTTTTGTTTATATATCAAACATCCACTTTATTATATTCCAAAACACATTTATAAACAACTATTGTAGGCTTAGCTTTCTGTGAAGATCCAATTAATTCCTCCAACAACATAGGAGATGCTGAAGCACTCGTCACTGATGGCCCACATCAGCATGATCCAATGTGGCTGCACATAACTCTCTGAACTCAGAGGATTACAGGCATCCTATCGAGGATGGAAGGAGTGCAGAGGCGAAGGTTATCTCCACACTTCTCCTGCCCTGCAAAAGTCTTAGATGGCCGATTTTGGCCATCTAAGTCTTTTGCACTTGTTTACAAGCAGGGCAGATTGAGGCGCCACTGGGATACATTGTATCCTGGCAGAGCCTCACTCCTCCCCTCCCTGCCCCCCCAAATGCCCCCCCAGGCCCCAGCACTCCCTCCAAGGTCAGTCTTGTGACTTTGGAAACACAGCCAATGTGGTTCTTTCCATGCTGGCTGCAAGGGCAGGGGGGGAGGTGCTTTGAATTTGGAGTTCCATCTCCGACCTCAGAGTCTCAGTTCCATGGTCAGATCTGGGATTCTGAATTTTCCTATGGCCATCTAGACATGGTCTTGCAGCCATAGGATTGCGCACTTATCTGTCCAATTAGATTTAAATCTAGATTTCACCAGAGAGTCAATTTAGCATGAGAAAATGGGTCAAAATGTAATTGACATGACATTAATACCACACATCTCTAACAGCCATAACCATGGGAGGAACCCAATCCATTTTAATGTACCAAGAACCTAATCTAACCATTTGGAGAGAAGATCCAGACAGGAAGATTCCAAATCTGACCAAGGAAGAAAATCTAAGTGGAAAAGACCAAAATTTAGTACAGGTTAACAAATAGGCCCAATGATATAAGGCAAGATCCAGAAAGCTAAACCCACCTTCTTTAATTGGAAGTTGCATCCTTTTCTAGGATATCTGTGGTGGGAAGGAAACCCCCCCCCCATTATTATTTTTTACAAAACAAAGCATTGAGTTTTTGAAAATATTTGCCAGGTATAGATAAATGAATGCCACGTATACCATAAACAATCAGGTGTACAATATTCATCTTGAGTGTATTTACCTTACCCTACAAACTCAATTTTAAAAAAGCCCATCCATCTATATCCCATGAGATCTCATTAACTTATTCAAATTTCACTTGATCATTTCAGATATGTCTCTGGGAATAATTATTCCCAAATAAGTAATAAGATCTGGGCACCATCAAATTTGCCCATTAGCAAATACACTATGAGATACAGTATCTCTAATCAGCATCAATTCAGACTTTGACCAGTTAATTGAATAGCCAGACAAATCACCAAAAGTATCGATCAACTGCATCAAAGCTGGAACAGAAAACTGGAGTTTTGAGATAAACAATAAAAGATCATCAGCATAAAGAATAATTTTAGATTCTAAACAATCACACACAAAGCAGTGAATACTACTATTCTGTCTAATAGCACATGTCAGAGGTTCCAAAAATAAATCAAATATCAATGGAGAAAGTTGACATCCCTGTCTGCTACTTCTCCCTAGTGAAAAGAAAGCCGAGAAGAGACCATTGGTCATAACTCTAGCTCTTGGGGTTGAATATAAAATTCTGACCCATTTCAAGAATTCTACAGGAAAGCCAAAATTACTCAATGTAGTGGAAATAAATTTCCAGTGAATTTTGTCAAAGGCCTTTTCAGCATCCAAAGTAACAATGGCAGCCTGGTCTTTTCTATCAGTATTTAAAGGTATCAGTTCAACAACTAATCTTAGATTATCAGCCCCCTGTCTATGTTTAATAAATCCTACCTGATCTGCTCGAACCAGTGTTGTGATCACTTGTTGCAATCTATCAGCCAGAATTGCAGTTAATATTTTAATATTTATTTTAATTAACGAAATAGGTTGATAGTGCAGTACCGTAAGTGTGATCCTTGAGAAGCTTAGGGATCTCTGTAATATAAACATCATTTAATGATGAAGGGAGCCTGATTCAAAAATATGATTATAAAGACTATGAAGCTTGGTAACTAACAGGCTGCGCTGGTCCCGTCACGTCACTTCCGGCCAGCTGGAAGTGACACGACGGGACCAGTGCAGCCGGCGCGGCAGGCTCGAGGCAGCGTGCCGAGGGAGCCCCGGACCCAGTAAGGCCCAGTGAGCCTCTGGCAGGCGTGAGCGGGGGCGATTTCGGCCCGCTACGCCCACCACGAGGCAAGTGGGTACACCCCTACACTTCCCTGGCTCGACTTGGGAGAATGCGAGTCAAGCTGGGGAAGAGGTCAGCGGGACGGAGTTCATGGGGTCAAACCTGGCTAGTCTGCCAGATTTCCACCCCTCAAACGAAATCCTCACACATCCTCACACATTAACTATGGGTTAATGTTAACCCATAGTTCTGGGTTCCCTCGCAACAACAACCCGTACTCAACCCATGCTCTGGGTTGTTGTTACGTGTGAACCAGCTTAGTGTGTCAGTTAAACCTCATTGAGTGTAGTATGACTGTTCTTGTCTGTTGATAAGAACAGACTAAAGATGAATCTAGTCCAGCATCCTCTTTCCAACAGATTCCTGCCAGATGCTTCAAGGAAGCCCACAGGCAGGGCATGAAGGCAATAGCAGCTGCCCCCAATGTCTGTCCCCAAGCAACTAGTTTTAAGAAGTGCACTGCTTTGAAAGAGGTGGTTCCATTTTTAATCTCCTTTCAAAGCCATCTAGTGTAGTGGCCACTACCACATCTTTTGGAGCAAATTCCAAAAGTTAATTTTGTTTTCTGTCAAGTACTTTTCTTTGTCCTGACTTTCCTGCCATTCAATATCTTCCAATAAGCCTGAGTTCTGTATTTTATTATTACTGGAGAGAGCAATCCTATGGCCCCTAGACAGTGTCTGAGGCACCATACTATGCTGTGGATCTCCTCTCCATGCCTGTAAACAGAGCTATGAGCATGGAGGAAGAGGAGGAGATCTGATCATGGATCTGCCCTCCCCCTCCCCTGATGTATATAACGTTTATTGGATCATCCCTATCACACGCTTGTCGTCTCTCTGATAGAACGTGTATGTATGTGCAGAAGATATAGATATAGATATACCTCATCATAAAGCTATCCCTGTCATTCACTGTTCTTGCCATTTTTAATTCCATTTTTTAATTTAAGTTTTATGTCAACATCTGTACATTCATTTTGCATTGACTTTCCAAGAATAACAGCATTACTGTTGGTGATCTATCACATTCGGTAACTGAACCTTCAGCTATGTTGGATCTTCTTTGTAATGTGATATAGCTTCTAAGCTTTTGTCGAGAATTAGTTTCTTACAGCTCTAGAACTCTATACAAATCATACTGGGGTTTGTTTGTTTTTTAAACCCACAAACATTTTAATACTAGGATGCTGCTTACTATATTTTTTTCTCTGTTTCTATTTTATACATGCTTTCCCACATGGACACAGGATGTTTTTAAAAGTGTGTTTTCTTAGTTGCCACAAAATACTTTTCACCAGTTAAAAAAATATTTAAAACAAGGATGTAGATATTATCATTATTTACAATTAACTGGCCTTACATCTTGCCTTTAACATACACCAAAAGCATATTTGATGCCAAACACAAACGAGCTGGAAAGCCATTCAGGAAAAATCCATAATTTTAGACTGAAAACAACAACCCTTTTTTACATAGAAAACAGAGCAAGTAAAAAGTCCAACTGCAATGTGTCATCCTGCCATATTTCACCTGTCAGAATTCCTTGGGCAACACAACTGCCTCCTAATTTCCAGTCCTCTTCTCCAGGCATGCAGCTCCCAAACACCACTTCTTTCTATGTGCTGCTATTTGCCCTCCAAAATCTTGCATGTCACAAGATCTCCCCCCCAATTTTGCCAGCCAAAGCATGCCTATGATAAAAGTATATTTCTTCTACTGGCCATCATCACTCATTCCATACCATTCACCCTTGGCTGCTAATGTAGGCAAATTGCAAATTCTACAACCCTTGTCACCTGCACTGCTTATTTACATTTTTAAATTAAATGGTGGATTTCAGTTTGATGCAGTGACCTATAATGCTTTCTTAGCCCTGATGTGTTTTCTGTTACTGTGGCTCTCTTCTGTGTGGATGTGGAGAGGGTGCAGTGGGCAACACTGGGGATTTCAAATGGCCTAATGAGGGTATGGTGATTTATGTTTGACAGCCTTGAATTAGAAGATAGGAATCAGGGCTGGTATAAGGGGCTGGCACTATCAGGATGCTGCCAAGGCCACAGCACCTCAGGCGGGACCACTGTGCCAATTCTGATCAGCTGCAGCTGAGGAGCAGCAGAAGCTGCCAGCAGGGCTGGGAGTGAAAATGGCCCCTAACAGACATTTGGAGGCCCCTCTCCTATGTGCTACTCTGCCCAGATGGACAGGCCAGATCAGTGAGTAGAAGGAGCACTCGCTCCTTGCCACCATCACTCGCCTGACTGCTAGAGAGGTTGTGGATGTGGATGGGGGCCCACCAGAGGCATGTTGCTGAGGGCACCCATAACATGTAACTGGCCCTAGTAGGGATTTTTTTTTTTAAAGGCTCATTAAAGCCCCTTAAAAAAGATATCAGAAAGTGCCACAATTCACAATGGAGATTATTGGGAAGATAAGAGAAACAGGAAGAAATTAATTGTATATCCATGGGATAGTCCCAGTGCCCTAAAATTTAATAAATCTTCAGCATTCTTCACATGGCTGTAATTAAATTTAATATTTTAGTTGGAACATGTTATCAAATCTGGGGAGGGGGGATAGCCCATCCATTCCATCAAATTTTAATTTTCCGAAAGTTCAGTCGTTTTCCGCATTGGTTTTACAACTCTGAAGAACCTATTTAAATAACACCTTCCTTTTAACTTTTCAGCAACCTTTAGAACAATGAGTACCTTTGTGGCTGTGATCTAAAGGGGCCTGTGGTGACCTTGGTGTGCACTTTCTCTTCTATAGCAAGGGAACTGTGAATGTGCATGCTTTTCATAGAAGAGAAAAGGTAACAGTGCACATGCTGGGCCCTGGAACGGAGCCCAAGACTTCTACCAGATCTCTGTATACTCATTTTCTCAAACATCATGCTGTGTATTCCAGAGAGGTACACATGCTGCATGCCTGGACGGGATTTCAAAAGATATCTTTCTTCCCACCCCCTAAATCATTGTGCTGTCATTTGCTGCACTTAAATATGTGAGCCTACAGAAAGATTAAAAAGCTGCATTTTTTTCCAGCAGACTTCCAAACAATGTGTCCCTCAAAATTTCCTCCCTCTTTCTTGGTCCTCTCTCTTTTGGGGGGCATGACTTCCTCTACCCTTCTTTCCCCTGCCCTGCTACATTGTCAGGATAAAGTTAGGGACTAGTGGCAAAGTAGACTCCGAGGCCATTTTTAAAATAATGATCCTTATTCAGGTTTATATAAGCAACAATTACAGACGGTCCTTCGCTTGTGTGTTGAAAATATTCAGGGCTGTAATATAGGGAACAGCTATACTTGCAATACTAACTTATCTGCACTTAAACGAGTCTTCTTCTCTTTGCATGACTTTAGTTAATGCAAGACTTGGTGCAAGTTACTATTTAGGAAGCTACCAGGCTCTGGCAATCTTTTTCAAAGTTCCAATTTGCAAAAGCACAGCCCACGCACATCACTCGGCAACAGCCCCAAAAGGTAAAAGAGCCCTCAGCCAAGCTATTCAGCATATAATATAAGAAAACATTGCTCTTTTTCTCTGGATTGTCCCCCTTGTGTGGTGGGGGACAATCTGCAGCTCACGTGCAAAAATTGAAACAAGAAAGCCCTCCAAAACCAAGAAAACTCCACTGCTCCTGTGCAACTCTAGGCTGCTCATTCCCCTCCGTTTTCTCAACTTAAAGGGCCATATACAAGTAATTCAATCCAGCAGCAGAATCAAAATAACTAGTTTTAGGTTTAAAAGGTTGATGATCATAAACCTGATTTGTTTTCCACATTGGAAGACATGTCCTATGATGAATACATTTTGTATCATAATATTAAGATAGATAAACAAATGGATTTCTCTTTCCCTGGATCCAGATTCAGATTTTATTGCATCTGAAATCAACAAAAAGGGAATTAGAAGTTGTTTCTTGTCTGCTAGCTGCAAATTATTAGAAGTAAAGGAAGACATACCATCTTTTTAGGTATTTTTGCATATGGTATGTAGTAAAAATAATGAAGCTGTCTCATGTGTTACATTAGAGAAGGCTTGGCTCAAGATATGAAAGGATGGACAAAACTATTGAAATATTCTAGTATAGCACTGTAATTATATGAAACTTGTGAAGCATTATTTATTTTTAAGAAAGGACTGCTTGGCTGATAACCTATGTTATATTTTCGCTCGCAAAGTTGTAATTTGTAGCAATTCCTAGTAAAGAATATATTATTATACTGTTTTCACTTGAAATATGTTATACATAAAATTATGAAAGAAGAAAATTGCTCCCAAACATTGATTTGGCTATTTCAGTTTTCAAAATAATTGGTGTTCTCTCTCTTGGTCTTTAGGTGCCAAAACCATAATTATGCAATTACAAGTTTTCTCATGAAACAAGTTTGTGGATCACAGCCAAGTCATAGGGTTCCATCCAACATTGTGTCATCAGAAGGGAGTTTGTGGAAGCTGATTTCCACTCCTTCCTGCCAGCGCCCCCAGAAATGCTGCACAGAGGGTCAGGGGACCCTCCTAAATACATACAGGCCTGTGGCTTACGCTGGCTCAGCTTGTCTGAGCGTGGAAAGCTAAGCAGGGTCAGGCCTGGTTATTACTTGGATGGGAGACCCCTCCTCTAGTTTCCTGCATTGAGCAGGGGGTTGGACTCGATAGCCTTGTAGGCTCCTTCCAACTCTATGATCTATGAATCTATGTGAATCTATGGGGTGAGCTATGGTGTAGTGGTCTGACAGGAAAGGGAAGATCCCTGAAGATTGGGTGAAGGTGCCTTTTGTGAGCAAGAGCTCTGCCTGATAGTGGGATGACACCATTGAATACGGCACATAAGTTCATAATTTTACATAGTCATATCAGTTTTAAAACCAGCTATGCATTCAGCTTTTTCTTCTTTTAATAATAAAAAATAGAAAAGGTACTACTAATGGACTTCCACCGGCCCCGCCTTCTGGGGCCAGGGAGAAGATTGCGCGTGGGAGAGGGATGGAGAGTTGGGACACGACCAGGCAACGCAAGCTGAGCCAATAGGCTTAAGCGGTGTGGGGAGAAGGGAGCCACATTTAAGCACCTGTCTCCCTGCCCTCGGCCTCTTTCATTTTTGGCTGACAGGAAGCGTGACCCCTCATCTTTCCCTCCTCGGATTTCCCCAGTGGTATTGTTAAATAGAAAAGGTACTACTAATTGCTTTCACAAAAGTGATATTTTTGTTTCCTTTTTTTGTTTGACAGTAAACGGAGTTGAGTATAATTTTGTATGTAATATTAGTCACTTCCTATTAGCCTTACTTTTTGTTAAATTGAATTTGCCTCTTTTTCTCACTGAAGGGAATATGGGTTTATTGTTTTGTACACTTTCTCAAAGAGAGTGAGGAATGCTGGTGGCATAACTGGAGGGGATCATTTTAGATCATTTACAGACTCCCCCCCCCCCCCTTCAGTGGGAAATGTTCCTTTTCTCCCTAAGTAGAGGAAATCTTTTACTTCTGGCACTTTGACACATCGGTGACTGTTAGAGAACATGAAGCCACTGTTTACTGCTGGTTCTTGAGTGTTAAACAGCCCTCCACTGCTTTTATTATACCATTAATTGCAGTTAATGCAGCTGCATTTCTGGTACGCTTGGCTAAACTCTGAAAATTAAGTAGAGGGTACTTTGTTATAAAATTCACTGTAATGAGCTCTGGTGGGACAGGGTCTGTTAAGTTTGAAATTACCTCAGGCCATTTTCAGAGGACTTCTTAAAATATTTCATATCTGTAGAAGATTATAACTAGATAAATAGCCCAGGATAATGTTGGCATGGAAGAACTACTGTTACGTGGTATACATTGGATAAAATATGAATGTTTTTAATGGCAGAACAGTTGTGTTTATTTTGAACAAGCAATTAGTTAAACAGAACATTTTTAGTCTGACCGCATGTACAATTTCAAGTTAGCACAGTGGTTCATAAGAATACACCCTTTGCTATTAATAAATTCCATACATTCATGGCACTGGAATACTGTCGGAGTCCAGCTGGGTTTATTCAGAATGAGTTACACTTTCACATAAGCCAGCCACTCCATCCCCAGATGTAGCTGTTGTTAGCAAATGAATGTAATGGGTCCGACAGACACCTGTACAAAATACAAATCTTCGGTACTTCGCAAAATAAACTTACTTACTTGTAATGAATTTATCACTTACATACTTTCTTTTCAAGAAATGCTCAAGCTGGTAAACAAAACAATTATAAAATCACAACTTAATTGCTAAAAGTTCAATAATCAGTGACTTAATCAACTATGGTAACTACAGTTCTGCCAGTGTTCTTGAGGATTGCAACAGCTGTATTGCTTTTCAACTAATATAATTACAAATAGTTTTGTCAATAAATCTAAATATGACTTATATACTGCTTAGAAATGGGTTCAAAACTAGTTCCCCAAGGGCTGAGTGGATGTCTGTTTAGGATCAGCATCACTTCGTTTTAGATTCACCAGCACAAATCAGGTGAGGATCTTCTATGGTTTTAGTGCAGTAATTTATCTGAGTTCCCTAGTTAAAGTTTAAGCATGAGGTAATTAGAGGCCTCCAAGCCTGAAATTCATGCACCTTTCCTTCTTTTAATGGACTCAATAGAGGCTTGTCAAGCTCACTACTTGACTGATGCAAATTTTATGCTCCCTGTTCAAAGCCTCCAGCCTCAATATCCCAAATCAGTTTTCTTTTCTTGTGAGTATTTGCATAAGTAAACTAGGTAGAAGTCTCTATATTACCAGAGACCACTCAGTCAGCCCATTGTGTTAGTTAGAAATATTCACTAGCCTATAATCAGAAACACTGCAGCCATTAAGTACCACATCTGTTGTCCAGATGGGCTAACAATAAACGTCGTGCAGCCCATCATCATTGTAGAATAGACTGAACAGGATACTCTAGGGATATTTCTACATATGCATGTCATGTGCTGAAGCGGAAGCTTTTGCTTGCGTACCGTCTAGAGAGTATGTAGTACCGTGAATGTTATTGCTGGGATCTCGTGCATTTCTGCTGAACATAAACTCCATAGTGGGTGACTGGGCATTAGAATGGAAGATAAGATTTAGTGAAAATAAATGAAAATGCTGTGCATTGGGATGAGGAAAACATAACCTCACACGTGTTGATAGCGTGTGACCACTTAGGGAAGAAACTTTTATGCTGTAATCCTATACCCACTTACCTGGGAGTAAGCCCCATGAACTCAACTGGACTTACTTTTGAATATACATGTACAGGATTGTGCTGTTAGTCTTGAAGAAAGCTCAGTGACAAGATCAACTTAATGTACTGCTGCAGTGCAGAGATAACCTTTATGGTATACCGAACGTACCTTTAAGTGGTCTGTAATTGAAGTTCCCCCTTCAATACTTGCCTGGTGTGGCTTTTGTTTGTTCTGTTTCTGTGTGTGTGCATGTGGAAGTGAAGGGAAGGCTGCATGAGCTGTTCTGCCTTGCTGCGAGATAGTTGTGTTTCTGGGTCCAGCCCTAGCATTAAGCAGTGTGAAGCAGCTGCCTCTGGTAGCAGATGTTTGGGGCTGGGGGGAGTGTTGGAGGACAGAGCTGTGTGTGGCATGGAGCCTGGCTGGTGTCCCCCTAAGCTAGCCTCCGTCCCTGAGGTTTGTATGGTGGAGGATGGTGTCCCATCATCAGTGTTTCAAATAAGGTTCAACAGTGCCAGTCTGGCCTGTTTCTGTACATGGAATGGGAACAACGTCTTATCCTGAGCTTCAGGCAGCAAAATGTCTTGAGCCAGCACTGTGTGTTTCTATGACCTGGTTCACACGACATGACAACCTATGGTGGGTTGTCACCCTTGTTTGTTTCAGGGTGGCTTGTCGTGATGTCCGAACCCAGTGCAGTTTCCTCAGTGTGGTTTATTAACCCATGGGTCGTTGTTAGGTTGTTCAGGGTGGCTTGCTTTCAGGGTGGCATATCACGTGACGTCCGAACCTGGCAGAGTGGCTTGTGCATGTATTGTTGGAAAGGGCTACAGAGCCGCCTGGCAAGAGCAGCAAAAAATCCGGCCACTCCTTGCAGTGCCCTCCACCCCTCTTCCTCCAGCTTGGCCCTTCATTTGATACTGACCCGGCTTTATCCCCTTGTGAGCTGAGTTACCACAGCTATGTATTTATGTGTGATGGACTTACCTCTGGGTAAGCGTGTGTGGCCCCAATTCGGGACCATGGACATTTAGGAGGGGGGATTTAGGCTTTCCCCCTCCTGTTTTCATGCTGAAATCCCTCCCCCCACAGGGGGGGTTTAAACAAAGGAAAAATGTCTCATTTTTTCTCTTTTTTTAACTATTTCCTGTGGGTGGATGTGTGAATTTTGGCATGAAAACATGAGGGAGGAAATCCCCCCTCCCTAATCGGCATGGACCCAGAGGTAAGTCAGTGACACCTCCAAGCATGGCTGTGCAAGGAAGAGGGACAGGCTGCAAAGAGCAGCCATTGAGGCTTTTTTTTTTAAATGTTAAAGAAAGAAAATGAATAAAACCCTCAGCCACCTTATCCTAAAAAGTAAGGTAAGCCACCACCACCCCATTCTGCAGATATGGCGTACATATGCAAATGCAGGTGCTTTGGAAGGCAATAAGGGGGGGCAGGATCTCATCACATTAGGAGGATAGATGAGCTGTACCGCAAAGGCCCCTGGGATACATGCTGGGAGCAGGTGGGAAGACGAAGGGGAAAAACAAACCATGGCAAGTTGGTGAGCATCTGATAGTCTGTTGGCAGGAGCGTGGCTCAGCAGGTAATTAACCAACCCACCATGGCTTGTTTTCAGCATGGCTTATTGTGTCATGTGAACCGGCCCTTTTATGAGGAACAACACATAGACCGGGTTTGCACGATCATGGAAAGAGAATAAGCCACAGTGGCTTATTTTCCCTCCCCACGCATGCCAGTGAGTCACAGGCCGCCTAATTAGCATAATTACCCTCGAGTGCAGGTTGTCATGAGTTCCGAACCCAGTGAGCATGGGTGGCTGGGGTGGTAGAACAAACCATTGGTTTCACGACAACCCGCGCCTGGTGAGGGTAATTATGCTAATTAAGTGGCTTGTGACTGGTACACGCAGGGAGGGAAAATAAGCCACTGTGGTTCATTTGCCCTGCATGCTCATGCGAACCTGGTCTATGAGCTGCTCCTAATAAAAAGGGAGCTGTTTATCAACTTATTTGTGTCTGCTAAGAGCTGAAATGAGAGCAGAACCTTAGGGTATACTCCACCGCTGGGACCCATAAGTAAAGAGGAAATATCACATGGTGTTAGAAGTTGGCTGGTTTCTTGTTTTGGAGTCTAACACACTGAACAGAAAGGCTGCAACTTTCACCTCTCAGAAGACAATGGAGGATTTAAAATCTCCATCAGATTTTATCCTTTGTGGGAAATTTCATTGAGAACTGGTGGAGATGGGAACAGAAATTAAGGTTATGTATTGCGGTCACTAAGGCTGATGAAGAGTCTGAGAAATTGTTGTGTCACTGCACTGGGAACAAAGTTCTAGGAAAGGTGGGTAATCTCTTGTCCTCCAGGTATTGTTGGATTACAACTCCCATCATCCCTTATCATTGGTCATGCTAGCTGGGGCTGATGGGAATCATAGTCTAAGAACATCTGGAGGCCACAGGTTAACTAGAGGTTTGTAACAATATGTAATATGTGTTTGCACACACCAACAACAAACCGTGGCAGAGGTTCTTGCAGCACTCAAGACCTATTGTGAATCCAGAAAGGATCCTATAATTTGATCCTATATATTGAATCAATGAAAATATAAAATATTGTGGTAATGAAAATATAATATAAAATATTTATTAAAACATTTTTATTAAAGCACCATTTATCCCGGTGGATACCAGGGTGGTGTACTATTTATTCATTCATTCATTTATTTTGTATCCCACATTTCTACTAGAAAATGGTGCTCAAGGCAGCAAAATATGATTGAAATAATACAACAAAACACAAAAACTGTATCAAGGTGATAAGAACAGAGAAGACAACACAGCATTGCAGTTTTGCCCTGCCAAGGATGTTATGCTGAGGGTCAAGATTGTCTTCACCATAAGTGATAGCAAACTCAAGGAAAGTCTTCTAGAAAATGTCTATCTCACCCTTGCATGGGCTGTTCTGAGTGCCCAGACTCAGGTTATGTCTGCAGAAGTGACACTGCATCATGCAATGCAGCTGAGCGAACATCAAAGTACCCCAGCCTCTTTCAAAAGCAATGCAAGCCTCCAGCCAATCTGCAGCACAAGAGGGCTTCCCTGTTGTCAAAATCAAAGTTTGCAGTACATGTGGAAACACACACATGCCTAGCCTGTTTCCAGCATTTGGTGTAAACTGTCACAAATGCTCCAGAACTAACCACTTCGTGAAGATGTGCAGATCAAATGGAGAAAATACAAAGCTAGAAAAGGTTGTTGTTGCTGTTATTTCAATTTATGAGTCACCCTATAGCTAAAGCTCTCAGGGCAACATATATAATAAAAACAAACAAGCACATTGCATGGACACATTATTTATTGGTACAATGTCTACTCAGCATCCTTGAGAGACTCTTACGATCCATTCAGTACCTGGTGCAGTACATTCCAAATGAGTCAAGTTTCACTGCACCTCTGTGAACGTTGTTGAGAAATGATGCTCTTTGGCAATGGGGACCTGATCAGCAGGAAGCCATGGACAAGCTCAGGCAGGCTATCACACTGGTACTGTGCTGTGGTATTTTGATCCAAAGGAACAGCTAGAGGCAGAGCAGAGGTATACAGGGGGAAATGTCTTTGTTTCAGCAGCTTTTTCATTAAGAACAATGCCTAGAAAGACAACTGTCTTGCAGGAAGGCAGAGCAGCTCATACAGCGTTCCCTTCACTCCCACATGTGCACACACAGAGATAATACAATCAAGAGTCACTCCAGGCAAGTATCAGAGGAGAAACCAGACTTTTTTATTACAGGCCCATTAAAGGTACATTCAGTATATACCACAACTTAGTAGTTATTAGGAAAGGGTAGAATATTCCCTGCTATAGTAGGGCGGATCTGCATGTACAATGGAGATGGGTGCCTAGAGCTGCTCTAACTCTTAGGTCAGTAGAGCTCTATATTGGCACAGGAGCTGCTGCAATACAAGGAGCTGCTTAACTATGCTGATACAATCATAGAATAGTAGAGTTGGAAGGGGCCTTTAAGGCCATTGAGTCCAGCCCCCTGCTCAGTGCAGGAATCCAAAATAAAGCATCCCTGACAGATGGCTGTCCAGCTGCACCTTGAATGCCTCCAGAGTGGCAGAGCCCACCACCTCCCTAGGTAGTTGGTTCCATTGTGTCTTATTGCTTTAACAGTGAGGAAGTTTTTTCTGATGTTCAGGTGGAATCTGGCTTCCTGTAACTTGAGCCCATTATTCCATGTCCTGCACTCTCTGGGATGGTTGAAAAAAGATCCTGGCCCTCTTCCGTGTGACAACCTTCAAGTACTTGAAGAGCGCTAATCTCTCTGGGCTGCAATGAAATTTCTAAAAACATCATGATCTGGTGTATCCTAGCAAACACCAATGGGATCCTACAATTGCAAGCTGTGAATGCAGGTATTAGTCTGAGGATGGGACAGGGCCCTTAGATGCTGGAGTGTGGATTCTTCATGTTTTAACACTGCAAGTGGGAAATGGTTGCTTGAAGGCAATGGAAGTCATAAGGAAGATTTCGCATAAACCCCAGTGGCACAGAGGGGTGTCTAAAATGTCTACCCTCCAGCTCCAGTGGGGCCTGATTGCTGCTGTAATAATTATTCAGCTTCCTGCAAACCACTTTCTGCCTGCAACCTTATCATACAGAATGCTTTGGAACTGCTGTTGGGGAAGGAAGAGAAGAGCACCGCTACCTGTATGGACCCCCTGAAACCATTATGATTGTTAGGAGGGCCCTGGCTGTATATCACCTGCTCAAGAGATAATCAGTAGTGACCGTAAGGCCGTGATCCATCAACGCTTTCTCTGCCAACCTTTGGGGTGGTGGTGGGGAATAAGGCATATTTCTTTAAGCTTTTGGCGAGTAGCAGGAGTAGAAAATTTGTTGCAGAGCTTCAAATAGTTCATCAAAGTAGTCAGTAAACTTTAAGAACATGTTGACTTCCCCCTCCTTCTTTGGCCTAGAAAGGGTTTGTAAAATGTGTCATGTTCCATCCTAAACCTTTCTGCCAGAAACTGAAACAGATTGTTTTAGGAATAACATGCTTTATTTTCTGTTTCTACAGAACTGTTTTAGAGAATGAAAGCTAAATAATTGTCACTCAGTAGACAATTATTCTTGTTAAATGGCAGCATCAATATTCTGAATGCTATTTGTGTTATTTTGGGAAGCTAGAGTTTTGAGGAAGCCAAATAACTTTACTTTCATACAACTTGAGTGTGTACTTGTAATATGGAGTAACTAGTACATGGAGTGATTAATGTGACAGTTTCATTGGGCTGACTAAAGTTAAAAAAAAAAGGTTGTGTTTTCTGTATAAAACTGGTTTTCAGTCATAAATATTAAGAGAATAATAATGCTACTGCTACTGCTGCTGTTATAATCCATGTCTTATGTTCTCTTGTCTTGTTCATAACAAAAGAGATTGCATGTGAGGCTATTTTACCTGGATAACAGTTTAATTGCCTTTACGCTGCAAAGATGACCACCTGTAAAGCTTTCAAGTTTTTTTTCATAGCAAGTCTTTCTTGCTAAGAAAACAGAATAGACGGCTACATTATGCAGGATTCTATATTTAGTGGCATTTGCTATAGTCTCATTTTTTGTTCCCTTGTTGGCACTTCACTACCATGGGATGAACAAGATGCTAATCTTTTAATCAGTGACAACAGTGTGGGCATTAGGTTGTTTTAACTCTTTCTCCATGGACTGTTTTGTCCACTGAAAATCACCCCTCGAAGCTGCTGTTTGCCAGTGAAAGTCCTGTTTGCTGCAGATAGTGCCTTTGTGGCAAATAGCTTGGGGGGGGGGCAGGGAGGGAGACATAAAATGCAGATAGCGAGAGTAACAGTTTTGAATAATAATAATGATGATACAAAGCAATACGAAGAAAATGAAGTGTTGTGTGCTTCAGAAGTGAAAGCTTGGAAATGTTTTATGTCTTCAAAAAAGAGTGTGATTTTGCTGAATCCAGAATGTTTTGGCACCCTTCCGATGCAATAAATGCAAAATTCTTCAAATCCATATTTCCAAAAGAATAAGTGAGTGAAAGCTATTCAGGAGAAGAAGCTAAAAGGGAACTTCTCCTCCATGCTACAGCCCTGATTTCCTTGGAAAAGGCAATTTTGAGCAGGAGCCTTACTTGATTTCGTAGCCAAACTACACATTATGCTAACCACATAGTGTATTGCTGAAGAAGGTTAGCTTTTTATTTACTCTAGTCTAGTGTAAACACATATGGCCCTGATTTGAATTGGGACCATTATGCACAGGGAGGGGAGGCTTAAACCTTCCCTCCCCTCAACATTTTAAAAACTGAAATTGCCCCCATGGGGGATGGGGTTAGAAAAAGGGAAAAAAAGTATCCTTTGTTGTCAATGGAAGCTGGTTTCAATGGAATGGGGAGTGGGGTGTTAGGTAAAATGGTGTGGGGAAAGTTTAATCCTCTCTGCACAGTGGTCCCAGTCTGAATTGAGGTCCTGCACACTTATACTAGAGTAAATAAAAAGCTAACCTTCAGCGACTAGTGTAACATGTAGTTTGGTTCTTAATAGGTGGAGGGAAGGGTGCTCATATAAGGAGAAGTGTTTTCTGAGAGACAAGCTAGACACGACAGTGGTAGATCTGTGTGTTTAAATGCATGGATATGCTCCAACCAAATAGAAGGAGTAAGCTATAGCCTGGCTTTCTCACAAAAACCCCTTCTGATTTTTCTAAATTCTACCTTAACCTGTTATTCTTCATCCACTGAACCATGCTGTCCATAACTGATTGATGAAGACAGAAATGGCTGCACATGGATGTTGATTTCATTACATATATGGTTTGGAGCCATCACCAGATTCTTGTTTCCAGGGATTCTGAGAGCACTGAAACCTGAAACCCTCACATCATCTGGTAGAGCCAGTCTGCAAATAGCTTGGGGGGGGGGGCAGACATTTGTCTGCAAACACTCCTCTTCTACAACATCTTAAGACTCTGACTGTGTAGACATCATGACTTCAGGATCAAGTCAGCCTTCCCCTCCTTCTGTTCCTCACCTTCACACACCAACCTGCTTTTTCTAAAATCTTACCTGATGATGATATCTGGAGATCAGATCATCAAAGCTTGCATATTTTGTGTGATATTAGAGTTGGTCTAATAAAGGTATTACACTAAAATGGATTTTGGGAGGGGAAATTATGGCCAATATGGCTACATTTGCTTTTTGTATCACCATATTCATAACATTCTACTCAGTCAGTCAGTCAGTCAGGCGATCACTCGTGACCGAGTAAGATTGTCTTCCAGGATAAAAAAGAAAATTACAAAAAGGAGATTTTAAAAGGAGGAGAATTCTAAAGAAAATTGTGTAGACTCTAGCGATGGGTCCGTAAGTGACTGTGGAGGCCAATTCTAGATCCACACAGCTTCCCACAGTGAGGACACAGGTTACCAGATGGAAGATGGTCCTGTAAAGGATTCGTTTGACGTGCTTTTCGCTTTGCGCGTTTATCCCTTTCACCTTGCACTCGAGCTTCTTCAAAGTCCATAGAACCTTTGTGAAAGGTAGAGCACACGTTTTGTATGCAGAAGGTCCCAGGTTCAATCCCCGGCTTCTCCAGATAGGGCTAGGAAAGGATCCTACCTGAAACCCTGGAGAGCCACTGCCAGTCAGTGTTGACAGTACTGGGCTAGATGGACCAATGGTCTAACTCCGTATAAGGCAGCTTCCGATGTTCCTGTGTTTCTTTCCTATGCCAGTATTTCCCAGTGGCTTCATGGTGATGTTAACCAACATTGGAGAGCAAATATTGCCCCCTGCTGAATAACACATAACAACTCCCAAGGAGCTAAATGACAATCTCTAAGTGTTACCCTTAATGTTTGTTTGTTTCGACAAAATGAACCCACCCACTCAGGGATTGCCCACTCAGATATAATATCAAGTCAAGTCTTACGATTAATAATATCAAAGGCTGCAGAGTCCAGAATTATCGAGAATTTCTTGCATTCTCCTCTAGAGCAGATCATCCTTAATGACTATCAGTGCTGTCTTGAATCAATACCCAGGTTGGATCTAACATACATAGTATAGATGTTACAATAATGGCATTTTGCCTTCCCACTCATTCCACTATGAATAGATAAAAGAGCATCTGGAATGCCAGCAAAAATAATTGGCGTGTTGCAAAGTCAGTTCTTATGAGAACCTTGGGTTAATTATATTCAGTTCAGTTTTGGCATTTGATGCAGATTTCTTCCTCAAAATGTTGATTGATGGTCCATTTATTAGCCTTCATTATAACTTTCCCTGCCTGAATGATAGGAAAATGTAAGAATTCATAAAATAAAATATTAAGAATCAGTTATAGCTGTAAGACTATAAAGTATCCTGTTCTTATTTGTGATCCAGTTTCAGTACATGTATTAACCAAATTCAATTTGTGGCATATGATTTGTTCTTCTTTTTAATCGGTCACTGTCCAATAACATCAAAGTGGGTGTGTGCACATGCTCTAATTCCAAGACAGACAACTTTACCCACCACAGCTGTAGGGAGATTGTAGACAGGTTCATATCAGAGCAAGTAAACCAGGAGCAGGGTTGGCAGCTCAAACATGAGGCAGATGGCAGGAGATGCAAATTCACGTAGTCTATCCATCCACTATCCTTAAAATTAGTTGGTCAGGCACTGGCGTCAAAAGTGATATTCAAGTATTACATCGGCAGGACCAATCAGGCAGTCAGTGGAACACTCTAAATCTTTTTGAGTAGCCAGTGGATGCTCCAGCCTTCACAGGACATCACTGTATCCTCTTTTATCAATGTTACATTCTATGAGCCATTATCCAGTTCTGGATTGCTTTTTGTGAACATGGAGACCTTCTCCTTGCTTTTTGGTACAGTGCTGGGATGCAGGAAAAAGACTGGAGGAGCTACTACCTCTTTTCTAGCCATAGAGTTTCCAGGGATAGAAAGCTCAATCGAGGATAGAGTGACTTATTTTTACATAAACACTTCTGTGAAAACTATGGTTGCTAAAACAGTATACTTATATCCCGTGAATGTGACAAGCCCATCTGAAAGATCTTAATTTAGCGAGTGATTAACGAAAAGTGATTGTTTTATTTATCTTCTTTTTTCATACCAATGTGCAACATGGATATAGGAATACTATTGCATAAATACTTTGTCCTTCCTTTGCTGGTCTCCTATTTTCCCTGTTTTGCTCATTACCTGTGAGATTTATGGTTGCTTGAAAAGCACATTTTGGATGGAGAACTTAAAAAGTATAAGCATTTTTAAAGTAAATTCAAGAGAAAATGTAGAAAAGTTGTAGCAACATAGACTTGGATGCAAAGAACTATAAGCAGAAGGAGAAATCAGATTAGTGCTGTTCCTTAAACTCTTGTGCAAGTTAGGAGAGGTTTTCTTCCAGTGGACCACCACAACATTGCAGGGATTGCATTACATATAAGAAACATAGATAATAACATATACGCTCCAGTGGGCTATAAAAAGGTCTTGAAAAGTGCTTGTAAGTTGTACAAAGTTTTGCACAATAACTTGTGCAAATGGAAGAATTTATCTGGATTTGGGGGTCAGGTTTTGTCACACGGTGTTCTTCTACACCTTTGGATCAAAGCCATAGGGAGCAGAATAGATTCTTACACCAAAATATGGAAATAATTATACTGTTGTGTACAATTGTGTAATTATCAAATACTCTGGGTATATCAATAAGTGTACAAAGTACTTTGCTTTGAGATTATTTCTTATTTATCATACTAACATTCCCGTGAGGTGAATAAGGCTGGACTTTTTCACATACCCCTTAACACTTTTCCATGGCCTGAATGGTTGAAGAATGTTTAAGTGGACTCTTCCCGCCCACCTGCAGGAAGAGTCCATCCCCAAAACCAATCCCTCTCCAAGCTTGTGAATTAATATTTTTTGTTAATGAGGAGGAGTATAAACAAGGGAATGGCAATTGTTCCAGATTAATCTATAATTAAAGGCTGTGATACTTTGTATACAGTGAAATGGAAGTTTCATAACTCAGTATAAATTTGAACTTTGCATCTTCATGTCCAGGCCCAATACACTATCCATTTTGTAATACCAGCCGCCAAATTCATCTCTGTCACATTAATGATTTATCATAAACTATCCATAAGCAGAGGTATCTTGTAAAACATTGTTTATAACTAACTACCTTATTTTAGTTACAGCAGAGG
The DNA here is from genome assembly GCA_021292165.1 of Shinisaurus crocodilurus. NCBI lineage: Eukaryota > Metazoa > Chordata > Lepidosauria > Squamata > Shinisauridae > Shinisaurus > Shinisaurus crocodilurus. Next base: position 266,453,964 of record CM037876.1, read on the forward strand.
CAAAATCTCCCTTGTCCCCACCTTTTTTTTGTTCTAGCAGAGAATAACAGCTGCCTATTGTGGCCTCAATTGCATAGGTAGATGGTGGGTGGGTGTGCAGTGAGGGGCTGATGGGTTGATAGTGCTGTAAGGAATTAACTAGATGGCCTTTTGGACTCTTCTAACTCTGTGATTACATGAAAACTGAAATTAAAAGTAAAACAATGGCAGTGCAGTGCAATGCAATGCAATGAACTAGTATGCAGTTAGACAATCAGTGGGAGAGAATACAATTTCACCTGAACGAATCCTACCTGAAAGTCCACACTGACTACAAAAACAAGGTAGTAGAAGTTTGCTGCCTGCTGAAGATGATGGAGACATAAGAGATGTTTACCACGCCTCTCACATAGTAAAACAAATATTGCAGCCAACTATATAATGGGCCATTTGTATGGTTTCCAATCAAGGTTGCTTGATCGTTTTCTTGGCAAATGGAAGGATCTCTTATATACTATTACAAAAACAAAAACAAATGTTATAATGGACAAGAAGCAGATGACATAACTGTCTTTATGGCTCATCAAAAAAAGTATGTCATGCACCAAGGGGGAAGGAGGAGAGAGTAAAGTTGTGATAATTTATGTCAAGGGAAGGTTGGAGGCATTGGTTGAAATGTGATGTCTTTGCATCTCCATCACATCCATTTAATACATCACTGCTTGGTGCCATGCCAATAGCTACATTTCCATGCTTTCCCTTGATTTCCCCTTTTCAGATAACTTCCCACTTGATTTAATTTTTGTCTGATCCATCCACTTTCCTTCTCCACTGGCTCCATATCCTGGCTATTTTCTGTGTGTCTCTCCTTCTCTCTGCTCACAGATCTACATTACCCCTGTACATTCTGTGTATAATGTGTGAATTGTTAAACAGTCCTCCGTGGTTACATTTTGTTTGTGTTATTAACAGGTCCCCCCCCCCATTTTTCAATACAATGCAAACAGTAAACCCTTCCCCACCCTTCTGTCCCGCCATACCCAATCCCTCTCCTTTAGGTTCCCCACTCTCATCATTTCAAGTAAGGACACAATCCTATGGGATGCCCATAACCTTCCGAATTCGGAGTCAATCTCAATTTGCACAAACCACAATTTGTGCAAATCGCAGCTTGTGCACAAATTGCACTAAATATATGCAGTTCTTGGCAACAAACTTGTGCAAATATTTTGAGCAATTTTGCGGAAGACGGAAAAAAAAAACCTGACTCGGCCCACTTTTGGCTATTGGGTCAGAAAAGTGTTGAAAGTCCATCAAGCTCTAAGAGAATGAGTTTTCCAGTGTTGCACATCCCTATCAGCAGTGCTGGTCTCCTCCCCACACTCTGGGACACCCCAAAAAGGCCTTCTCTGAGTTTGCTCTTATGACCTTGGAGAAACAGGTGGCACAGTTCTTTCTGCGCTGCCTGTGAGGAGTGGGGAGGGGGATCCAAGCGTTGATCCCCAGCTACGAGGTTGGACCAATTTTTCTGACTTCATAGCTGGGAATCCAAAAAAATCCTATGGCCATCTTGACATTGTCTAGCGGCCATAGGATTGCTCTGTAAGTGTTTCATGTATATAAGTAAAATCATTAAGCAAAAATTGGATAAATGGATAGCTGGGGGGGGGGGAGATCAATTAAAATAAATAAATAAATAAATGGGTTGTGTTAAACATGTTACATTGCTGGCCTACACTGTTTTTGTAGTGGACCACATCATTCTGCATATCATTCAAGACAATGTCTCTATATTAATTGGAATTTATTTTCTTTTAGTCATTTTATATGATTGTACACCACTTTGCAGGCCTATGAGCCAGAAAGCAGCCTATATAAATAAACAATGAATGCTAGCTATAAAATGAGAAATTCCTGACATAGTAGTTTTTAAAAGTTTATAAAGTTCTCAATAAAACATAAATAATAAAAAAAATTCTTTGAACTAAAATATACTGTGCAAACATTAGAGATGTGTACAAGAAATGTCATCACATCTGTAATATATTGCTTGGGTGGGAAGGGTCTATGCTAGAATGACAGATGGTGACAAAAAGGAAGGGGCTTAAAATGGGTTTTAAAACTATGACATACTTTATGGACAGTGAAGCTGAGAAATACATATATTGCATCCTGTTTCATGTAGATCCAGCAGTTCTTGACATACTTGTGGCATACAAAAGCCCTATGGATGAATGGAGCATTAGATTGGAAGTAATAAGGTTGTGCCTGACTTACCTCAGCATTTGTAGCAGATGTTACAAATGTCATAAACATGAACCTTAGGGATCAGGATGGGGGAAAAAATCAAGACAACAGATTTAGGCCTCTGCTTTACAAGCTAGTGTAGTCTGATGCTATACAACAGTGCTCTGACTTGATGTTAATATCCTATCCTCCTTCCCAGGATACTGCTGTATCAGAAGAGTGAAAGCTTTCCCAAGCAAACATGCAGTTTCCACAGGCAACTAAAAAAGAGGTTTGGGAGCTTTTCTCAACACACTAAAAGAAGAAAGGATTTATTTGGCTGTGTTTGTTTATGCTTACGTATGGTGGATTGGGTTAATGGTGAAAAGTCTTGAATAGGAAAGGGAGGTGATCTGTTTTTCAGTTTCTGGCAACACTACTTAATCTAATTTAATATGCTGTGAAGTTGTGTTTCACTTAACCAAACCCCCTCAAAATTGCAGAAGTTAATTTATCTTTGGGGAAAATGGGTGATGGGAACAAGGAACAGCAAAATGATTTAAGATCACAGGAATGGAAATTACCTTGTGGAGCAAAACCACAAAATAAGAGAGTACTTTGAAACTAGGTAATGCTGTGGCATCATTTCTGTTCAGTCCCTGCTTGAAATGAGTGATTCTGACATTACAAAAAAATCTATTGATTTTCCTAGGTATTATTTCAATAAATACTCTTATATAAAGCACAAAAACATTGTGAAATGTGCTTTGAGCTGGATTTATATATGATCTTGATTTCCTTTCTAAGAATGGATAAAGATGACACAAAGTGTTGCTTTTGTAGCATTTGCCATCTCTAAGTTTTCTATGAATTACTTTACTCCAGCAGTAAATTTGTTGTTCAATATAAATAGTGCAAATGTTTCCTGCAAAGAAATTACATGTAACATCCATAAATTGTTACACTTCTAAACCAATATTCCTTGTCTCCTGTCAGTAGGTGTCATATGTCTTTGTGTGCAAAGATCAGATTTGACATTGGATTCATAGAACGCACTTACAAATCATTGCTCTAAAATGTCTTTTCACTTATTTGATTGATAATCAGACTGGTACCAACAAGCCCCTATGTACAATAACAACCACTTTGTTAATGTACATTTATATTTGAGTTTGCCTATTAAGTACCACACATTACCATTGATCTGTATATGGGTAAATTAATTAAGAGACCTTGCAAAAACATTTGGCGGCAGTAATGTGTTTCACTAGAGATTAGCACTCCAGATGCTATAAATATGGTGGCCACTTACGCATTGCCAAAATAGAGGAAATGCATCACCAAAGACGAGGACAAAAGAGGACACAGATCTGCATAACATTTTCATTCGCTAATTTATATGTATAGAAGCAAATTTAGAAATTATTTCTATAGTTTAAACAGAAGTACGTTACATTCCACCGTAGTGTGGAAGATTGTGACCAGGTGATCTGGGTGCCTGCTCTGCTGTTCTGGTGCTAGTCACTGATGGGCAGGTTCAAGGCCCCTGTTCTCCCTTCTTACGGGTCTTTGTTTTTAAGCTGGACTTGTACTGGACAGCCCTTCAAATAGAAGACTGTCTTCTGTAAAGCAGGACACATGATCACCCTGGTGAGAAACCTTCACTCTGATCCAGTAATTTTTTGCAGACATGAGGGTGCACCCTTGGAGCTTCCATGTGCAGAAGGTCTTCACTGCCAAAAGATGGGAAATTTAATGAGCACAAAAATACCCCTCTATTAAAAAACCCTCCTCTATTGACATGGAAGCCCACACATGTAAGAGCTCCAAGTTACTCAAACTTGTTTAGGTTATATTGCTTCTACAATCTAGAGCAGAGATAGGCAACCTGGTGCCCACCAGATATTTTGGATTACAACTCCCATAAACCCTTGCCAGCATGGCCAATGGTTAGCGATTATGGGGGTTGTAGTCTGCAACATATGGCGAGCACCACATTGCCTATCCCTGTTCTAGAGAGATGAGAAGGAAAGCTTTGTTTGTGATACCTTCTACCCTTCTCTGTGCAGTGGCAGAATAGGAAAGATAAATAAACTCTATAGTAAAATATTGTCTTCCTTGTCTATGCATCACTTAAAGCCATGCTGCATATAGTGTGGTTTTAAAATCTGTACCATCATAATTAATACTTGGAAATGAAATGGTGCAACATCAGAAACATGCAGATGTCAGGTTTCTACTCTGGTAGTATAGTCTAATCCATTTTGCTGTCCTGAGTGGATGCTCCATGTGATTTGAGCAGTACAATCCTGATTCCCTCCAATGCCTCAGAGCAGGAGTCCCCAATCATTTTGCATCTGTGAGCACATTTGGCAATTTGAGAAACTGGTGGGCACCACCACAAAATGCCTAATCAGTGGATCACCGCCTTGACATCTATGGATCTTAGGCTACATCTTAGCTACCAAAAACGTTTGTTTCATGTCTATTGGACACCACAACACCTCTTTAAGGGATAATTTAGCTTATTAGTGGTGCAATACAGCTAATGCTTCTTTTAAACAAATGTTTTGGCAGTGCCCAGTAGTTGCTTCTTTTTGGGAGGAGGTTATTACACAGATACATTTTGAACTGAATCCGTCTTCAATATTCACTGATGCACATACTCTTTTAATTTATTTACTTGCTGCATGGAAAATAACAAATGGAAGGGGAAATGGATTTCCTGTGCCCTTCTGACAGCTAAAAGACTGATATTACAACATTGGAAGGATAAACACTCACCTCCTATAATGCAATGGACTGAAGACCTTACAACGCTTTCGATATATGAATGGGTGGCATATAGATGCCAACTTCAGCTGGATACTTATTTGGATATTTGGTCCGCTTTTGTTGAAGCCTATGTATAATTTCTAGAAAGTTGAATGCATTTCATACAAATCCATGTACGTATATTAAAAAACGGAAAAAAGAAAAAAAAGTTAAATGGTTGCTCGCAGGCACCATTTTGGGGACCCCTCTCTCAGGATGATGAGTGTGGTGCAGCCGTGCCAGGGTGGGGGCAACTCTCTGATTGTGTGTAGTGAGAACTGTACATTGTCATCTTCGTTAGCATTGCCAGAGATCCTCTGGTGGCACCTCTCCACTTGCACCCCTAGAAATATTGTTGCTTCTTGTACAGTCTGGCTGGCCCTGCTTTGATTACATTTTTCTCCAAAAGGTTCTAACAAACAGTTTAGGAAATGTGTCACATGTAGGAAGTGAATGTGTGAAATTATAAAGAAAATAGCCCCTTTTCCCAGGTGAAGATATGTGCTTGTGATGGTTAGCAAAGCAACATGACCTGCTTAGCTACTTCATTTGCTCTGAACAAGTAGTTGGGTATTATATTTTGCACTCTTGAATTGAAAGGGGGAGCAGCCTATTTATTGGCATTGGACAGGGCAAGAGGAGGTGGTATCGTGTGGTTATTACTTTTTTCGCTTTATCAGCCGTGGGATGTGTGTGTCAGGATCGGGACCTCAGCAAAGGGAGGTAGGGTTTTTTTTAACCCGCCCCCCTGCATCACAATCCTGACAAAACACACACACACACACACAGAGCTGCTATTTGGCGTGGAGGGAAGCTGCCATTTGTGGGAGAAAGGGTTAATGCATACTGTGATTCCACTCCTGCCCCTCCTTGGCTACTAGTGATTAAAGTTAAAAAGATTCACCCTGAACTACCCATCTAATGTTACATATAGTTTGGCTTTAAAGTCTGCTTCTTTTAGAAATGTGTTGTACACCCACAAATGCATTTGGATACATTGACTTGCAAAACATTTATTACGCTTCTACTTGAGCTTGTTGTATATTCTCATTAATTCAGTCCAGTCCTCAACATATTTCTGCTGACAAGATCCCTGAGATGCAGTTATTTAAACAAAGGATCTATATTGGGGGGGGGGGGGCAGTTTTGAAAACCTCTTCAGTATAACTTTAGAAAATAAAATATTCACTGTTCAGATTGAAGCCATTGAAAATAATTCGTGGGTATGATTCTTGCCTGCGTGGGCACATTGCCTGCACGCAGAGGGGTCCCCGTAGAACTCAGCAGAGCTCTGTTTCTTTCCAACTCTCCTGTGAGATCTGCACACAAACAGCTCCCCGGGACAGGAATGGGACATCTGTGTGTACTCCTGTATCCCCATCCAGCCTGCCTACTCTGCTTAGTCAAGTAATGCAAACTCTGAAGCTCATCACCTAAGGTGACTGAGTCGAGGGGGAGATCTAGGCATCAGTATGGAGACACACAGAGATGTTACGCAGACCTCTCATTCATTCCCGGTAACAGCACATTGTGCTGCCTTTGCATACACCAATGCACACTCAGGGGGGAGTGGGAAACTAGGGTTCTGTTGAGCTCTGTGGGAATCCCCCAAGTGTTTTGCTTAATGATTTTTTTTTTTCAAATGTAAGATTGAATAAAATATTTAATTGATTCATACAATAAATTCCTCTCAGATCAGGGATGCATTGTGACTGAATGTGCAGAGATTGCAACATAATTGCTTTTTTATTCAGTTATAGGTGCCCAGCGCAGGAGAAGCCCCAGTGCACTTGCCACTGAAGTATTTGAGTCACATTTGGGAAGTCACATTTTACAGGTAAAAACAATGGCTTTACAAAACAAAAAAAGTTGAAAATACTTAGTAACAAGATTTAAGATTCCTGTAAGTTATTTATTTGGATACTGTGTGTTATTGGCATGGCTTACATGATGAGGTTTTTACAAATTCATTTTTTTTTCCTTTTTAGAAAGCCATGGTTGAAAGAATGTTAATGAGAGAGGGAGGGCAAGTATTATTTGTGCTGTAATAATTTAGATCTCACACAACCTAGTTGTATTGCACTGTGCAGTAGCTGTTGGCTCCCCCAAATGACTGTGTGTGTTTGTACAAGTATAAATCATTATTTTGTGAAAAGAATTTTTATTTTTTGTCTTGTTCACATTTAGGCTTTCATTTTTCTCCTGCTATTTTAGTTTTCCAGCACCCTTTTCTCTCTTTTACTACTGTTTCAACTGTCACATTCAAAATGAGATTTATCTTCCTTTAGAAGATAGCATGTCTTCCAGATCTTAGACCTACTAGATAATCGGTGCGGTGTTCCTCAAAATTTCATTCAGTAGTGTGTGCCAAACAGATTATCTTGACAAGTGTTAATGCATTGTGCATGTGCACAATGTTTTGTTTTGACACAAGATTCCATACTAGAATCCCATTAAAAGCAACAGGGTCAAAATGGACATAATTTTTCAGTATAGGCAAGATTTTTTACCCCAAATTTACCTTGATTATGGTATCTTTTGTTGCATTGAAAATAACCATTCTTTATCAGAAATGTATGCTTACTTAATCTGTGTGTTCAAAATGGAATGTTATTTTAAGATTTAAAAAAAGAGTGAGAATTGCTGTGTTCGGATGTCATGATAAGCCATGGTTTATCATGACAGCAACAAGCCTAGCCTCCTGCTAAGCCTGCGTGCTCCCCTCTCCTCTCCTGGTTCAGCCACAAGGAGGAGGTCAGAAGCTTTTGCTTCCATTTTAGATTAGCCGCATGTCATCCAAGTACTAATATGTGATTAATCTTAACTGTGGTTTGTTGAAACAGGTCAGCTTCATAACCAATTGTTTGAAGTTGGCTTGTTTCAAGCAAACCAGTTAAGTTTAACCACAGTCCGTTGGTTTGGATGACACAACAAGCCACGGATAATCAAAATGCAGGAGCAAACACTGCTGAACTCCTCCTTGCTGCCATGCTTGAGGAGGAGTGGGAATGGAGAGCACACAGGCCCAGCGGGAGTCTAGTCTTATTCCATCACAATAAATCAGGGTTGATTGTAATGACTAAGCGCAGTTATGATATCAAATGATAAGTAATATTCTTTTTAAACAGATAGGAGGTGGTGTTCTGTAATATGCAGCTGGAGCTTTCAGAATTGTTATGGGTAATGGCCATATTTTAAAACTTCAGTATGGCAGGGTAGAGAAAATGTTAACAGAATCGAAAACTACTGGCAGAGAGAGTTTTTCAAGGATGCCAAGATTGTTAATTCAGTGATTCTGTAATGTGTGTGACTTTGATTCAAATTTAACTTCCTGTGTTCTTATTCTGCAAGAAGACCATGATAATGTATTGCTTACTGTATCAAGTATACAAATTCTACATTTGATGTTTTACATATAAGACAGGAGTTTCGTTGTGTTCTTAACACACTGATGTTTAAGAATGGATAAATAGGCTAAAGTTTTCAGATATTTAGGGTGGGGGGGTTGTTTCATTTGCTATGCAAATACATTAAAGATAGGGCACAATGTGGACAAAATTAAGCACTTTTAAGTCCCACTGATTTCAACAGGAGAGGTTTAAGCTTCTGCTTAACTCTTCTGTTAAATCAGTGGGACTTAAGGCCACTTAAATGGCTTGGATTATGCCCATACTTTGTACTGTTATAAAGATACAGAAAGTACTACGTAATTGAAATAGATTTATATACAACCCATCTGAGCCCTATTTATGAAATGTGTTAATCCTGACCTTATTCATGCATCTCAGAAGACTACCATAGAATTGTAATTGAATATTATTTGATGTTTCTTTATAGTCTGTTTATTATAGACTTTTAGGGGAAGGGGAATGAGTCATTTAAATTGTTGGAAGTGAAAGGATTTCAACATGCATATTGGTGACTAAAGATTTACCACTCCAAGTGAGCATTTATCTCATATTTTTCTGTCTTCATCCTATCATTAATATTACACTGAATAATTGTTGAGATATGGCTTCCTGGACAGTGGTGTATATATCAAATTGCTCTAGGTAATTTTTACACAAATTAGAACCAGAAAGTTTGAAAGTGATATTTACAAGAGAGAAGGCTAACAATGACAAAGATGAATGAGTTAATAATTGGATGCAAGCTGATAATGAGAATCTGAAAATGCTGAGTTTTGTTTCAGAATGATATACCACAGATTGTACCAAAGCACTGAAGGAGTGCCTCCTCCCATATTTGTCCTCTTCCCATATTTGTCTTTAGTGTCTGGTCATCATCTGAGGCCCTCTTCCAGGTGCCCCGCCAAACGAGGCGAGGCAGGTGGTACAAGAGAGAGGGCCTTTTCAGTGATGGCACCCCACCTGTGGAATGCCCTCCTCAGAGAGACTTGCCTCACACTTATATTATTGTCTTTTCAGTGCCAGGTGAAGACCTTTTTAGTCTCCAAGGCATTTTAAAAACTGTTTTAGTGCTTTTAGATGATTATACTCTTATTCTGCTGCTGGTTTTAATTTGGCTTTATGTGGTTTTACTCTTTGCTGCTGCCTTTTTATGTGATGTTCTTATTCATTGTTTTCTTGTTTGTATTTTATGTTTTTATTGTATTGTACGCTGCCCAGGGAACTTGAGTTATTGGGTGGTTTAAAAGTGCATAAATAAATACATACATACTGCATATATATATATATATATATATATACACACACACACACACACACACGTGATAGTCCCCATAAAGAAGCTTGCAAGAGCACAAGCCTCTGCATATATTATAACAAAGAGGCAGATAGCATTTCAAAGACTAAGAAATACATTGTGGCATGAGCTTCCGTCGGCTTGAGCCCTAACTAGGTATGTATAGTTTCTCTCTGCTCTTCTCTCCTTAGAGACCACTTCATTCACCTGACAAAATGGACTCTTGCCCACAAAATGTATGCCACCAATTAATGTTTTGGTCTTTAAGATGCTGGAGGACTCTTTGTTGTTTCTATTACAACAAGCTAATGTGTGCGGATACCCTTCTTGAATATATTATTGCACTTACAGTCTATCAAGTTATGAGAGCCGAAGCCTCTTACAGCATCAGTCAGCTGATTTGAGATAGGAATATGGAGGAAGTAGTAATCTGGACTCAGTCCAGAAGCAGCTATAGTTTTCCCCGCCCCAATAGCAGATCAACACTGTGAAAACCTTTAAAATACGGAAGATCGCAGACTTCTCCCTTACCAAATTTCTCACCAGTTCATGGTCCCCCCTTCCTCATGAATTGGCACTAATGATCAAGAAACCTGTGATTAATCCAGAATAGATTTTCGGAAATTGCAAAGTGTTGGCACAGAATTATCCCCCAGTTTCCACAGCCCATTTCCCTCCTCACTGTTATTGATGCTCTTGAGCTCGTAAGTGCTCCTGCGTGTTATCTTAGAAATAACAGAGGGGAGTAGGGGAATCCACTGATCTCATATTTAGATTAGACCTTGCTATGTGGGAAGTACTGGACCGAGTTTGTTGTTCTTCCCAGCCTACCTAACAGATGAGATTGCACTTTTCCCCCCCTCTCTGAGACACTTATGTCCAGCGCAGAATCCTGGATGCAGGATTTCACCAGCAGATGACTTTTCTATCTAGAAACCTCTACCTGCATATAGATTACATTCTATATAGTCTATGTGGGCTAGGGCTAGGATTACTTGAAATGTCATGATATAATGTTTTTGGAACCTCACATTTTGTTCATCCTGCCTGCGCATGATTTCACACATTGATTCTTAGGGGCAGATGTTAATATTGTGTAGTTGCCTGTAAACAAATATAGCATGGACTACAGCAGATCTAGAGAAATCCCAATAGAGTATAACAGAAGAGAACCCTGTTTTCTCCCTTCCTGTATGGCACAGATATCATGCCAGGATACTACAGTGAATGGAGGTTTATAAATACCTTCAACATCCCCATCTAGCCTTTCCCACTTCTGCTCACTCAAGGAATGCAAACGAAGTAGAAGGAAAGGGACAGTCTGGACATGTATATTGAAAGCACTCTCACGCATCCCGTTCCCCATAATGGCCTGCACACTATGTGGTATGTACATATGACATAGGGGGGTGGGAATATGGGTCTGTTATGTCCTGTGGGGATTCCTCAATACACAGGTGCTGTGCCCTTGGCATGCTACATTGAACCTAGGATGTATGAGAATTTAGTTTCAGTTCACAAATCACTCAGAAATGCCCCGTACACAACCCCAAACACAAATGCAAACGGGAGCACGTGTTCTCTGAAAATGCTCACAAATTCCTGAACTTCAGTTTGCATTTGCAAAATGTGCACTTGAGAAATGCACACCTTTTCCCATTCGAACAAACCAAAAAACAGGTCACAAATGAGAACTGGAGCAAGCCAAACCAAGCTTTGAAGTAAAGTTCAAAGAATTTCAACAGGCTTGATCATCCCTGGTTCTCCCATCCCTAGTTGGAAGAGGGGGGGGGGGGGGATAGCCATGATTTTCTGTCAGGTGGGCATTAATCTATTAATCCTATTTTTATATAACTAGCTAAAGGGGGGGGAACAGAATTTAAGACACTCATTATGGTAATATTAATTTAGTGGTATTCACCTGATGAATCTAATGTAATTTGTCAAAAAAATGAAATAAAACAGCATTTTGTAGTATTTTAAAACTAGATTCTGTAGGAAGATAGTTCCATACATTCATATCAAACATTTGCAAGGTAGTGTCAAAAACAAAATATACAGTCAAAAAGACAATCCCAAGCAGCAGACTTTGAGCCAAAAGCTTGTGGGTCAGGAACATTACAACAATAAAAGGAATGTCCATATTTTGTGTAATTGTAAAATATGATTGAAGACATAGTATTCATAGCTTGTTCAGAGCAAAGAGCCAGTGTGGCGTAGTGGTTAGGGTGTTGGACTAGGACTCGGGAGATCCGGGTTCTAGTCCCTGCTCAGCCATGAAACTCACTGGGTGACTTTGGGCCAGTCACTGACTCTCAGCCTAACCTACCTCACAGAGTTGTTGTGAGGATAAAATGGAGAGGAGGATGAGGATAATGTAAGCTGCCTTGGGTTCCTTGCAGGAAAATAGGCGGGGTATAAATATAATAAATAAATAAAAAAAGACCAGTTAATTAACCAGTATACACCTTTCCATTTTCATTCAGACATTGGTTAGTGGATTTGCCTTTACCTCTGGCTACAGCTGAAAAAAAAGTTGAGGATATTCTGCATTTTCTTTCTGAGAGTGTGCAGTAAAGATAGATTTTGTACACTTTTATTGGATAATTTTATGAGAAACTGGACTTAAACGCTTATATGGAAATGGCTAACCTGCATAGGACCTTTTTGCAGCTGCATAAAGGTTAAAATATAATAAAGACCGTGATTGACCCCATCCTTTTTATATAATCTAGAATGACCAGAAAATGTAGGATTAAATATAGAGGGAAAGTAAAAGTTAGATAATATATTTGCATATGCAAATTAGCTTAATTGATCCTGCTTGCCTCTACAGGGATTTTTCATTACAAACTGGAGTGCTACATTGTTCAGCTCATATTGAGTAATTTAGTAACTAATGAGACCAGTTTGCACTAATTTGCATATGATAAATGAGCTTAATTGCAGTAAATAACTTGGAGGCATAATTACTTAATTTTCCTGTGTTGCATGGCTTTTAAGTTCACGTATGAACAACTCAAGATAATTCTGCATATTTAAATAAGTTGCTTTTCAAATTTCTTAAACCAAAAGGCATACCTTAGAATTTTATACTGTAAAACAAGTGCAAGTGAGGTTTACAGTATTGCCACATAAAATGCAGACATTATGAAGTGTTGATCTTTTTTGTATTATTTTAAACATCAAAACCTTACTAATGAGTTCACATGTGGCAAAAGCACAATGGTGCTTAAAAGACTGCTAAGATGTTAATTTCTGTTGATATGAGTCCTGTATCTGTAATAGAATGCTTGGTGCTCAATACATATGGCTGAAGGTAAGAGAAATAACTTTTCAAAAACAAAGTTAGTTATTTGAAAGTATGAACATATGCAGCCAGGTAATATAATATTGCATGGTACTCTTTGTCCATCTTATTGTATGCAGCAGTCATGAAAAACAGCACAGCTGTTACTGAATGTGGTGAAACATATTCCTCTCCGGGGAAGGCTATCATGATGTAAGCTGGCAGAATTAAGAGGTGTGCTATATATAGGCTGTGTGTAGGAAAACCTAGACCAGCAGTAGCAAAGAATATGGGAGTTGCTGCTGACATGGAAAACAGGACTGAAGGCCATCTTTTGTAGTCACCCTGCTTTACTCCCTCTCTTTTCTTTGCTGTTTGAAGCATTTTTGTACTTAAGGTTTCCCAAAGCATGCAGATACCTCCCTTGTGTTTCTTAGTGCCCCATTTTGACTCCAGTCCTTTCAGAACTCATCATCTGACCCAGGTTTCCTATTAGATGGAGTGATACAGTCATCCTCCATTAATTTCTCTAATCTTTTCAAAAGGCCATTAAAGCTTCAGTCATTGCTAGCTACAGTAAGCACAGAATGTTCCTTCAGTCATGTTAGTCAGTCCGTGTTTTAAAATAGGGACTTTGAACTTTTCATTGTCAGTCTTTGCAGTCTGTCCTGTTGGACTAGGACTCTGTATCTGAGCTGTAATAGCCTACTAGATTGAGCACAGCATAGGGATCTATCTCTATGAAGATTTTATATACATCATCCCTTTCAAGCACAGGTTTCTGAGGCCATGACATCTTTGTTTCCATTGCAGAAAATCTAATCAGTCATATAGAGTGATATGCATATATCAGTGCTATACACGGATGCCAGTGATTTTTTGTTTTTCATCACTATTTCGTCACCATCTTTTGAAATACCATCATATTGTGTGCTGGTCACTGAAAAAACTATATCCAATAATCCATTAAAAAAGAAGTCTGCATCTTCATCATTGTCATCACTACACAAGTGGGACCTGCAACAAAACGTTGCAGTGCATCCCTGGCATATATGTGTTAGCCAGCCTGTGGCTGAGGGGGTTAAAGAAACATAAATGAGCATCAAAGTCCCTGCTTTAACTTGGGTCTTACTTCACGTGCAAATAAATATTTTTTTTAAAAAAAATTCCCCAACATTTAAAAAGTGCCAGGAGACTGCATGCAAGTCAATGGATCATCATCATCATCATCATCATCATCATCATCATCATCATATATTTATTTATTTATATATTTATTTATTTATTCGGCTTCTCCATGTAATTAAGTACATGATTTGGCCTGGGACGAGGTCTAAGTTGCCCCATCTCTGGCCTGCAATAACAGTAGACTACATTACAGTAGATTAAAACAACAATGCTGCAAGGTTGTTGTAAGCTACACTTTCAGCTTCAGCCCAAGTTGCAGCCTGTAAAATAGGGGGCTCTGATATCTCTGGGCAACACTGCAGTGTTTTGACAAACCACTCAGAGCCTGACCTGTAGTATTCAGTGTGAACTTCACTGCAGGGCTGTCATAAGCAGCTCTCTTCCACCCACAGTCCCTTCCAACCTGAAATATAGAGAATTAACCTCTTTTGCTTTGGAATTTGAATAAGCAGGGTTGTGTTAAATGCTCTAAATAAAAACAGTTACAAAGAGCAGGAACTCCTCTTTTTGCTGCTGCCTTTTAGGGGGTGGTGGTGTGGGGGTAAAGACACCATTGCCCAATCTCAGCTACACTAAAACCTTGGATTTCTCAATTGATTTCTGTCGACAGCTCTCACTTCCATCCCTGGAGACATTTAAAAATTGTTTCTCATTGTCAACCATAAAGTGACCTATTGAGACAATGGTTCCATAGTGTGTGTGTGTGTGTGTGTGTGTTATTTATTTATTTATTTATTAAAGATACTTCTATACCACCATTGTCTCAATAGGTTTATGGTTGACAATGAGATATATAAACAAGTGAGGCAGTATTAATGGTATAGAAGTATCTTTAATTAATTAATTAATTAATAACACACACTATGGAACCATACTCCAACATACTCCAAACAACTGCCTCACTTGTTTATATATCTGCACAAAGCTGCTGTTAAAGACACAGATGCAATAATCAAAATAAAAGTTGGCAACCCTATCTGGATAATGAAAAAGAAAGTGGGGGATGGGAGAACAAGGGTGATTCATCCCTAGAGGCTACAATTCTTTCTTCCTCATACACCTCACTTATTTCCAGTAACAAATCAACTACAGTGAGCAGAGTTCAGTAAATATGAGACAGCTGAGAATCTCCTAGGGATGTGTGTGAGGAATCCGTTAGGGGAGTGAAGATTCCAGGCAGTTGTTTGGAGTATGTTGGAGTATGGAGTGCTCCAGTTGAGGGTTCTAGCCACCCAGCCATGCCTTCTTTGAAGTGATTCCACTCAATCCATGAGTTAGTGGCAGAAATAGCATGAGCAGGGCGGTTTGGGGTGTTGGTAAAAATCTGGAGGGTAGATCTCCCCCAGCTTGACAAGTTAAATTAGCATAACATTAAGAGTTGAACTGCAGCAGAGGTTCCCTAATGGCTCATCAGAAAGCCTTTACAGATGCAAAAGAGTTCTCAGCTCCCAGTCCCAATGTCCAGCTTCTGGAACTAACTTACGCCCATCTTGCGCATTTTGAATGTGCAAGTGATCAGGGCCGGTGCAAGGCAGTTTGGTGCCCTAGGCAAGATCAGATATTTAGCGCCCCCCTCCCACTTGAGCCCTCCCTCCAGCCCTATGCCCATTATGAAATAAAAGTCAATTGGCAAAACCTAAAAAAATATTATCATAATAATGAGCCGTGCACAGGACAAGCAAAGCCCCCCCCCCCATTGCAAAGGATCTCTGGCATTCTCTGCAGCCTGCTCCCAGTTTCCAAACCTGCGGCCCTGCATCAGTTTCCTGCTGAAAATCGCCCCCTACCTAGCTGCTGTTTGCCCCTGAAGGTGCTGTTTGCCATGAACTGCACTTCAGGGGGTAAAAAGCAGTCAGGAGGGAGAGCAATATTCAGCAGAAAACTTGTGCAAGGCCCCAATCTGGACTGCCTGCCTGCTTTTACTCTAAAATAAAAGCAGCCTGGTTAAGCACACCCATTTAAACACGTGATTCACTTCACATGTAGCTTGGCCCTGAGATGCCCTGTGCCAGTCATCTTCTATCTAACACTAGGAATGGATTAGTGCCCTGTCTAGAGATTGGGACACAGCAATGGGCTACACATATGGCTGTGTGTAAGGATTGTGTGCACTTGCCTGCCAAAGAGATGGCTGGGATTAGTGGTGGGAGGGAGGGGGGCTCAGAAAGTAGAATAAGTGTGGAAGAGGCCCAGAGTTCAAAAAGTTTGGAAAATACTGCTCTGTCGCAAAAGAAGTAGCAAATAAATAAAAACCCAATAACTAGCCTTTGAGTTTAAGAACATCCAGCAGGGTTAACCTTTCAACATTGAGGCCAAGCAAGAAGGCAACGTCTGTTGCCAGTGGCCTAGGTAGAACTGCCTCCAGCTGTCCATGCCGGTGCTTTTGCCTCTGGTTTGGTATCGGGTATTTAGCTGAATACACGGGGTATTTTTGAGCCAAGTGGCAGTGGTATTTTTCACTCTCTTTCTGACTCCACATCCAGTCCTTCCCCCCACACACACACACCCCAGCCCCCATGCACCAAAACCTGCCGGTCTCTGCCCCTGACCTAGCAAAGACTCACACAGCTCCACCCACTGGTCAGGGATTTTTTTAAACACCAAGTTGGCAAGCCAAGGAATAGGCGACGAGGGTTCCACTCCATCCCCAGCTTTGTATGGAGAGAGGCTCCTCCTGGGGCTGGCAGCGGCTTCAACTCTTCTGCAAAAACAGGGCTTCTTTTTCTTTCTTCTGCGCCTGCTGTCCTTCCCCCGGTCTGTGGAGAGCCCCTCAGAGCCTCGCACGCCGCTGCCGCCGCTGCCAGCATGGCAACCCGGAGTCTCCCTCGCCGAGCAGCCTCGGGAAGAATGAGTCCTGCTTGCCAAGTACCAGGCTGGTCTCCCGGTAACTTCTCGGGTGCCCGGGTCACTGGCAGCGAGTTCTCCCTGCGTCGCCAGCCGGCTGCCTGCCTCCCTGCCTTCGCCATTACAAGAGGTGGCTGAGGTGGGCGCCCTCTTCCGCTGCCCGCCACTCACCTCCTGCTCCCGCCGGGCTGGGCTGCCGAACGTGTCTCTTTCCCCTTTGACAGCTGCCTTTTGTTTCCCCCACCCTTCTCCGGCTCCGCTTCGGCTGCCGCTGCGCTCCACCCCGAGAGCCATGTGAATGAGTCGGGCAGGCGAGCCGGGCGGCTTTGGGAATGGGCGGCCCTGGCGAGCAGCAGCGTGGTGGCTGTGCCGCCACCACACTGGGCTATCGGCTGTCCCGCCAAACAGCTGTTTGTGGAGAAAATTAAAGGGGCGCCAAGCGATCCGAGCGGTGTGTGTGTGTGTGTTGGTCCAGGAGCGGAGCTTTTCTGCGCCCCCTTTAGCCATGCGCTCTAGGCAGCCGCCTAGTCCGCCTAGTGATAGCACCGGCCCTGCAAGTGATGGGCCTCAAGCAAGAAAGGGGATCGGGAACAAATGCTTGGTCCGGAATTACAAGGGACAGCTCAATGTGCCTCTGGCGAGAGAGGAAACAGCCATTCGATACAACCCTATTAATATAGATATAGATAGTGTGTGTGTGTGTGTGTGTCCACCATATGTGTGAGTGTGTAGTATATAGTGTGTAATATATATAATGTCTGTGCGTATCTGTGTGTGTGTGTGTTCTCCTGTTCCATTTTATCCCCTCCCTCCAAGTCAGCAGGTTTTTCCTCTCAAGCCCTCAAGTCCTCAGGCATTATTAAAAGTGGTTAAACGCAAGTGGGGACGGGATGTGCCCAGTAGCTCTGCCTCTGATGTCACGTGTGCCAATTAGTCCTCCCCTGGCGTCCATATGTACAGAACAAACACCTGAAGGGAGGAAGCCTTCACGTGTACAGCAGGATCAGGACCGTTGTGTAAGGGGAGGGGGATGTCACTGTTTCACCTTGCACTGTAGTCCCATAGAAACTCCTCTACCAAAGCTGCTGTTCACTCTTAGAGAAACGCTGCCATCAACACCAAAGTTTAAGTTATTAAATGGGCTACTCTGCTTTTGCAGCATTGCTAAATTCTTCCCGAGGCAAAGCATAGCATATCAAGACAGTGCAGCAGAAAATATAGTACTAACACATTCCAGTTTGTCTAGATGCAGTAGATTGCCACTAGTAAGAAAATGCTTTCCTCTGAAAGCTTTTTCAAAGATATAGTCTCTTTGTGGTCAGTGTCCAGGACAGATATATTAAGCAGAGACTGTAGCTATTTTTTCCCTAAAGAAGCAAGTATCAAATTGTTTTGCAATTGAAGCTTGAAGCGGCACACTTAAACCTGCATTTTATACAGCAACTATGGTACATGTAGTTTCGTTTAATAAAGAAATATTTGATCTGAGCAGGATACTGAATACCATAGTGTGTCATTTCATTCCTTGAGAAAGTATTTGAAGAAAATGACATATCTCAGCACTGTTTGTTGACCATTTTGTTGTCACCTGCTGAGTGTTGTCATTTCCATAGCCAGTGGGCTGTGTTGAATCAGACACAAGGAATAGGTCATTAACAGAAATGGGGGACTTTCTGCAGCTTGTAGAGGTTGAAGAGGGATTGTTTTATCCCCTGCTACATCAACAAGACTGTGTTTAATGGAGACTTCATTCAGCTGTGATTTTGGGCTTTAGCCTTATTTTTCAGCAGATGTAAAATGACTTTAAAACATAGATAACATAAAATCGTGGATTGTTTCCCCAAAAGAGAGTCTTATATTGGATAAGGATTTCAAAGCCCAGGTCAGAATGATTAAAATGTGTGCTTGCTGGATGCTTTGGTTCTTATAGAATTATGGTTATTACTTGGATGGGAGACCCCCTCCTCTAGTTTCCTGCATTGTGCAGGGGGTTGGACTTGATAGCCTTGTAGGCTCCTTCCAACTCTATGATCTATGAAATCTATGAAATCTTTTTATGTCAATCTTCAAAAACAAAAAAACAAAAAAACCTTGCATTTTTTAAAAAAATGTCAACTGTTTGCACTCTTCTGAAATTACTGATAATGCAAATGGCAAATTTAAAGGGAGTACTGGGATGCTGGTGACTCCTATTTTGCTGGGGCTCTTTTTCCATTGCAGGTTTTGCAGGTTTTAATTGGAGCTTCATAGGAGCTATCCATGGTGCTGCATTCCATCCCCAAAATAGGTTCACCACCATGAAGCTCCAAATAAAAACTGCTAAACCTGTAACAGAAAAGGAGCCCTGCTGAAGGAGTCACCAGCCTCCCCTGAAAGGGAGGACTGTCCTTTGTAAAGTAGGATATACAGTCATGCCTTGGATTGAGAGCATAATTCGTTCCGGAAACGTGCTTGTAATCCAAAACACTCTTATATCAAAACGAAATCCCCCCAAAAAAATTTGTACAGAGATTTTTAATTTAAGCCATACTACAGTACTTGTATTGCAAATTTTAAAATTTGCTTGTCTTGCAAAACGCTCTCAAACCAAGTTACTTGTAATCCAAGGTATTACTGTATAGCCACCCTAGAACTGGGGTTGTGAAGGGTTTGGAGAGAGGCGGGCCTGAGCCAGGAAGCCAAGGACGCAAAGGGTTGGCAGCTCTATAATCTAAATCAGGGATGCGGAATGTGTGGCCCTCCAGATGTTGGACTGCAGCTCCCATCATCCCTCACTATTGTCTGTGCTGGCTAAGGCTGATGCAAGTTGCAGTCCAACAACATCTGGAGGGCCACATGTTCTCCATCCCTGATCTAAACTCTGATAGTGGCATTTTACTACCTGCAACTTCTACTGTTAATAAGGCCAAAAATGGTGGTGGTAGGACTGAATTCACACATTGACTGAGTTCGGACAACACGTCATGGCTTGTCATGGGTTATTTAACCCATGATGAGCCACAGTGCCTGCAGGCGCCAAATTGAATATGCAATCCCTGCTCAGCGGTTGTCATGTTATGTGAACCCAGCGAGCGAGCATGGGTTATGAAAAGGTTGAACAACACTTACGTAACCCTAAAACAGACCATAGCTTATGCGAGGGTTGTTTAACCTTCTCATAACCCATGATCGCCGGGCTCACATGACACGACAACCCCAGAGTGTTTCATTGCACATTGAAATGGCAGCTGCACATGCCCTGCATGCACCACAGCATCAGCATCGGCTAAATAACCCACAGTGGGCTGTCGTGTTATGTGAACAGCCCCAGTGATTTGAACCAGCTAAATAATCGGCTTCAAGTTGTTGTAGCTAAATATTACTAAGGTATCATAAGAAGTTTAGAGAAGCAGGTTATTTCAAGAGGCTTATTCCTTTGCATAGTCTCAGGGCATCCATAAGTAATCACAAGGGATAGCCACAGGCTGACACAATAGCCAGCAGGGTTAATGTCAGAATACGTTATATTAGGAAAATTCGAATACTATACTTGTATGATATTTTAAAAAATGTATAGGAGAAATTTAAAACTAAAATGTTTATGTAATATTTTAGTTTTACAATCAAGTATATTTTATTGTGCTTTACACTTAATTGATTTATTTGTATAACGTAGTTTACCAACCAGTATTATTTCAGTCATGTCCTGCTTGTCAGCTTTCCATAGGCATCTGGTTGGCCACTGTCAGAACAGAATACTGGACTAGTTAGGCCTTTGGTCTAATCCAGTGGTTCTCAACCTTTTTTGCCCGATGCACCCCCTTCACCATATGTCAGAATGTCATTCCCCCCTTTCCAAGATTGTCTGACTTAATCTGTGCCATATAATAAGGTGTGATGTCCTGTAGATTATGTGCAATCTGTAGAATTGTAATTTGTAGAAAGATCAGTATTCCAATAGTTTGAGTCTGTGGTCCCAATTCCCCCCCCGAAACCCTAAAATCCCCCCCTGGGGGGTATTCCCCCCTGCTTGAGAACCCCTGGTCTAATCCAACAAGGCCCTTCTCATGTTCTTACTGGAAATGTTTTAAAAAGGTATCTGTTCAGGGAATAAAAATTGCAGGGTGTTAATCTCATCAAATAAATATGTTGCCAAATCCCTTCCTTCCTTCTTTCTTGTCTCCTTCCCTCCCTCCCTTTCTCTTTTTCTTCTCTCTATGTGTGATGATCAAAGCTGGGATTTTGATATCTTAACAAACTATTCAGTCAAGCAGATACAATGATACAGCATGCAGCTCCCTCTGTAAAGGGTCTAGAGTATTACCTAAATGCTGATTGTTACAAAATGGAGTTTTTATTTAGAGGCACAATACTACATGGGCATATGCAACAATGCTTTAGGTTACATTAAATTCATTGCCTAAACATCTGAATATGTTTATATTAATCATAGCTCTCCCAGCTCCTTTTATTATAGCCAATATATTGCATTCAATATATCTATACTACTAATATATTACAATATCTATATCAATATATCTATAAAATCTGTAGGCGTAATGAATAATATCTATGTTTACATGCTGCCAGCTCTGGACACATACACATCAAAGATCGCTCCCTTGTGCTGGAGCAATGGGATGTTTTTGCTTCTGCCTCATTCATACCATATATAATTGTCAGTTTCTATCTTGGCCTGTGGTTGGGTAAGGGCAGGTTCACCTTCAGGACCTTGTGAAAGTCATAGGCCTTGTTATTAAGGGAATGATCCGGATCCCCAGCTTTGAGGTCGGAGACTGTGTTCCATCCTCGGAGCTGAGAATCGGAGCTCCCACCCCTCTTCCACACCCTCACATCCAATGCGGAAAGAACTGCTCTGGCTGCTCTCCAAGGTTGGGAAAGTGACCTCAGAGAGGTGTTAAAGGGGGCATTCCTGGGGGCGGGGAGGGGAGGGGAGGGGAGGGGAGGAGACTGGAGCAGCCAGGATACAAGCTATCCTGAAGCTGCTTCACCCTCCTTCCTTCCCCTCTGAGGCGCCCCAGCTAGACAGGCAAAAAAGCCTGTCTAGCAAAATTGCAGGGTGGAAGGAAGGGGAGGCAAAGATCGCCTCTGCTGCCACTCCCACTCTGCATTGGATGCCCGTAAGCCTCCAGATTAGGGGCTTATGGGCATCCTGATAGTATTACACCCTAACAATGCTCCCTCCCTGCCCCCTGCAGCACTTTCACCACCTCCCAAGCTGTTCTGAAAGGACCCCCAATCCTCCAGAGTAGATTTACATACATACATATATACACACACACATACACACACACAAACACAAACAAACACAAGAGTTATAAGGACAGGTGAAATATCTCTCTATGCTGTTACAAGTATTACAATATCGAATTACAAGCAATCTGTAGAATTTAACATTATTGTATGCCAAATGCATTTCAGCTGGATCAGCTTCTTCAGTGGCAGATTAAAGAGACTTCAAATGTCTGCTTCAGCATGGATCCAAAGCATCCAATTTCAAAAATGTTTCAAAAGACTCAGAACATATGCTTTTTGGTGGGTAAGATACTGTAATGTTTGTAACAGGATAGAGAGATATTTCACCTGTCCTCAGTGCTTTTTTTCTGGAGAAAAAGGTACCGGAACTCTTGGATTACATTTCCTCGGGAATAGATGGCGATTAAATTGTAATGCAATTAATAGAAGAAAAGGTGCTGGAACTCAGTTCCGGTGAGTTCCACCAGAAAAAAAGCCCTGCCTGTCCTTATAACTCTTGTATATATATATTTAACAGTTGGTTCAAAAATTGACTTTTACCTGCAGCTTTTGTTGTATAATTTCAGCTATGTTTTACCATTTCTTATAAATGTTTTATAGTGTTTTATAGATTGTATTGCTACTTTTACTTGCACCTTTTGTTGTGCAATATAAGCCACATTTTATAAATGTGTTATAGTACTTTATAAATCTCATTATTATATTATTGTTACTTGCGTGTAAGGTTTTGCAGTTTGTCCTGATCTCTCATTCTCCTTCATCAATTGGATAGAACCGATTGTTACAGTATTTTCCTGTGTTATTGTCATAGTATATGACTGACTGTAGAGTTAAGTGTGTGTGTATGTGTGTGTATAGACACAATGGCCTTATTAGCTTGGTTGAAGAGGAGGATCAGTTAGCTAAAAAGGCTGCTTCTTCAATGTAGAGAGGGTAGCTGAATGAGCCTGATGGAAATAGCAAAACAGCAAGGAAAGGTACCCTAGCTGCTGTAGGGGGATACTGTTTTGCCTTGGGAATTCTTAATTTTTAAGTGAATAAACTGTTTATTATTTTCATGTCCTCGTCTGGGCTGAAGAGCTGCTTACTTAAAGGGACAGAGCCACAAGATTGGAGCAGTATCCCCAGTTTACATAGGCACTCTGGTAGAACACAGAGGTTAATTGAAAGAGAGGCCTTTTTTGGCAGCCATCCAATAAGCTACTTTAGGCATGGTTAAATGCTTGTAAGAGTCCTGCTAGTTTTTTGTTTTGTTTTTTAAAAAACTTTTTTTGGACAGCTGCCCTTCACACCATATAGCAATATATATATATATTTAATTGCCTAGGTTTCAGCCACAGTGACATGACATGTGGGGCCTCTGGCATGCAGGGCTAGTTATGCAGTTCCCTCTGTCTAGCCCTTTAGTTGAAAGTTTATTTTTGTAAATATTAAACCCAGTAAGTTGCAAGAATCTTTGCAGTTTTTCAAATTACCTTGAAAAACATTTGTGCATTCCAATTTCTAAACACCCATGTGTGTCCAAATTTACATATATCAATTTCTTCCATAGTTATTCAAGATTAAAATACTTTAAGATTAAAAATACTGTGGGTGCTATAACTGTCATTTGTGTTCCAAAACGTTTTTCATTTTTATTGCACCCGCATATCACCTGTATTGAATTAATTAAAAACAGTTGCATTCTGCAAGCTATATGTAGGCATAATGAAGCATACACTGCTTATATATTGTTCCTTAGTGAGAGGAAACTACCTGAGGTCTTAGCTACATGACTAGAGGGCACAGAAAATTGACACACAGCAGACAGGCAATCGGGTTTATCAACAAAGCCAGCAGTAGGGCCAGAAAAGACAAGCTGACATGCAGATGCGATGGATAAGAATTTCATCCAGAGATTCTTGAGCATATGGAACCTGCATCTGCCAGTGATACTCTAGCAGTTGGCTCCCCAACCTTGAGCAGCTTCTGTAGAACTAGCATGGAGCAAATCTAAGGCAGTACTTTTTCTGAAAGTGTAAACCAGCACTTCTAAAGCTGAATTCATACTTTTGAAAGGACCATCTGGGTAAAAATATGACTGCCAGGAATGAATGGATGTTTTGTGCTCTACCTTTTAGTGGTGAATCAAAAAGATACAACTACGAGGAAATGGTAAAATACCAATTAGGAATAGATTATGGCAAATACAGGCTTATTATTATCGGACCCTACCTTATACTGAGTCAAACCATTGGTCCATCTAGCTCAGTGTCGTCTGCAAAAGCTTTCCAGGGTTCCAGGGAGGAGTCTTTCTCCACCTAAATGGATATGGCAGGAATTGAACCCAGGACCTTCTGAATGCAAAACATGTGCTCTGTGGAACCATCAGAAGAGGCATGTGCAGAGATGGGCAAGAAGACACAACACATTATGGCTGCCAAACAACATGAGGCTTGGGAATCAGCAAGGTTCAAGCTCGTCAAGCTTCTCCGAGTTCCATCTCGAAGTTCAGTCCACCTTGTTCCTGTTCCCAAATGCGAGCTTTTTGTTCCTGTTGTTCAAACAGGAAAAGTGCACATTTAAGTGCACATTTAAATATATATATATATTTTAAAAATTTTCAAACAATACATAAAACAGCTAAATAACAAACATACAACTTATATAGTTAAGTGCACATTTTTAATGCTCGCACCCAAATGTGTATTTTCCCCACATTGATGCCTGAAAATGCACATTTCTTTTTCAACATATGTATTTTGAAAGTGCAAGTTTTTTTAGTGAATGCATTTTGCAATTACAAGTTCAGGAATATCAAGCCTTGCCTGGAAAGCGTGCGAGTCCCTGTCAAAAAACGCCCATTGCCCTGTCAAAATCCCATTTTACAAGTGAGCCTGAATTTTGATAGCTAGCTGTCTAAACTTCTTTTCCCTGAAAATGGGGTGGTATGTACCTTGCACTCTCCTGAGCAGCTACAGTCTCAGAGAAAAGTGCAAAATGTACAGGACTCTGAGGACAGTCAGGGCAAAAAAGAGAAAATGAGTACCTTGCCATGAAGGGGGTGTATATCTCACCACCCCCTTTTCTTAGGCAAAGATCCCTTGTGGCTTTGCTTTCCCTTGACAGCTCGCCTTTTGACAGCTGTCAAGAGAAAGCAAAGTAAAGAAAAACACTATTTGGTGCCTCTCTAGGTCAATGCCCAGGGTTTGTACCTGCTGCAGTCTGACAGGAGGTCCCCCCCCCCGGACATTGCCCAGCCTAGTCTTCCCATTTTTGCTCTTGTGGAACTGCACACATCCACAGTTGCACAAGTGTGGCTGTTTTTGTTTTTTTTAAATACGAAAATATTTGCTGACATTATGTGCACTTTTTTTAAAAAAATAGTTTGCCAGCCAGTGACAGCCCCTCCAATGTGGCACTTGGGCACTTTGAAGGGGCTGTCACTGGATGTCAAACTGGAGATCACAATCTCCAGGGGGGGAAAGGTTAAAGGTAGGGGAGAAAACACAGCGAGCGAAAACGGGCTGGCGATCGTAGCAGGGAAGAGCAGACAAGTTGGTCCTGCTGCAGAGTCCACTAGGATACCTACATGAGGACCAAGGGGGAGGGAGGGGGCAAACAACCCATGGTGAGCCCAATCACCTGAGGGCATATTGTGAGTTTTTTGAACAACAACCATCCCACCATGGCTTATTGACGGGGTGGGTTAGTGTGACATGAGAACGTGCCCACTGTGAAGACCTGTATATACAAGTACAATTCTACGTCTGAAGTACTACAGAGCAGGCAATCTAATACACAACTCTAAAACTGGCCGGCAGAGTTGCATACAGACCTGGTCAAAGGAAACCAGTAAATACAGTTGTTTTACAAGTGAGGAACTAGGAAGGCTGAGAGATAAGTGATTAAAATGAAGCCAGCCATCGCAGAGATTTTTTAAATTATTGTTTTAATTGCATATTTATTTGCTATTATTCAACTGTTAGGTGTCAGAAACCATTTTAGATATATTGCAAATCACCCAGAGATCTACCAGTAGGCCCCAATCTATCTTCTGCCCACTCCTGCTTTTTTTTTAAATTGACGAACTTCTTTCTTTATGCGTAGATATTTCAAATAGAACTCCTCCAGCTGAAGAACTTTAATGCAAACAGGCACTTTAAAATGAATGTGTTGACACTTGAAATTAAAAGTACAATACTTTTACCAGAGATCTGGCTTTGTTAGGCTTACTGGTCTCTAAATAGGGGAGGGATCTGTACGTCTTCTTTATAGAGTGCATTCATTGTTCAGTACAAAGGAAAAATAAAACAAGCAAACACCTGCTTTTGTATGTGAATCTTTTACTCTGCCAAAGAGAACCCTGTAAGCTTCTTTTGACACAAAGTATAGAGTTTCTGAAATTTCAAGTTGAGCCAAGTCCCTGGGAGACTGTAGTTTCCAAAAATCATGAGAAAAGAGAAGGATTGGGGGAAGGGTATGAAGTCAGGGAACACTAAGGAATGTGCCATGGTGTTTTTTGGTATTATATTGGTCTTGCAGCAGAAGTCTGCTGCCAGGAATAGAAAAACACTGAGGTCATCTCTGATAACCTTGAAATAGATCCTCAGGGATGTTCTGTTATTCTTCTAGCTTTTTAGAAAGTACAGAGAGAACTTCACTTCCGAGAATATTTACAGCAGCCAAAGGTCTTGGGTCAAGCTCTTCAATTGGCAGTATTCCACATGCAGTGCAGGGTGCCGTTGATTATATTTCTTTTTCATTCAATTTGCAGCAAATCACAAGCATAATATGGCTCCAAATACAGAACACATTTACTCACATGTAAATTCTATTAAACTCAGCTGAATTAAAGATAAATTTTATTTAAACTTGGTCTGAAATTCGTTTCACCTATGCGTTCAGTATAAAATGGCTACCCTACCCATAATTAATCTACTAATACTAATGTAGTTCTTCAAGATCTCTGTACAGTCAATGAGATGTGTTTTGGAACTTTCTAGAGCTAGGATAGCATTTTGGCAGGCTGCCTGCCCCACACCTTCAGTGCATATATTCAAGGGGGTGTGGCTCTTGCCTTCCTGCTCAGTTCCTTTTCGCCCACTGCCGTAGAAACTTCATTCAGGTTTTTACTCGGCACTAGTGTAGTGTCTTCTCAGCCTCGCTAGGCAAAAAGAAAAGAAAAAGTTTTGTTTACTTGTGTTTATTCTTTTATAATTACTTCAGTCCACATTTTTTACATTTTCTGTTTGCATGTATTTGGGTAATCTCATGGGTACCTCTCACATTCATTGTTGTTCTTGCTATTATTAGTAGTAGTACCGCTACTACTAGTATGATAAAATATTTATACCCCACCTTTTCCCTGGAAGTTCAAGACAACTAACATAATTAAAAAAGAAGAAGAAAGATTAGCAAATAAAAACATCCTTACAATTTACAAACAGGAACACTAAACTTCAAAATGTGAAAACAGCAGAAAATAAAAATATAATAGAAATTAATAGAGTAATCTTCTGGCCTCTAAACGGCACCCAAGGGGCCGCAGAATGCAGCGGACCTCCTCCTCCAAGGCCAGAGACAGAGCACTGACTGTAGAGGAAGAGATCCAGCGGAGGATCTCTGCCCCAAGCCCCTCCCGACTGCTGCAGAAAGCTCTACAGCAGCCCCCTCTCCCAGGTTTGGGAGTTAGGAAGGGAGGAAATGGTTGTGTTGGGGTCAGGCCAGTTGGTGGGGAGAGGAGATACTATGAATTCCCTGGATCCAAAGGCCTTTCAGCTCTCATCCCCACCTCCAGCAAGGAAGGAAGGGTTAGATGGGCTCAGAGGCTCATCAAATATGAAAAGTTATTTCAGAGGCAAAAATAGGCTCCTTAATTTCTCCCTCCCTGACAGCAGGAGCCCAGCAAGGCTTAGGATGGACTGAGGGCTCTGACATTAGAGCTATCCATCTTTCAGGCATGTAGCCCATTGGTTTGCACCCTAAGTTAGCCTGGACTCAGGTCATTTAGGACTTTAAAAATCAAAACTAGCACTTTGAATGTAGCCAATAATAATAATAATATTAACTGCTCCTGTTGGCTTATTCATGCTAGGAAGCGAGTAGTTGAGTTCTGTACTCATAGAAGTTTCTGAACTGTATTCAAAGACAGCCCTTTCCAGAATGAATCAGAGCAGCCTTGTCTGCATGTTTCTAAGGCATGTATCTCAGTGGCCAGGTCACCCTTCTCTAGGAATGGCTGCAGCTGGTGAATCAACCTAAACAGATAAATGGCAATCCTGTCTATTGAACAAAGAACAAAGGTGGGTCCAGGAGCCAGTCTAGACTCTGTATCTGCCCTTTCAGGAGAAATGCAACCCTATCTAAAACAGGGAAGCAACTAACACTCAGATAAATTAAACAAACCAAGTATTAACAGCTTGCTGAATCTAGACAGGTCTGGGTATAGTCAGTATATGGATGGAAGGCTGCCTGGGGACCCCATGTACACTGCTTTGATATCCATCACAGAAGAAAGACGGGATATGAATATAATAAATAAATAGGGTAGGGTGTGAAAAGTACAAAAAATAGTAATTCCACACTTTCAGGACAAAAATCTAACCAGAAACCAGCAAGACCAATTTTGTCATATTCCTAGTCAATAAGCCATTTTCAGTGGTGATGTGAATGAGCTTTGAGTCACTTTGAATGCCTCTGTGAGAAAGGGGAAAGCAGGATAAAAATGTTATTAAACAAACAAATAATTATGGAATAACTTACACAGGAATGCCCTTTCCCAGAAGTTATTTTTAACAGGTAACATGCCTACGCAGTATGCTTGTCTACTCAAAAATACATCTTATTGAGTTCAGTGGGGCTTACTCTCAGGAAATTGGCTATAGAGTAACCCTGGAGTAAGTCCCATTGAATTCATTGGGGCTTACTTCTGAGTAGATACACATAGGGTTGCAGTGTAAGAGGATTAATTGTACCAGGCATAGTTTAAGGATACAGGTATTTTGCTGCTGCAGAGAAGTCCTTCCTAAGTACTGCAGTGGCTTCTTGTGGTCAGTTTTTCCTTTGGCTACAGACATCCTAATACATCCTTTGAGAAGTGTGCAGTGCACACTTAAGAACAAAGCAAAACACACGTTTCTCTTTAAGTGAAAGGAGTGACAAGAAGGGATCAGTCCCATCTTCTGTTGTGTTCATTCATTCATTCATTCTAGGAGCAGTGCTTTAAACAGAGAAGGAACCATGGATAGGGCTAATATGAATCACAACAAGGAACATGAAGAAGAATTTTGACAATTACAGGTGAAGAGAAAAAAGGAAGTTCCAGTACTTAACAAGAGATTGAAGTTGGACTGCAATATTGATGAGCAGGGAGGAGGAGAGATTTTTCTGTAGAGCGTTTGTGCTTAAAGCTACAAGATTATTCTATTATTATAACATATATTTTCCTATATGTAAATAATATGCCTTCTTTGTATAAATGTAGGATGGAGTGTCAGATGAAAATGTTCATAAATTTCCATAATGACCATTACTTCTGCAGCCACTGTGGTTCTTAAAAATGATGGGATGTGTGAGGGATTTGACAATTTTAGTTTTGAGAGTGAGATCTGGCTAGAAGCTATCAGTACTGTGGAACATTTACAGTATTACTGGCTTATTTTAACTGCCTGCAACCAAACTATGATGCATTGATGGATTATTTTAATTCTGACTGTCTTTTGAATAAGTGATTACTTCACTTGCTCGGGTGTTGCTGATAGTACAGAAAGGTATTCCTTATTCTACATTTGTGATTTACTTACATGTTTCAGAGGGAGGAAATATTTTGCTCAAGCTGAGAAGTATCCCTGAACTTCATAATTTCTTAATGAACCAAAGATTCAGTTCAGAGTTTAAAATAATAGTGGTAACATTCTCTACCCTAGGATTTCATTTCTGAGAGAGTCATTTTTAGAACATGGTTGGCCAATGTTACCAGCAGCTGTAGCTGTTCAGCACTGGGGAATAAGGCTGTTTTTACTATGTGTGTAACTTTAATGATAAACCCCAGACCTCTAAAGTCAAATCTCTGTAACTTCAGTAGTGAGCCATTTTGCCTGTCCTGACATAGGTTTAAGAATGTGGGAGTTGAATTAAATGTCCCTAATGTTGGTGGTTGTTCCAGCAACCCATGTTCCATTTCTGAACTTTTTGCAACGTACATTTAATAGCACATATTTCTTTTTAAGCGAAGACGTTTTCTATTCATTCATTCTTTAGACTTTGTGATGCCTTATATGCCTGTGATGAATAATTTTGTGCTGGCCTTTTAAACCTTCATGAATCACCACTTTGTAAAAGAAATGTCAATTTCTGTGATTGCTCTTATAATTAAAAATGGCTTTCCTACATGACCATAAATTCACAAGTATAGCAGCCTCCTCCTGGACACACCTTTTCCCCTAGGTGAATAACAAAAACAAAATAAGATGGGCAGATCCTTTTCCATCTTCTGATTATTATTTTAGAAGGAGTAGACCTGATCTGAAGTCCAAATCTATGTCAGTGTTCTGCCAAATGTTTTCCCAAAGGGCTTGGCCAGGGTTCTTTGATGAATTCTCATGCCATAATAAATCCAGGAAGATCAAGCCAAACATATTTTATTGCGAGTTAAGATCCTTATTATACAAAGTACAACAATCCCAAGTTCTCTAGTAAGAGCCCCACCCCTTGGACAGGCAGCAACCACAATATCACCAACCAACCAGTCAAGAAGCTCTGCCTCCAGTATCAGTTGGGTCCTTGCTGTAGTCACTCAGCCTTGAGGTCTCTCTCCCCTTCTGTCTGTGTCAGGGCTCCTGCTGGTTCTTTGTCCTTCTTCAGGCTGGCAGCCAAACGGTTCCTGGGTCTCTCTCTTCCTTCACACCACACCACACCACACCACACCACCACAACCAACCAACACTTCAGGCTGCATTTGCTAGTCTTATATACAATGCTAGCACCAAACTCCATGGGCTGCAGACCTCGTGTTTAAATGATAGCACCTGTGCTGTTGTGCAGTGTCATTCTTCTGGCCAGCAGCCAGGTCACACGTTACTGGAGATTGCATCAGCCTGGCCAGGCCACATGCCTGTCGGCTGACAACTTCTAGCTAGCAGCCAACTCACATGCTAGCAATTCAAGCAAGGTCATGCCTTGCTATTACAGAGCAAAATACAGAGCATAGTATAATACAGAGCATAATACAGAGCATCGAGGCAGAACTGTTGTGCAACACTGCACTCCTCGCTATCTTCCGCAACTCCCATTACAGTCAGCTTGCATTAATACTGTATTGTATTTATTATTCATTAAAAGTATTTATATATTGCTTTTCTGCCCACCAGGACCCACAAAGCGATGTACAATACAATCACAACATAAAAACAAAAATAGAACTTCCTTTTCTTTTCTTTTTTTAAAGGCCAAATACAATTGTACCAATTGTTTTGTACCAGTACCATTGTACCTGGCATTGTACCAGCTCCATTGTTCACCCAATAGTCTGTTGAAGCTCCTGTATGGTAAAACTGCCAGGCTAGGAGCTTGGTAGTGAAGGATGTTGTGCTGCGACCTAAGCATCATTGGACTAGCAAAGCAAGAAGCTGTTCATACAACAGAAGGAAGCAGAGGTTATTAAAAACAAAATACAATAAAAATAGGAATGATAATTGTATAATATGATTTTTAAAAATTTGTGTGTTTGCATTGGGCAGGCACTGTTAAATGGTAGGTTGGAACAAATGAGTGTCAGGTACATTCTAGAATTAAGATTTTATGATCCATGTTTTTTTGACAAGGTTAGACTATCATACCTGATGTTTGTGCAGCCACGGTGTGGATTTTCTGATAGCCTGGATCCTTGATACAGTGCAGCTACTACATAATTGTAATCATTTGCAGCATGGTATACACACCGTCACTAACCCAGATACTTGTGAGCAGCGGGCCACCACGGAGACACGCCAGTTCCCAGTCCCTTCTTTTAGACTGTTATTGAGTATGCTGGGGTCTTTGCAAAGTTCAGATGCCTTTGATGACTCTCCCTATTTAGGGTGCAATCCTGTGGACCTCCAACCTTGCCTGGGGGGCCATAGGATTACTCAGAGCCCCAGCCCCAAGGTCCTGTGACCTCAGAGCTGGGACTCTGAAATCCAAGCCCCTGCCCCACCCCCCTCACGGCTCACAGCCAGTTTGGAAAGAACCGCACCGGCTGCCTTCTCAAGGTTGCAAATTGGCCTCGGAGACGGAGAGGAGGAAAAGGGGCATGCTGGGGGGCTGGGACCGATGGCGTATAAGCCACATCCAAATGGCACCCCAGCCTCCTTACCTCCCCCTCCATGGCGTGTCATCTAGGCAACCAAAAATGGCTGTCTAGATGAAATACAGGGTGTGAGGCACAACGGCGGTGGAGATCACCACCGCCATGCCTCGTGCCTTGCATTGCATGCACGTACGCCTCTGTGTTCAGAGGCTTACATGCATCAAGCATGGAGAGCATTGGATAGTGCTCCCAGACATTTATTTGGTGGATTGGTTGCATTTTTTCCCTGTCAGCTCGTGGGAATGATACTTCTAAGTCTGAGTTATTCATATTGAATAAATATTCACATCAGACTGACCATCCAAGGAAGCAACTTTCCTACAGTTTCTTGCATTAGAAAGAAACCACTTTCTCACCTAGCATACACAGTGATTCTTTTTTGTTCTGAATGGACCGAGATGCATTTTGTACTGTATACTTTGCGCCAAGTGACTTTTTCTGATCTTACTAGCTGAGACAGGAGGGCAGAGCTGACAGTACAAAATAGGAGAGGTCAGGTGAGCCAAAGAAGATTGCCTCATCCCCAGCATGATTTACTGTGCTCTTGAATAAGAGTAACAGGGCTGATATGCGAATGTCCATCTTCCTTGATGCTAAAAATGGTGTGACAGGAAGACTTGCATGCATCTTCCTTCCATTGTTCAGGTACGTCTGTATAGGATTGCAGTACTGTCTTCAGTGGTGCTCACTCCCAGGTAAGTGCACATAGGATTGCAGCCTAAGACTGTGTGGTATGGATTAGAACTAGAATTAATTAAAGAAAATAAATGAATTACAGAGCAGAACCAATAGGTTCCCAGTTAGGGATGTAGTGAATCTCAATGTGTTTGAGGAAACTGGTGAACTTTTTGAAGACAGGGGTGCAAAAAGTTGAGGATGTGTGTTAACTAATCTTTTCCTATATCTATGGTCAGGATTCTCTATATTCTGGCGCATTTTAATTATGTCATCAGTGTGGACCAGTGCCAGGAAAATTCTGAGAAGGTTCAGAATCTATGTTGTATATCTGTGGACGGATAACTATGGGTCTGACCTGAAATAGATATGGAGGAGCCCTAACCCCAAATCTGGTGCTGTCCTGTAATACTAAATTTCATTTCTATGACTGCTCCATTGAAAACAATGGAGCAGGCATTGTGCTGGAAGGAACACAGGCATTTTTGGCTTCTGTTCAGGTGCACAAGTATAAGTTTTATAATTTCTTTGGTACTAAAGTTGGGGTTGGTCAAAATGTTGTACGTATAGCTTTGATTAGATATTTACTTTTCCATTTCTGTTTCCTACAAAGGTTTATTTACTGATCTAACAACCTCAAACTGAGTTCATTTCCAAGGCTACCATTGAATTATTGCAGATTACACTGTTATAAATGGCAGAGGAAGGGACCCTTTCCCTGTGTTGTAATGTTGTCAGGGCCCTGAGGCTGTTGGCTTAGTTCATGATGTATTGTACTGCTAACGTTTCAGCTCTCTCAGGGGATCGCTGGTCCTACTATAAGGTCAGAAGTTAACTACTTGTATTTTAGCTGGGTACTGCTATCAATACGGCTCCTATGGAAACCTTACTTGACGTCATTTTTTTTTATTCTTGCTACTGTAGCCAAGCTTTAGTAAAAGTCAATAAGAACATTAGACCGTTGTCTGTATTATTACTTACCACTTCCTGCCAGCAATCTACCCATTCATTAGCAAAGAGTTTTGGAAATCTCACTTGATTATTTATGCAGTCAATAGCAAGGCATGTCTGCATTCATAATTGTTTGATTTTATGGCCCCTTCTTTAAACAAACATTGTCTATGGTAATGTGATGCCCTGATAGATGGGAAAGGTTTTGTCTGTGAATATCATTTAGATAATTAAAAATGACAGATGAAATCGCCTGCTGTC
This sequence comes from Shinisaurus crocodilurus, assembly GCA_021292165.1. Classification (NCBI taxonomy): domain Eukaryota; kingdom Metazoa; phylum Chordata; class Lepidosauria; order Squamata; family Shinisauridae; genus Shinisaurus; species Shinisaurus crocodilurus. The sequence goes on from CM037876.1 coordinate 266,488,478, forward strand.
TTGACCTGTACTTTGTTCCCTCAGTGATGCTGAAGAGATGCTGATTGCTGTCAATCAAAACCCATTGGAGGTTTGTAAATTCTGGCTGCTGTGAACTCTGACCCTCCATGTTGTTCTGAAATAGATAATAACCTTGAAATTATATTAGAATTTAAAAACTGCTTCACCAATGGGGCATACTATATATACTTTTTTTATATAGAAGATGACTACCTAATGTCATTGTTTACTCCAGAAATTCAGTACCAGATTAGCAAGTTCATAATGCAGAGAATTGTCTTATAGCAAAGTACAAAATAATTTCTGGCTAGATGCAGTTTTATGCTCACATACTCCAAACTTTTTAAAAAAGACCTTCATTTTATAATATCAATGTTGTTATTTTAATAATTGATTTTGCAGCATATTATTCTGTCATCACTTTCCTTTATTGGCTACTTACGTCTGCTCTATCATTGTCTTCCAAGATGTTTCTGTTTATACTAGTATTAAATTGTAACCAGTGGAAATCATACTAACATATTCAAGGTGCAAAAAACAAAGCACACATTTTTCCCAATGAAGTTCTATAACAACTGATGGCACTGGAAACCTGGGTCAAGAGATCAGATGCATTCATGAATTTTCCAGGATAATAGGGTTTTTTTCTACCTTGGCTAAAACTATCTGGGACTATGCAGAGATCATATTTATAGTGGGGTTTTCCCTATGCACATAATTGTCATAAAAAGGGAATATGAAAAAAAATCAAATTTCCTGACATTATGTCTGCTTCAGATATATAGTGGGGCTGCTTCCCTTGCCTGAAAAAGATGACAATTCTGTTTAGAGACCCAGCTGTTAAGAGGAACCTCTCTTTCTCCCATTTATTATTCTCAATAAGGAAAGAGGTTTGATTTGTGCCATTCCACCCTTTCTCCTCAGCCAGTGGGCAAAGAAGGATTGCAAAGTCAAGGAGAATAGGCTGTCTCCCCCATCCTCTACCTTCTCTAGCAGGTACAAATGCTGGTTGAAGTAATCTTGTCACCAAAATGTCATGCTAGGTAATGACTGGATATAATTATAGTGATGTGCAAATGGTACTGAGATCATAGATCATACTTCTAAGTATATGGAGTATTTCACAGCCATCAAGTTACCCCAGGTATTACTTAATGGGACTTCAAACACAGGCTTTTGCTTACTGTTTACCCACTTAGGGAGAAAGGCAATATGTTCCCCTGATGTGACTGAACATTGGGTTGGAACTAGCCTTTGAAGTGTCTTAACTAATACACTCGGGCAGACTGCATTTTTTCATTATAAAGCAAAGTTCCTGTACCCTGCATTGTGCCTGAAGATGAGACAACTACTCTCCGTTTGGCAATAGTTGAAATTATCATTTGCAGATCATTGCCTTATCAGAACACAAATTTTCCAGTTTTTCAAATTATGTTTTGTGTCTACAATGTAGAGAACAGAAGACAGCAACCCTATGGTTCCAGGGAGAGCATCCCAGGGAACATAGGATTGTCCCCCTCCTGAGGCTGTAAACACTGCTATGACCTTGGGAGTGGGACTCTTGAGTTCTGACCCCTGCTGTTACCCCCTTGCAGCCGCTGTGGAAAGAACCACACCGGCTACTTCCTGAGGTCACAAGTGCAACCTCAGAGGAAGAAAAAAGGGGGTGTTCTGGTTGCACTGGGCAGGGAGGGAAGGAGACAGGAGGGGAGAGGCCAGCATATGATAAATCCGATGGCCTCTCCAGCCTCAGCCCCAGCCCAGCTTCCGGCAGTGCGCCTTCTCTAGATGGGCTCAAAGGCCCATCTAGATGAACATTTTGTAAAAGGGTGACGGAGAGGCAAAAATCACCTCTGTTGCTTCTCCCACCTTGCTGGCAGCAGCCCAGCAGGGCATTGGATAGATTTCACAGATCATAGAGTTGGAAGGAGCCTACAAGGCCATTGAGTCCAACCCCCTGCTCAATGCAGGAAACTAGAGAAGGGGTTTCCCAGCCAAGTAATAACCAGGCTTGACCCTGCTTAGCTTTCCATGCTCAGACAAGCTGAGCTACTTGGAAGCCTCCGAGATTGGAAGTTTCCTTAGGTGTGTGCAGTTCATAGCATTACATTCTGAAACTATTTCAAAGAAAATTAAAATCTATTTTGCTCTATATTAAGCATTTTCCTTTTTCAATTCATGAGCAAGTTTGAGGTAGTTGCCTTCTTTGTTGTCCATCCTTTGTAGAGCTAATCCAAGTGTACAGACAGGCACATACTGCAGTGATGAACCATTACCACAGTAGAATCCATGTGGAGGACAGTGCTTCTGGTAGCACATAAGGGGAAAGTGTCATTTAGTGCCTAGAGTTTGGGACCTGAATGTAGTAAGTTGCCCCTTCCACCTTATGGGTTTAGCTATTATTTTTATACCCCATCCTTCTCCAAGAGAATCATAGCTACATCTTAGCCTCACAACAATGCTGTGAGAGAGGTTAGGCTGAAAGACTGGCCCAGAGCAACCCTGTGAGTGTTATAGCCGAGTGGAGTTTCCCATGCTCAAGTTCAAATCGCAGCCATGATGCCACATTGGCCCTTTACGAAGGCAGCCATCAGCAAGTCACTATCTCTAAGCTCCCTAAACCTGCCTCAGAGGGTTGTTGTAATACTAAAGTGCTCTGCGGTAGATGGAGGAGAGGCAGAATTCAAAATAAGCCTCCCATATCTTTAAACCAGTTCTTACTGTTATTGCTTGTAATTTAAGTTCTGTGACAAAATTTCCACTGACCTTTTCTGGTCAAGAGAAATTCAACACGTGCACAGAGTGTCCCTCTGGACACTTTATTCAGGACACTTTCTTCACTTCCCATTTCAACAGCCAATCTGTGTATGTCTTCCTCTGTATTCATGTGAGCCATCAATGCCCAGCCCAGCACCTAGTCAACTCTGTGCAGAGGAGAGTGATGGTCACCCAGAAATTATGTCACTAGGCAACAACAGTGCACTGTGACACTGTCTGGTCTGGAAAAAGCTCGGAGGACATGGCAGCACAGAAGAGGCTAGACACGACAAGGAGGAAAGAGACATAAGGGCTTAGAAGAAAGCCAGCAAGGGGAAGAATGAGCAGGTGGTAGGAGAGAAAAGTATGAGAGAGTAGGGATGCGTTTGAGCTCAATGGACTTTCAACACATTTCCAATCCGACAGCCAAAAGCAGGCCAAGTTGGGGTGGGTGTTCGGCTTCCACAAAATTGCTCAAAATATTTGTGCAAATTTGGAGCTAAGAACTGCATACCTCAGGGCTGACTCCTTAGATTCAAGTCATTGTTGATGTTCACGTTCTTGTTCTTGTTAACATGAGAAGTATGGAAGCATCCTCCTCTCACTGCATATGTACACACTCCACCCTGGCCACCTTGAATTTTCTGACAGTTCATTTCAGATTTGTGCAAAATTTGGGCCTCTGCTCTGCAATGTGCACAAATTTACGCTATTTGCGCAAATTTACAGAGCTGAGGCCTGAATTTTGTGCAAATTTCCCCAGCTTTTTTTTAATATATAAATGCAAATCACTGCCCATTTTAAAAATGGGTCCACATGCTGTCTCAACTCACATCAGATTATGTGAGTTGAGCATCAGCACAGGGTTAACGAAATAGAATCCGCAGGGTCAAGTCAAGAAAATCTGTTGGATTTCCACCCCCATATCAGATTCCTCACACATCCCTATGAGAGCGCAAGTGAAGGAAAGAGAAAGAGAGCAACAGGAAGATGGAGAGTGGAAGCGGGAGGAGAGAAAGGTGAGGATGTGAGCTACAGAGGCCCAGGCGGCCTGAGCCCTGTGATGCCAAAGGTCCAAAGCCACCACTGAATATAATCCATTGTTTGCATTTGTATTAAAATGTCTAATTTACAGTTAATTAATTAAAATAATTTCTTCCCTGATGCCCTCTGGATGTGGTTGACTACGATGCCCATTACCTGCTTGTACAATAGCTAGGAACTATATGAATTGCACTCCAAGACACCCATAGGGCACCAGGTTGGGGAAGGCTGATCTATAAAATAGCAAGTTTTAAGCAGCATCTACTTATTTATTTACAATATTTATATACCGCTTCTCATAAATCCCGAAGAATAAAAACAAGCAAAACAAACAAACAAAAAGGCCCACACACAAACACAGACAATAGTATTATGAGGTTGGTTAAAAAAAAAAAAAAAGCTCAGGGCTGGGAGAAAGCCAAAGCAAGTACCGTAGATACATTTTCAATAAATGCCTAAAACATGCCAGTGTTGAAGCCTGATGTACCTCAGAGGGGAGATCATTCAGTGTGGGCACCCCTGCAGAGAAGACCTGACTCTGTGTCATCACCAAACAGAAATCCATAGGCCATGGCACAGGCAACAGTATTTAAGCACTGTATTTCAGAAAAAATTACATCTACTACTGAATCTTGATTTTGCAATACATTAAAAGTTTACATTTGGATTTATGAGCATACTTTAAAAGAAATGTCTCAGTCATAACTAAGTCAATTTACTAGTTTGATGCGTCCTTTAATTTACAGTATTTTCTTGTATATAAATGTACCCTTGCTTTAAATAAGTGCTGATTTTTGTATTGTAGTGGCTAAGTAAATCTGTAAAATATGCCTTTGATGGAACCCATTCATTTTGACTTTTCATTTTTTGCTATGTTGCTGTTTCCGTTCAGAGAAAGCACACTTTGCATGTTTATAATTATGGTGCTCTAGAATTAATATTTATTAATTATTATTAGTGTGTACGCCGTACCATATATGAGTTAAAAATATTTTCTTTATTTGAAATGGCTCCTAAGGTGATTATTTTGCTACAATATGAAAATGAACTGTGGAAAAAGGCCCTGATTACAAGTCTCCAAGGCCATCCCACTGTGACAATTAGTTCCCAATTGTTAAGCCATTCATTTATTAGAACACTGAGGACTGATGCTGTCTTAACTTGTAACTGGAAATGGGTTATTACCGAAGTTGGTTATGAGCACAAAAGAGTTTTATTGGACAAGAATAACACACATTTCAAATTAATTGACTCACCTCTGCAGAAAGGTATTAAAAATGTGTACTTATCAGGTGACTGACAAATATAATTTAAAAAATTGTCAGGAATTTTTTCCGATTTTAAAAATAGTTTATATGACTGAGCACCCAGGAGCATTTGAAGTAGTTGGAAGGAATGTGACAGAGTGAAAAGGAATCTCTCTCCTTTTCTCTCCCCCTTCCCTCCCCCTCTCTTTCTCCCCTTTCTTTTCCCTCTGTCCCCTCTTCTATTTCTACCCTCTCATTTCCCTCTCATCCCTTTTTTCCCTCTCTCTCTCTCTACCTCACCCCTCTTTATACCCTTTCTTTCCTCTTCTCTCTCCCTTCTAACTCAGGTTTGATGGCGATTGCATTCTCCTAGGAATACTTCATGGGTGACAGTAGGCTCAGCAGACTCAGCACATTCCATCTCTGAACCCATTATGATAGCTTTGAGAAACCCTGCTCTTACCCTGATCTTCAATGTGTGTGGATAAGATGTCAACATTTGCACCTTCATATCTGCTGAAGAACTGGGCAGTATCTGTCCAAAGGCAGGAGCTTCTGACTGGGTTCACATGATTGGGGAAGGAAAAGAAGCCACTGTGGTGCCTTTCCCTGCCTTGCACGTGCCGGTCCTGTGCCGTCCTCACTTCCTTAATTTCCTGTGCCGGGCATGGATTGCCATGTCGTCTGAACACAGTGGCGAGGGTGGCTTCCAAACCGCCCTAGAACAGGCCATCGGTTGCAGGATGGTTTGGAAGCCACCCTTGCTGCTTTCCTCGCCTGGTTCAGATGACATGTCAACCTGTGCCTGACACAGGTAATTATAAAAATGAGACGTCGTGCAACCAGCATGTGCCAGGCAGGGAAAAGAAGCTACTGTGGTTTTTCTTTTCCTTCCCGGATTATGCAAACATAGCCTTTGTCTCCCACCTGACACTCACTGGAAATCAAGGAAAATGTTTGTGACACACACACTTACGTTTCTGAGCACTATTGCAGGTAAGGCACAGGCTGATCGTCATAAAACAAAGTGCTACTCTTGGGTAGATGAATTTCAACCCATTTGAGTTTCCTGAAAATCTGGAAGAAAATGTTGTCATTCCAAGCCATATGCTTCCATCTTTTTCACTCACACTCACCGGAGATCGAGGGAATGGGATGTACCGCTCAGAGGCCTCTGGATTGCTTCTTAGGAAAAGATAACCTAAGAAGTAAACCTTAACTTTATTGGACAGCAATGGAAGACAAATATGATTCTAAACAATTGTGATAACATTTCTACTAATTGTACTGAAAGAGATCCCCCCCCCCCTGTTTTCACCAAATTTCCAATTATTCCTGTGGAAATGAGAGAAGGAAGCAAAGAGGGCTCAGAGCAAGATACCTTGTTGTTTGAAAGGGGAAATGCATGAAAGGGAACAGTAGTAGATGGCATAGGAGAGTCTTAACATCTGTGCCCATTGCAACTGATCAATGCAGCCTGCCTTTAAACAACAACAACAACAAAATCCTATTCCTAAAAAATTCCTAAAAAATTGTGCTATTATAAACAAAGTTCCTCTGAACTGTCCTGATCTGGAAACGAGCATGTCCACGTATTTCCAGGGTTGCTTTAGGAAGTGCTAATTCCCTGTTGCATTGGTTCTGTTCTGGTACAACAGAATGAGCAGAAGCACAGCGGCAGTATATGATATTGCCATTGACTACTTTCAATTCCCTATGTATGAGAATTCCATTTTGGAGTGAAATCTCGACATATTTTACCGGTTTGGTCCTGGTGAATTTCATTCCATTTCCCCCTGCTGGCATTGACTCAATCTGTAGTGAGTTGATCCAATATGCAATTTTTGGATTTTTTTAAATGGTGGCAACAGTTTGTGTAAATGGGATCCCCCCCCCCCTTTGGGTCTTTAAATTTGCACAAATGGGGTTGTAATTTTTAAAATATTTTTATTGGGGGTGTTGCTCAAGTGCGTAGTTGTGAAAATCCACCTGTCCACTATGTAGAAACGCAGAGGCATGTTCCGATTGTAAATATCCTTGTCAGTTTCATCCTCCCCACACACTACTTCATTTAGCTCAGCAGAGCTACGGTATATTCTGTACTTGTGAAAGAGCTTGTCAATTTCATCCTCAACTTTGACACTTCCCAAGCAAAGGAGGGTGGTGAGTTACATAGCAGACAGGTGGACTTGTGCACATGTGCATTTGTGCAAACTCCCCAATAATTAAAAATATATATTATGACCTAATTTGTGCAAATTTCTCTACCCAAAAAATGAAAAAATAAAATAAAAACAAACCTGAAACACTATTCCATTTGTGCAAATCATGGGACCCTAACTCCAGTGACCTGCTCCGTTCCAGTAACGAGCATTTCCACTCATTTCCAGTTGCTTTAAAAAGTGTTAGCTCCTCAATAGTTTCTGCTTTTCAGTTGACTGTTGCAATGTTTACCACTTCCCCCTAGTTAATCTCCAACATTTTATTAGCAGTTTAGTTTTCACCCCTTAACGTTTGAGAAATCCTGTTATTATAGATGAACTACTACATTATAAGAGTTTGAAGTCTCAGCAGTGTGACATAAGAGGAGCTGTACTGGATCAAACCAAAGGCCAATCTAGTCCAGCTTTTTATTTTCAGAGTGGCCAACCAGATGCTCATGGGAAGACTACAAACAGGACAGGAGCTCACCTGGTCATGTTCCCCAACAACTGGGTGCATACTGCCACTGATAAGGAGATAATGTATAGCTACCATGACTAGTAGCCATTGATAGCCTTATCTTCCAGGAATTTATCTAATTCCCCTTTAAAGCTGTCCAGCTAGGCGGCCATCACACCATCTTGTAGTGCCACCCTGAGTACCATTTTTTGGTTGAAAGGCAGGATACGAATAAATAATAGTGAGTTCCACAGTTTAACATTCCTCTTATTTGAATTTCTCACCATTCAGTTTCATTGGACATCCCCAGCTTGTCTGAGCGTGGAAAGCTAAGCAGGGTCAGGCCTGGTTATTACTTGGATGGGAGACCCCTCCTCTAGTTTCCTACACTGTAGGCCCGTTCCAACTCTATAATCTATGAATCTATAAACCTCTATCCAGGGATGTTGAAGAGTCCTTGGTCTCGAGTCACGAGTCGAGTCACGAGTCTTTGGACCCGAGTCTCGAGTCCGAGTCCTTGGTCCAAAATGGTGACTCCCGAGTCCTGAGTCACTCCCAAAGCTGACTCCACGAGTCCCTATTAAAATCAATGGGTTTCCCCCCTAACAAAATAAGGCTACTTCAGATGTGTGGCTTAAATAAATTCTAGGCACAAGTGTGCCTTTTTATTTCAAAACTCTGCCACTGATTTTGACAAGAACAGACCAAGCAGACAAACCCAAAATAACCAGGCAGACAGAGGAGGCAGGGAACCCCAAAGCAGGCAGGCAGAGGCGTTTGTCTTGGACAATTCAAACTGTGGAACTGGTTAAGAAGAGACCAGGCAGGCAGACAAGGCAGGGAACCCCGAACAGGCAGGCAGAGGCAGCCAAACCCAAAATGTCTGAAAGGTTGCATTTTAGGGAAATGATTTAAAAAAATAAAATCTTTGCCAGCCATCTCACTTCTCTCCACTCTTTCTGGCACAGCCCAGGGATGTTGAAGAGTCCTTGGTCTCGAGTCTCGAGTCCCATTAAAAATATTGGGACTCGAGTGGGACTCATAGAATCATAGAATCATAGAAAGTAGAGTTGGAAGGGGCCTACAAGGCCATCTAGTTCAACCCCCTGCTCAGTGCAGGAATCCAGGTCAAAGCATCCCTGACAGATGATTGTCCAGTTGCACCTTGAATGTCTCCAGACTGGGAGAGCCCACCACCTCCATAGGTAGTTGATTCCATTGTCTTATTGCTCTAACAGTCAGGAAATTTTTCCTGATGTTTAGGTGGAATCTAGGTTCCTGTAACTTGAGCCCATTATTCCGTGTCCTGCAAACTGGGATGATTGAGAAGAGATCCTGGCCCTCCTCTGTGTGACATCCCTTCAAGTACTGGAAGAGTGCGATCATATCTCCCCTCAGTCTGCTCTTCTGAAGGCTAAACATGCCCTGTTCTTTCAGTCTCTCCTCATAGGGCCTTGTTTCCAGTCCCTTTATCATCCTTGTTGCCCTCCTCTGAACCCTCTCCAGTTTGTCTATGTCCTTCTTAAAGTGTGGTGCCCAGAACTGGATGCAGTACTCAAGATGAGGCCTAACCAGTGCCGAGTAAAGGGGAATTATCACTTCCCGCGATTTGGAAGCTATACTTCCAACCGGGTGGCCGGTTTGCCGGCCAGATGGGCGATAGATAAATGCAAATAATAAAAATACTTCTATTAATGCAGCCCAAAATAGCATTTGCCTTCTTTGCAGCCACATCGCATTGCTGGCTCATATTCAGTTTGTGATCTACCACAATTCCTAAGATCCTTCTCACTTGTAGTATTGTTGAGCCAAGTGTCCCCCATTCTGTAACTCTGCATTTGGTTTCCTCTCCCTAGGTGCAGCACTTGGCATTTATCCCTATTGAATTTCATTCTGTTGTTTTCGGCCCAGCGCTCCAGCCTATCGAGGTCACTTTGAATTTTGTTTCTGTCTTCCAGAGTATTAGCTGTTCCACCCAACTTTGTGTCATCTGCAAATTTGATAAGCATTCCCTGTACCTCCTGATCCAAGTCATTAATAAAAATGTTGAAGAGCACTGGGCCCAGGACCTGAGCCCTGTTGTACCCCGCTCGTTACCTCTCCCCAGTTTGAGAAGGAACCATTGATAAGCACTCTTTGAGTCCGATTCTGTAGCCAATTGTGGATCCACCTAGCCCACTTTTAGCTAGCTTGCTAATCAGGATATCATGAGGCACTTTGTCGAAAGCTTTGCTGAAGTCCAGATATATTATGTCCACCGCATTCCCACAGTCCACAAGGGAGGTTACCCGATCAAAAAATGAGATCAGATTAGTCTGGCAGGATTTGTTCTTGACAAATCCATGCTGGCTTCTAGTAATCACTGCATTGTTTTCAAGGTGCTTGCAGACTGACTTCTTTAGAATCTGCTCCAAAATTTTCCCAGGGATTGATGCCAGACTGACTGGCCTATAGTTCCCAGGTTCTTCCTTCTTGCCCTTTTTGAAGATGGGAACAACATTTGCCCTCCTCCAGTCATGTGGCACTTCACCTGTCCTCCATGATTTCTCAAAGATAATAGACAGTGGTTCTGAGAGTTCTTCTGCCAGTTCCTTTATTACTCTAGGATGCAGTTCATCAGGCCCTGGAGATTTAAACTCATTCAGAGTAATCAGGTGCTCCTTGACCATTTGCCTATCAATCTCAAGCTGCAATCCTGCCCCTACAGTCTGCACTTCAGGTTTGCCAGGGGGGTCATAGACCCTCTTTTGGGAGAAGACCGAGCCGAAGTAGGAATTGAACACTTCTGCCTTTTCTTTGTCTTCTGTTATCAATTTGCCATCCTCATCGCGTAGTTGAACCACCATTTCTTTCCTCTGTCTTTTACTGTGCATGTATCTGAAGAAAGCTTTCTTGTTGTGTTTAGCATCCCTCGCTAACCTTAGCTCATTCTCAGCTTTAGCCTTCCTGACACTATTCCTGCAGTTCTGGGCTACCTGCCTCTACTCTTCCCTTGTAGCCTGCCCTTCCTTCCACTTCCTATACGTGTCCTTTTTTGTTTTCAGGTCATCTTTGAGTTTATTGTGAAGCCACATTAGCTTCTTCTGTTGCCCTCTGCCTTTTTTCCTTGTGGGAATTGTTTGCAATTGTGCCTTTAAAATTTCCTTTTTTAAAAACTCCCACCCATCCTGTGCTCCTTTTCTCATTAGAGTCGCTTGCCATGGGATCTTACTTATCATTGTTCTGAGTTTGTTAAAATTGGCTTTCCTAAAATCCAGGGTACGTGTTTGGCTACACTTAGCTTTTGCTCCCCTTAGAATGCAAGAACTCAAGTATAACACGGTCACTTTCTCCCAGAGTTCCCAAAACTGCCACTTTATCCACTAACTCGTCTCTGTTGGTTAGAATCAGGTCAAGGATAGCTGATCCTCTAGTTCCTTCCTCCACTTTCTGTAGGAGGAAGTTATCAGCAGCACAACTCAGGAATTTCTTGGAGGGGCCATGTTTGGCTGAATAAGTCTCCCAACAGATATCAGGGAAATTGAAGTCCCCCATTACTACCACATCATGCCTCCTTGAAACATTTGCAATTTGCTTTTCAAAGTTTCATCCTCGTCTTCTCCTTGATTGGGTGGTCGGTAGTAGACTCCAACCGCCATGTTCGTTTTATTCTTTGCCCCCTTTATTTTAACCCAGATGCTCTCAATGGTGCTGCCAAGTCCTGGAGTCGAGTCCTGGAGTCACGAGTCGAGTCCTGGAGTCCGAGTCCCCATCCCTGCCTCTATCATCTCTCCCCTTACTCCCCTTTCTTCTAAGCTAAAATGCCCCAAATATTGTAACCTTTCCTCATAATAGAGCTCTTCCAGTCCCTTGATCATTTTGGTTGCACTTTTATGCACCTTCACCAGCTCTTCAACATCCTTTCTGAGACAGTGACCAGAACTGTACACAGTTTTCCAAGTGTGGTCACACCATAGTTTCGTATCAAGGCATTATGAAATTGGTAGTTTTATTTTTGATTCCTTTCCATGATCCCCAACATGGAATCTGCCTCTTTCACAGCAGCTGCACACTGGGTTGACACTTGCATCTAGCTATCCCACCAGATCCCCAAGACCCATTGCCTGGTCAGTCACCACCAGCTCAGACCTCATCAGTGAATAAGTGAAGTTACGATGTTTTGCCCCAATGTACTCACCTTACACTTGCTTCCATTGCACCATATGTACCATCTTAATTTGGTACATAGCTCTTTACTATGTCTTTTTGTTTTAACCACCCTAACTAATATGATGCCATCCACAAACGTGTCAACTTAATGTCTTATCCCTAAGTCCAGATAATTTACGAACAAGCTGAAAAGCACTGGTCCCAGTACAGATCCTTGGGGGACCACACTAGTTAATTCCTTCCATTGTGAGAACTATTCCATTCATTCCTACTCTCTGCTTTCTGTTCTTTAATCAGTTACTGATTCATAAGAGGTCTCTTCCTCTTATCCCAAGACTGATAAATTTGCTCAGACGTCTGTGGTGAACAGCCTTTTTGGTGCAGCAGCCTTTAAAGCTTATATAGGACTTTTAAAGAAGGCATTATACCAGCTCAAAATCCTAATGCACTTCATTCAACAATCCTGTTAAGTACTCCACAATATGGGAGACAACCCATTGGGTTGATTCTACACTATGAGATTATCAATCTGATCCAGGTGTCGTATGGATTTGTAGGAATCCCAAATTGTTATGTTTGGAGAGATCCCAAATCATTTTGTCTGAGTGCAGGTGAATTTCTACGATTTTGGGTTGGTGGTCCTATTTTCAAATACTAGGTGGCCAAGGGTTGTTGTTTTTAACCTTGCCACTGCTTCAAGCATGATTCCCAGGGGGCATTCTGTCCCCAGGAACACCACCAGGCTTCTCTGGGGGTAAAGCCACCTTGTTTTTAAAATTAAAATTCTTAAAATTTCACCTGCATCCAAAAAGTCTCTGAATATCCCCCCACTTTTGTAGGAGACAAATGATACCATGAATTGGGGTGGGGGTAGATTTGAGGATGGATATGTTATAAATATACAAACCTCACTGATTTCAAGGGGAGTAAATTGTGTATCTTAACTGTGCATGCCATTGTACCTTACATCTCTAAGTCTGCAATCCTATGCATGTTTAGACAGAAAAAAAGGCCTACAACTCCCAGCATGCACCAGCCAGCATGGCTGGTTGGGGCATGCTGGGAGCTGTAGGCCTTTTTTTTCTGTCTAAACATGCATAGGATTGAGCCTTAAATGTAGAAATAGTTGCACGATGGAACAGGTTATCTTGGGAGAATGGGTAATTCCTTACTTTGTAGACAAGAAAGGCAAGATACCATTAAGATCTCCTCCAGGTTTAATGAACTTGTGGTAATATCCAACATGGTGCAATCTCTAACATAAATTATGTTGCATTAGTGTCAACTACTCTAGAACAACACCAATAGTTTTCTCTTGGAAATTGGAATGCCAGCTAATACTACTGGCGCTGTCCTAGAGTAGTTTATGCTAGTGCAACATAATTTCCATTAGCGATTATGCCCAGTTGGATACTGCTCTTGGATTCCATCTGCTGTAGTCCAAGATTTGCAATGGTTAATCACAATAAATTAAAATGATGAAATAGGAAGGCAAATGCCAGAATCCAAACAGGTCCAGAATCCATATATACCCCTAAACAGTTCTGTGAGTGCACCGAGGGTGGTGTTGATTTTCCCTTCCGGCAGCCCTACATACCTAATGAAATGCTGCTTCAGGGGGTCCCCCGATCTTCATGGGCAGCTTTTCAGGACTGCAGAGGGTTGAAAACCCTATACATGATCACAGTAAACTGTGTGCAGCCCTTTGGATCCCAGCCTAAAAGTGAACAGATAAGATGACAGAAAAACATGTAAATCCTAATTAATCAATTAGTAACACTGAATGCAGAAACAATGGAAAAACTATTGAGCAATCTATAATGAGCTTATATATATATATATATATATATATATATATGGGGGGGGGAGAACGCCTGACAGAACACATACCTTGCCCCACAGTCCACCTGCATAATCCCTGCCCTGGACAGGGAAACTCAGTCCCAGACACACATTTGCATCCAGATAGTCTCCGCCAGGCACCCTCAATGGCTTGCCAAATCCGGGACACACATTTATATTCGATGGTTTCCCCACACATTCTCAATGGGCTGTCAAGTACCCTCAGTCACCCTCCCAAGCACCCTTGAAGAGCCATGGGCAAGGTGGCGCTGAAAACCTCGACAACCCTCCCGCCTGGCTGGACCAGTTCGTCCTGTCAGCAGAGGGAGGGGTCGGGGGATCGAGGGGGGTGAGCGAGGGGGTAAAAGAAGCAGCCAAGGCTTTTAGATGTTGTTGGGAACAAGGTGCAAGGCAGCACAGAGCAGGTCGTCGGCTTAGGCCAGCCCAGACACTCAACCCCCAAGCAGACCGCCTGGGTACTTTGCTGCAAGTCCGACCGTCATAGTTTCTAGTATTAGACTAGGGTAGATTCTTCAACGTTAGCTAAGAATAGCATAGGTTCTTTTTTGTTTGATAGTTCTGCCTGTGTGGAGCAAGCTTCACTTTCCCTTTGTCAGTTTCACTCCTTTATCTTCCTGACCTAATTTGTATGTTTACTTACTCCTACCAATAAACTGGTTTCACTTTTGCCTAAGGAGTAGTTTTGTTCTGACTCTATGCCTCAATCCAGTGTAACTGACCTGATTTAACCCAGGGAACCGCGTAATGTCAAATTAGCCACGTAGCTCCCGATCTTGCAGGAAAGGACCAGCGGCGGTCCTTCACTATTTATCTATCTATCTATCTATCTATCTATCTATATCTATGTCTATATATCTTTACCAATTTATACCGAGTGTGTGCATGTGTGTGTTAGTAAGAGTGGCTGAATAACTGAGTCCATGAAGTGAAGTCTTGGCATGACAAATTTTACTTGGTTGCGAAAGGCACACATAAACACTGATGTAAGAACTGAACTTACTTCCCTGGTTAAAAGTAACAAAAACTTATTTGGCTCCGCCTTACTAGTAGGCAGTGTTCTCTGCATGTATCCAGGGGAGCTGCTTAGCTCTGCAAGCTGGGTGACCCCTGCTATTACATCTCTAAGAGCAGATTAACCCTTTGGTGAAACGTTCTCATAGTGTGATCTCCTGCCATCACTATTCTAACTGTGCGTGCGTGTGCGTGTGTGTGTGTGTAAAGTTTTCATTGTAGCCTTCAGAATATGAAAGTTATTCCACAGAGGCGGAACTGAAACAGTTTTAGACATTCAGAAATCTTTCTTCACCTTCACAAGCATGATAATAAGATTTATAATAAGAAATACTTAACTGATTGAAGAGTTCTGAAAGTACTGTACTGCCATTCAGTAAGTACAACTCTTGTGAGGTGGGGGAAATCGGAAACATCAGAGCTGCTCCCTGGTTTAGCTTGAAATGCCAAGTAAAATAGCAATAGCAGATGAGTTCCCAATCTCTCTTCAGAAACAAAATCTTTGATTGTGGTTCAAGAATAGTCTATCTGAGGACCACATGAAAGATAAGAGAAGTCAGAGAAACGGAGCCCCCCCTTGGCATGCATTGAAAGGAAGAGCTGCATATTTCTGCACCCTGTAGATTTGAACGAGATGGAATACAAAGTCCACTGCAGGACAAAAAAGGAACAAAATAAGTCAGAAAACATCAGACAATTTAAACATACTTTGTAGGTAGCTGATGTGTTAATTACACTGGAGAACTGACCGAGATATCAGGTGCAGGTCTGTGTTGTTTTACATTTGAGTTGCAGAACCAACATAAAGAAGTGACAGAATTATTTTTTTCCTCCAAATTGTAATGTTATTAAAACACCAAAAATATTTGTAAAACTGTGTCATTATCATCTATCATTTCTCTCAGTTTGAGGTCTATAGGGTTTATTGTATCTGGCACCACCCCTATTTAGGGACTACCTCTCTCTGTACAAACCTGCTTGTATGCTTTGTTCAATAAGGCCCTATTGATTGTGCATGCACCCACCCACCCACCCACAAGTGGGTAGGGATTTGGGATAATGCCTTTTTGACTGTACTACAGAGGTTATGGAATACCCTCCCTAATGAGGTCTGTGTATCTGTCCCCATTTTGCTGATGGAAGTCTCTACTGGATCAAACAGCCTTCCATCAGCAGAAGGATACTATTGGTTACAACCATGTGTTCTTGCTGTTTTAATTTTGTGTAATTTGGGGGGGGGGTTGTTTATTCGCATTTTTTTATTTCTGGCTTTTTATTGATTGATAGTTTTGAAACTTGTTGTTGCATTGAGTGTCATTGACAGAAAATTGGGATAAAAATCTTTTAATAAATAAATATAAGATCCCCCCCATGCAACTTATGTAATAGTATTTAGATTTTCAAACAGTTGAACAGACTATGATTTATTCCACCAATTTAATTTCTGATGTTCTTATACATTTGACACATCAGGCTTTTAATGTAATTATCTAGGTAAAAATATAATGTCATTATAATTTTGTTACTATGATTGCCTATAAACATACAAATATGAGTTTTAAAATGTTGTATTTGAGGAAGGTAGAAAGGCAGAGTAAGCAAATCTGAAGTCTGTAGCAAGCTAAATCATTGCAAAACTGTGTCATTAATCTAAGAGAGCAATCCTGTGGACCCTAAACAGCATCCTGGGGGCCATAGGATTGTCTAGAGAACTCCCTCCAAGGGTTAGGTAGAGTTCTGACCTCGGAGGAGTTTTCCCGATGTCAGAGCCCCCCTCCTGTCTCCTCCCAACCACTGCTGAAGTTTCTGTAGTGGCTTAATCTGACCTCGTGGGGTGGGGGAATAGGTGTTTCAAGGGCAGAGAATGAGAGTGGCTGAGGATCTGAGGGATCCTAAGCCTTCTCAGCTCCCAAACAACCCCCCCCCCCAGGAAACACTGAGATATGCTCAATAACATGTCTAAATATTTCCCTCTCATTTGCTCAGTAGATCAATTGGGTATCTGCAGCTTGCCACTTGCTGCAGGTTTTCCAGAAGTGTTCTATTAGATTGTTTTTTGTGTTTTTTTATCTGTAAGTTCCTGATACAAGAACAAGTCTCTTATCTAGCTGTAGTTCTGAGTCATGTATATCAACTACTGGCCCCAGGTGTGGATCCACATGCACATCAAAGCTGGATCTACCCAGATCAATAGGGCTGGGATGGGCTCAGCAATATACACTCTGCATGAACAGCTCACTTGCAGGGCCACAGATCTCTCTGTTTAAATTGGATAAAAATTAAAATGGATAGCAGTAGAAGAAGTGATCTGATATTTGGGGAAGCCTTTAGTTTTTTCATCTATTTTGGTGGAGAATGTTCTACCCAATACTGTGCTTTGTTGTCCTCGGTGCTCTGAGGTTTCTGTTGAGCCATTAAAAAATTAAAATGAATAACATTCCATGCAGCTTATATCATTTTCACAACTATAAAAAGGAGGCCTGGAAAATATAAGTTATATATTGTCTATATTATTGCAAAGGCAATAGGATGGAAGTGAGGAAGGCTCTGTACAAATCTGTATTCGTGTGGTTCTGCCTAAAATCCTGTGCTTTACGGTTTAGAAATATGTGACATCTCAGAGTTAGGGATCTAGGAATTGTTGTTTCAAAATCCGAAAGGATATAGAAGCACTACTCATCATCCTACATATTGGCCAAGTTTATAAACTTGCCAACCTTATAAGCAGTCAAAGGTGTGGTTGTTGTGGTTGTTATTATTATTATTTCAAGCTACATAGATGCTTGTCCACAGAGTTAACTGGCCAGTGATAAGCATATCTTAGAAACCCCTTGAAAATGAAGGTTTTGCTGGGTATGGTTTAATACACTGGGTAGCAGGGTGGCACTATTTCCTATCTCTGTACCAGCTCTCCTGCCCTTGGGGGACCCTCCAGGGAGATGAGATGTCCTGAAAGAACTCTCCATCCTTGTGTCCCTTACCTGGAGTGCTTTGCTTCTGTGTCCTACTGCCCTGAAGATGCACCTGTGCAGGTGGATGGTGCTGGCCCACTGGAAACGGCAGCTCCTGGCATCAGGAATTGAACTGGCTGCAATATAAGGCTGAATCATGGAACATTTAAACCAGTTGTGGTTGCCTTGCAGGAGGGAGAAGACTGCAGCCAAAGCCAGACATAGCCAGAGAGAGAAAGTCAATGGCTAGGAAGGCATGGAGGTCTACACCTTCTCCCTGCCTGCTGGATCAGAACCGATAGCCCTGATCACTGGCATGTAAGGAGGTGTCCTGAGTGAAGCAACTCTGTCATCTCAGCCTATGCCCATTGAGTTGTGTGGTTTTTGCAGTGGCTTTGCAACACCTTGGAAGAGCTCCCCACTTACTGTAAAAACTGGACTCTACCAGTTTGAAAGTTTGAGTGACCTAACAAAAAGTTATCTATGCCTTGATGTCAGTAGCAAGGCAAAGCTGTATAGTGTTACCCGGCAAAAACAGGAACCTGCAGGCACATGTCCCTTCAGTGTGGCCCCTTCTTTGACTTGAATGTGCTAGGCCTCTGATATAGGCTGAAACCATATGGGCATATATTTATGCAAGCAGGTAACAGCACAGAGAACCACTCGTGTGGCTTGGGATTGTGGTTGCCATGCCACCTGCATAAAATAGTTTTACTAAGGATATTTTATATGTTTTTATCTTGCCAGTTTTAGATTTGTTGCTTTTGTATGATGTATAAGAACATAGGGACAGAAGAAGAGCCATGCTGGATCAGACCAAGGTCCATTTAGTCCAGCATTCTGTTCACACAGTGGCCAACTAGCTGTCCACGGGAAATCCACAAGCAGGACATGAGTGGAACAGCACCCTCTCACCCATGTTCCCCAGCCACTGGTGTACATAGGCATACTGCCTCTGATACTGGAGGTAGCATATAGCCAATCAGGACTAGTAACCATTGTTAGCCTTCTTGAAGACCACCTCTGCCAGTTCAGTCAGGAAGGATGCTGGGCAGCAGGGTGGGCGGTACACCAGCAAAATCCCCAGACTGTCTGTATGGCCCAACACGAAGTGCAACTCCTCAAGGCCCACTGCAAGGTAGAGTGGCTTCCTGGTGATAGAGATGGTGGTTTTGTGAATCACGGCAACTCCACCTGCCACGGCCCTCCAGCCTATGCTGGTGCTCAACTGAGAACCCAGGTGGGCAGAGCTGGGTCAGGTCGGGCCCACCCAGCTCACCCACCAAAGTCTCAGTAAAGCATGGGAGATTTCCCTGGGAGAGGATGTGAGAAGCACTAAGGAACAGCATTACAAGTTATTAGGCCCTTTGAATAAACCAGCCATCAAGCTTCACCTATTCAAACACTGCTCCTCTTCCTAGAGTAGTGGTGTAATGGAGGGGAAATGAGCAGGGTCAAAGCACTGGAACCAGTTTTAAAGCAGGGATGGTCATGTCATCTGCCAGCCCTCAGGCCTCCCTGTTCTCTCTGAACTCACAGCGGCAATCTTCACAGTAGCTGCAGGAGGGGATACATTTCCCTAGCATCAATAGTATATTGTTGTGAACTATCCCTGTTGTATGCAAAGTATTTTAGGGTGGCTTGGTCTTGAATGGTCAATGAAGACTTGTTAGCTTTACAAACTACCTGCTGAGTGTGGAATTGAAAAAACTACTGGTTGGTTGACTTTGAAAGAAAGTATGTTTCCCTTGTGCTATACAAAGAGCTACTGGTCTCATACTGTTGGGGGACATATTGATTGGATTTGCATGCTTACCTTTTCTCAAGCCATGCTGAATCCTCTTCTTCCCTGAAATTTTTATTTTTATTTTATTTTATTATATTTGCCAATTGCCCATCTGGCCAGCCACCCAGCCACCCTGGGCGATGTACATTTAAAAAAATACAGAAAGCCTTCTGTGGGTCTTTATGACTCTCCTCTCATGCCCTTTTGCATTGTCCTGTCAGAACATGGATTGTTCTGCTACTCCCCCCAACACCCCCCCCCGAAGATCTCTTACAGGAAATTGAGCAGATATGTACCGTATTTTTCGCGCCATAAGACACACCTGACCATAAGACGCACTTAGATTTTAAAAGAAGAAAATAAGAAAAAAAATATTCTCCTTTCCCCCGCCCCGGCGACGCGCCAGCCACTTCCAGGCTCCCCCACACCTACCCTGAGCTGCTGCCAAATCAGCTGTTTGGTGGGGAATCAGCTGTTTGGCGGGGAAATCAGCTGTTAAGCGGCCACATAGGGGGGAATCAGCTGAGAGGCGGGGGCTTGCCCCGCTCCACCCAGAAGCTCTCTGCTTTTCCGCCGGACCGGTTGGAGGCGCGCAGAGGGAGGTAAGTTTTTTAAAAAAATTATTTTATTTATTTATTTATTTATTTACAATATTCACTATTTTGGGGGGGTGCATCTTATGGAGCGAAAAACACGGTAAATACTTCTCAATGTCTACTCAAATGTAAGTCCCATTGTGTTCAGTGGGGCTTACGTCCAGGAATGTGTACATAGGATTGAAATCTTAATCATAGACAAATAATTAGCAAATAATTCAAATATAAATGTGAAATCTCTGCCAGGCATCCATGGTTAAGACTGTATGGAAGAAATGAGAAATAGATGCAATTGGTCTTTAAAAAAAGGAATTGATTATTTTTTTTAAAGCAGCAGTATTAGAAGGTTTGCACTGGAGATCTGTAAGCTGTATAAGCTTATGCCTTTACGTTTACTGGCCTGTTAGAATTGCAGACCTTGAACAAGAACTTGGAAAAAAATATGTTTTTATTCAATATAAAACGTTTGTTTTATACAGTATATATATACAGTATATATATACAGTATAATATAAAACGTTTGTGTTATATGTGTTTAGATTTCTATTTACATATTTTGTATATTTATATAAGATGTTGTATGTAAATACTTTGTCCTCCCCCTCCTCTGGAAAAATCCTTGTGAATGCCCATAGGTGTGGCTATGGACTCTCCACAGGGGCATGGTTATGGAGGGGCATAGCCTTGGTGGTGTGGCGATGCCATGATGAGCGCCTGTACTTCAAAATTGACCATGACATCACCATCCAAGGGGGACTGACAGAGCACTGATGAGAGCTATGTGGATGCAAAGATGAACAAGGTTGTACAAACCTGCAGCCCCACGCATAGCCCCTTAGCAGCCAAGGTGACAAACAAGGCCATTTTTGGGTTCAGACGACATGGCAAACGATGGCAACCCCCCTACCAGGTGCTGGCATGCCTGGCTTTCAAGGGTCCTGTTCTCACTTTTCTCCACTCTTTTGTTCACACTTATGGAGGGATGTGTGAAGAGGGCTCAGGTCTACTTGGAGTATGAGCAGCTTCTTAAAGCCTAAAAATGAGTACTCCTCCTTATTGTGATAACAAATAGAGAAAGGGGCAGCAACCCTTTTGGCTGCGTATCCTGGAATAGCAACCGCTCCCATATCAGATAAGGCTTCTCAGCTTAAAAGAGGTGTCCTGAAGACACACTTCATTGGCACAGTTTGTAGCTGCTGCCTGTGCAACCATAGGACATTTACCAACAACCTAAATTTCATGTAAGCCATGGACTGGATTATATTCACCGATGACTAAAAATTGCCAAAATACACAAGTCGGCCCATCAGCTATTCTAGAATGAGATATCAGACATTTGGCAGTAAGGTAAAAAGCGAGGGACAGGGGAGGAAAACATCCCAGTGTTAACAGTTCAAAGGGCAAGTTCTTTTCTGGGAGCAGAGACCGGATTACTCATTTAGTCTTAAAACATGCTTCAATGAAGTTTAATATATATCTACACATTAATGAGAAGGTTGAGGAGATGCTGAAAATATTCTCCAGCTCAAGATGAACAACAATGGGTTTCTGCTGGTTCATTTGGTACTCACATCTTACACAATGTCCCCTTTTCTTTTATGGCAGTATCACTCAGTTCATTTTCATTGTTTTCATTTTGCTTTAGCACAGCTAAATTCTTTTGCAGTCTCTCTCTTTCTCTCTTACACCCACACGTGTGCTTGCATGCACACACACACACACACACACAGGTGTGTGTGTGTGTGTGTGTGTGTGTGTGTACATGTTTGCTGGTGTGTCTATTGATTTGTCTCTTTATATTCCTTACACTGCTCAAATGATTAATAAGCAGGGATGCACAAACTCTAGATATGACCCCAAAAGTTGAGTTTTTTGAGAGGCCACCTTGGGCACCCACAAATGGTTTGCTGCCACCTGAAGTGCCCAGTGCCATGACCTCCATTTTCACCACCTTCCCCCCTCCCCACTCCAAACCTGAAGAACTTACCTTGGGGCCAGGGAAAGGTGATGGCACTGGGAGAGATAACAGTGGGTGTTCTGGAGGCCCAGAGGAATGAGTTTCCACACCAGGATGAAACCGGAAGACTACCAGTTCCATCATGCCTTGTGGAAAAAAGGTAAATAGCATGATTTCTGTGCCTGGGATTATACGATGCTCAGTGTGGCAACATGCACTGCTAGGACTCCAGCTCACCCATCATTGCCACTCTTCTCCTTCCCCTCCATAAGGTAAGTAATTGGGTCCTTGGGGATTAGGATTAGGTGGCAGCAGGGGTTTGCAGAACTGAGGCAACAGGCCCTGTTCAGCTCTATCTTGTATGTGGGCATTCGAACAGGGGTGTTCACCTTTTTGAGTACCCCTCTTCAAATACTTTTGACAATCCCTATTAATAAGTAAACTAGAACTTGGGAACTATAATTCCTGAATAATTCAGGAATCATAACTGTGGTGCCATTCCCCCCCCCCCTCTCTTTGTAGCAAAGTGTTTCTGGTGGTAAGGGAGTGGAATAAAAATGTAGCAGAAGTTGGGCTGTACTGAATTTTTATGCAGTCCATTTTTCACAGCTAAAGATGACTGGGTTGGGGCAGGGTGGGGGAAAAACCACATATTTTTCTCTAAAGCACCCCCTTAAAAGAAAATCAAAGCCTTTCGCTGCAAAATCACAATCCCTCCCTCTTGCTCGGCAAAGTACTTGCCAAGGAAAGGAGGTTTTTGTCGGGCAGCACGCTGTAGAAGTTCTCCTTTAAATGGCAGCTGTCGTGACAGACAAGACAAATCCCCCCCCTTTGTGAATCTCCTCAAATGTTTGCCAAAATGGGGGTCTCCTTTTGGGACCCGCATGCTGTTTCACACAAAGTGGGCTCCCATTTGACCTCATTCCACCAGGTTATCTGGGTTTGCTTTCCAAATAGATGCAAGAACAATCACCCTGGACATTAGCAGAACAACTCTCACTTTCACCTTCCTTCAGATGCTTGTTGCCAGTGTTCTGTGCATGGATTCATCCTACAGTGGTCTCACTCTAGCTTGTGATTCTTTGTTCATTTCAATGTTGATTTGGAGACTGAACATATTTCTATAGACAGATGATGAGAGCAGTATGGTTTTGTTTTGTTTTCTATTCATAAATGCCCTAGATGTTTATGTCAAAGAAAGTTGTTTCATTGACTTGGTTCACAAGATATGACAGCCCACCAGCCAAGGTGAGTTGTCGTTTTGTCTGAACCCAGTGCAGGGTGGCTTAATTTTCACAAACAAGCCACCTTGAGAACCCATGAATTGTTTTAGAGTTGTTCTTGACCACAATGGGTTGTTGTGTTGTCTGTGTTGTCTGAAGTTGCCCTGTTGTCTGCAGGGCAACTTCATTGTTGGTTGTCGGGAACGGCTATGGAGCCGCTTGGGAAGAGTGGCAAAAACCCCTGCCACTCACTTTTGCGATCTCGCCAGTGACTGCCCTTCCACCAATGATGCAACAGCACTTTGGAAGGACTGCCACTCATCCCTTGGCTTTTGTTCCTTGGTCTTTGTAATTTTATTTTTTGGAGCTTTTTTGAGGTTCCCCCGCCACAAAATGGCAGCAAACGAAAAGGGGTGGTGATTGGGTCTGCTGCGAAGGACATTGGGGTATGTGCCAAAGCTGGCTGGAGGACTGAGTGGGAAGGAGTAGGAGAACCACTCACGGTGAGCCTGATTGTCTGTTGGGCGTGCTGTGGGTTGTTCAGCGAACAACTGACCCACCATGACTTATTTACAGGGTGGCTTAGTGTGCCATGCAAACCTGCCCAATGACTAATGAATACAAGAGCATCCAGCCACGTGTGAAGCAAGAATGTTAAATATTTCAGCAAACAACTATTTCATAATAAAGACTTCATAATATTTGTATTTTATCAATGATATCAGAAATAAAATGAATGGAAGTGATTATTCCACATACTTGTTTAGTTGCTTTTAAACAAAGCTGACATACAGAAAGCTCAAGTGCCAAGTAACTTGTTTTTATTAATGGTTAGTTCTGAATTTAGTTGTACCGACAAGGAGGAAAAATATTTTTGTTCTTAAAGTTTCATTCTAAATGGGGTGGTGTCCCCACCCCCATTTTTCATCTTAAAAGGCATGCTTTCCCCAGCTTCAGATGTGTAGTTATAGCATTTATGCATTCAACTTCTTTGTCAAGTGATGCTATTTTTTTTCTGCTGTAGCCTGACAGCCACTAATAATAACACATGAGGACAGTCAGACAAAATGAAGACAAATGCTGCTTGTCGCAGCAGAATCATAATGTCTTCAGACTCAGTAAAGACAGTCTAACTGTATGTGGATACTCTTTATAGCTTATTTAGCCCTGTGGTTTTTCCTGGTTTTGTTTCCCTCCTTAAAAAAAAAAAAGCTTTTAAAAAAGTACAAACATTGTGTAGAAATACATTAAGGCAACATATGGGCCTGTTAGTTAGCCAAAACAATGTGGAACCATGAGAATAGAGATTGCAATGCACAGATGGATACTGTAAAAAATTCATGAGTGGTGTAACACATCTAAAAAGTAGATTTTTAGTCAACATTCAAGTGGAGAAGTACAAAATATACATAACTGATATTCATGAAAATTCTTAAAATAAACATAATATGGAACATTAAAGATTGTACTTATGTGTTCATTTCACAGTATGACCGTCAGGTGAAATCATCCAGTGATATAGATTGCTGATAACAGTACTGCTTCCATTCTACTTGAGGTGAACTCTGTAGTATTAAATATCCATATTATTTCTAGCTCAATATCAGAAAATGTCAGTCATAATGACAAGCCCCAGAAGAGAGGCACGTTCAAATAGCCCTCTGTTTAGTCAAGTGCTATGTTAAATAACAGAACTCTGTGTCACATTTCTTTGTTGTTAAAATAAGAATTGGTGCAGAAGATAGACAAATAGTTTCCCCTCTAAATTTGTTTCTTTTTAGCCAAATTCAAAAGTGTCACAGGAATAAGTGCCAGCTGCTTTTTCCAAAGGCATTTTGGACTGTCATGCCAGTCCTTCTACAGTGCCAAAATGTGCCCTAAGGCTATAAACCTGCACCAATTTATTTGCGCTTAAGTCTCATTGATTTCAGTGTCACAGGAGTGCAGCCCAAGTTTGAATAATATCATCAATGTTATTCTATGTCTTTTAATCTCTGTATTCTATTTATTACTATTAGAATATCTTTATCTTCTCACCCTTTCTCCCTGGACTCAGGGCAGCATGTGTGGGTCCTCGCTTTTGTCCTCACCACATTTCTGGAAGGCAGGAGTGCGGAACCTCTTTGAGCCTGAGAGCTTTTGGGGAAGCTCTCGAGGGCTGCATCCCAGGGCCAAAGGCAAAGGGGGTGGAAAAAACCTGCACAGAAGCCAGAAAAACAGCAAACCATCAGTGGTTGGGAAAAGGGGGTAGAGCAGTTTTGACTCCCAGGCAGGCTGGATTTGGCACCCAGGCCTGAGGTTCTGCACCCCAGCTGTAAGGTATGCTAGAATACGATGGTGACTGGCTCAAAGTTACCAGTAAGCTCTGTTTCTGAGAAGGGATTTGAAACAGCTGTGGTCTCCCTGGCCTGCCCAGTGCATTAGCAGCTACTGCACGCTGGCTTTCTCACTGGCTCTTTGCTGTGCATTTTGTTGGACTGATACGTTGTACTACTGACTGTACCACTGATTTTTGAACTGTAGCGATATATTCTAGATCTGTACTAACTGAGGTATGATTCAGTCCTATCCAAATATGGCATCTGAAGAGCAGAGATAATCCCATGACATTATTAGGGCTTAACTTTGTCTCATGGGCAGAGCAGTCCTACAGGCCTGGGGAGGGAGAAGCCAAGATAGAAGAACTGCCAAATCCAAAGCCATCCCATACTTGCACCGGCAGTTCGGACGTTGACGGTATTTCTCTCACTTTTCCTGCTTTTCCATCTACGTTTGTTCTTCCTTTACATTTTCCCTCCCACAGATTCCATGGGGAGGGAAAATAAGTATGCCAGCTCCAAGGCTGGTTTACTCCCCACCTGCACTGCAATTGCAGGGGCAAGCCTGAGGGATAAGAAGGATGTGTATCCCGCAGATCCTAAGCCTTCTGTGATCCACCCCAGCATACCTCCGTTTCCCCCATCAGAGCACTGATGGTGTAGTGGCAAGGGCAGTGGAGGTTTCCACACCCCCGGGAGGAAGCTTCCAATGGTGGACTTCTTTCTCCACCTGTGGGCCTTCCTCTTTACGGAGATCTGCTAAACAGGACCAGCCCAGGACATTTTGCTGCCTGAGGCAAAAGACAAGATGGTGCCCCCGCCCCATCCCCTTCCATGTGAAAAGCCGACTGGATTGGCAATTGAATCTTACTTCAGCACTGGCTATGGATAGCATCCTTCACTGCATGGTGCACCTAAGGGTAGTAGGCTAGATTAAGGGGTGCAGAACAAGCCATGTGGCATGCACTGCTGTGTCCTCCAACAGCAGGGGTTGCTCAGGATGAACTGCTAGGGAACGTCTGTTGCTGCCACTCAGAATCTGCCATTTATAAATAGGATATATGGAAATAATAAAAAGTGAATATGGTTAATCAATCTATACTTTAAAAAAGAAGATATATAGGATTTTAAAGTTCAAGTTCCTTGGTGTTGGAACAGGCTGATTAGATAACCAGAATCAGTGTCAAGCTTTTAGCCTAAGGACACTTAATCTGATTGTAAAAAAAAATAAATCACAGATGACTATTTTTAAGCTCCTTTTTAATTAATAAATACCTGGATCATCATTTGGGATATTAGGCAGTAATTCTCAGGCTTTCATACAAGGAACATTTTATGAGTTTATTAATATTTAAAACAGTTTTGTATAATGAGCACTATGAAAGGCCAATTCAGCTGACACTTTCTCCACTGCCTTGTTTGACCAATGTTAAAATGAAAATTCTGCCAAGAATTTTCTTACATAGCTATTTTTTCGTTTGCAAATAAATAAGTAAAAAATCAAGGTCTAGTTGTTATTTTGAAATATGCCTTCCATGTGCAACAGTTTAGCAATCCACCTAATACTGCTGATAATTTCAGACCTTATTTCAAGACATTGGTCTCATTCAGATGTCAAAACAAACCATGATTTATTGTGACAAGAACATCTTGAGGTGAGCCTTAGGCTCACACCCTCCTGTTTCCCCCCTCCTTTAGTCACAAGAAGAGATTAGGAGCTTCAGTTGATTGTTTGGAATAAATCAATTTTCTTTTTCATCCAACCATGGGGAATTGTGGTTTGTACAAACCATGTTTAACAAACCAGGAAATCAAATCATGGTTTGATATCCTGGTCTGGTAACTAAACATGGTTTATGCAAAGCACAGTTTCCCATATTTGGAGAAAAGAGGAAACTAATTTGTTCCAAATGGCAAATGGAAACTTCAAATTTCCTCTCCTCACATATGGACCAAGAAGGAAGGGAAGGGGAAGCACAAAGGAAATTTTAAAAGGAAATTTTAAAGGCACAATTGCAAACAATTCCCACAAGGAAAAAAGGCAGAGGGCAACAGAAGAAGCCAATGTGGCTTCACAATAAACTCAAAGATGACCTGAAAACAAAAAAGGACACGTATAGGAAGTGGAAGGAAGGACAGGCTACAGGGGAAGAGTACAGGCAGGTAGCACAGAACTGCAGGAATAGTGTCAGGAAGGCTAAAGCTGAGAATGAGCTAAGGTTAGCGAGGAATGCTAAAAGCAACAAAAAAGCTTTCTTCAGATACATGCACAGTAAAAGACAGAAGAAAGAACTGGTGGTTCAACTACGCAATGAGGATGGCAAATTGATAACAGAAGACAAAGAAAAGGCAGAAGTGTTCAATTCCTACTTCGGCTCGGTCTTCTCCCAAAAGAGGATCTATGACCCCCCTGGCAAACCTGAAGTGCAGACTGAAGGGGCAGGATTGCAGCTTGAGATTGATAGGCAAATGGTCAAGGAGCACCTGATTTCTCTGAACGAGTTTAAATCTCCAGGGCCTGATGAGCTGCATCCTAGAGTAATAAAGGAACTGGCAGAAGAACTCTCAGAACCACTGTCTATTATCTTTGAGAAATCATGGAGGACAGGTGAAGTGCCAGACGACTGGAGGAGGGCAAATGTTGTTCCCATCTTCAAAAAGGGCAAGAAGGAGGAACCTGGGAACTATAGGCCAGTCAGTCTGACATCAATCCCCGGGAAGATTTTTGAGCAGATTATAAAGAAGTCAGTCTGCAAGCACCTTGAAAACAATGCACTGATTACTAGAAGCCAGCATGGATTTGTCAAGAACAAATCCTGTCAGACTAATCTGATCTCATTTTTTGATCGGGTAACCTCCCTTGTGGACTGTGGGAATGCTGTGGACATTATATATCTGGACTTCAGCAAAGCTTTCGACAAAGTTCCTCATGATATCCTGATTAGTAAGCTAGCTAAGAGTGGGCTAGATGGAACAACTATCAGGTGGATCCACAATTGGCTACAGAATCGGACTCAAAGAGTGCTTATCAATGGTTCCTTCTCAAACTGGGGAGAGGTAACGAGCGGGGTACCACAGGGCTCGGTCCTGGGCCCGGTGCTCTTCAACATTTTTATTAATGACTTGGATCAGGAGGTACAGGGAATGCTTATCAAATTTGCAGATGACACAAAGTTGGGTGGAACAGCTAATACTCTGGAAGACAGAAACAAAATTCAAAGTGACCTCGATAGGCTGGAGCGCTGGGCCGAAAACAACAGAATGAAATTTAATAAGGATAAATGCCAAGTGCTGCACCTAGGGAGAGGAAACCAAATGCAGAGTTACAGAATGGGGGACACTTGGCTCAACAATACTACAAGTGAGAAGGATCTTGGAATTGTGGTAGATCACAAACTGAATATGAGCCAGCAATGCGATGTGGCTGCAAAGAAGGCAAATGCAATTTTGGGCTGTATTAATAGAAGTATAGCTTCCAAATCGCGGGAAGTGATAATTCCCCTTTACTCGGCACTGGTTAGGCCTGTACTGCGTCCAGTTCTGGGCACCTCACTTTAAGAAGGACATAGACAAACTGGAGAGGGTTCAGAGGAGGGCAACAAGGATGATAAAGGGACTGGAAACAAGGCCCTATGAGGAGAGACTGAAAGAACTGGGCATGTTTAGCCTTCAGAAGAGGAGACTGAGGGGAGATATGATCGCACTCTTCCAGTATTTGAAGGGATGTCACACAGAGGAGGGCAAAGATCTCTTCTCGTTCATCCCAGTTTGCAGGACACGGAATAATGGGCTCAAGTTACAGGAACCTAGATTCCACCTAAACATCAGGAAAAATTTCCTGACTGTCAGAGCAATAAGACAATGGAATCAACTACCTAGGGAGGTCGTGGGCTCTCCCACTCTGGAGGCATTCAAGGTGCAGCTGGACAGCCATCTGTCAGAGATGCTTTGACCTAGATTCCTGCATTGAGCAGGGGGTTGGACTCGATGGCCTTGTGGGCCCCTTCCAACTCTACTTTTCTATGATTCTATGATTCACATGAGCCTGGGGATTGCTGGAGCACATTTGCACCAAAACAAAACTAAATGCAACCTATGTGTAACAGGTTATTTGAAACTAGATGTGCAGGGCAGCCACAGGTATGTTAAGCAGGAGGGGAGCAAAACCAACCTTCCTTCCTTCTCCACTTTATCTCTCTGCTGTAGCCCTCTGCTTTTAATAATTTTCCCCACATGGCTCTGATAAAGGAAGTTTGCTGTGCTGAAATTTTGTAAAACAGGTATAGGAAGTTGTTAGTTACACAAGTTTCTTGTCATTATTCTCTCAATTCTACTCTCCTATCTATAATATATAAGTACTATTTTTATTAAATGCTCATGTGCATTGACATAGGGACTGCTGCCAGGTAAAAGTTTGGATGGGAAAGAGAAGGCAGCTGTACCAGTAGTGGGGAAGGCTTGTGCTGTGGTGAACCCAATAGGAAACATGTCTGAGCTTTGGGTTTGGACCCAGTTCATAATGTGCTTGAGGGCTGAACATTTTTGATCACTGTTCTCAACCCCCTAGTTATGAATCTTGGCACCATCACTGTTCTTCAAATGTGGGTCTCCCCATTCTAGATTCCTGTCCCATGCATAGGAACAATCTCTAATTGGCTGATGTTGTTGGGGAAAGTTCCCGAAGGTTGAACTGTCACGCCTGGGACCTAGCCTGTAACAGGCTGCCATGACGTCCAGGTCTGATGCAGCTGAGGCAATGGTCATGTGGGCCAGATGCAGGAGACAAGGTTGTGAATGGGCTGGAGGTCAGAAGATACTGGATCAGGCAAGCAAGAACCAAGGGCCACACATAGTCACGGAAAGGCTAGCAGTCAAATGCCAGATTGGACAGGCAAGGCAGGACAGATATAGTGCTGATACCAAGCAGGAGCATGACTGCATTGTTACTTGATGTGCCAAGTTTCTCAGGCTGCTGGACCAGCCTAGGGATTTATAAGACCTGGCACAAATCCAGTGGTTTGGGAGGTCAGCTGACCATCTTCAGGCTATGTGGTCAGCTAACAGCACTCAGGCCAGCACTACAAGGGTGCCTGTGCCCTATAGAACCTGGTTGAAGGTCCAGAGTGCTTGTGGTGCAGGAGTTACAGTACTGACGGCTGGCTGCTGGAGGCCCCATTTCAAGACACACATGCCCTCAGTGCTTACATGGTCCACTGTCCGCATGACTCATTTCCTTTCCTTGCTCAGAGGAAAGGGAACTCTATTTTTGTTGGGTCTTGGGTCCCAGTCCACCAAGCAGGAACATCTGAGGACCTACTTCTCTACCCACCTGCAAAACCCAAAGTGACAAAGCAGGAGCTGGCAAGCAGGACCATGGACTGTATGTGTATGCGTGTGGAGGTGCTGCATGGGGAATAGGTAGGTCTTTATTTGTCTCAGATGTCACCTCCAGAATCTGTTTTCAGGACCAGGACTGAACCCTGGATATATGAACAAAATGTACCTCTGTACGTGTGCGTTGTGCCTTTCCTTTCACCTCCAAAGAGCAGTAGATTGACCCCACACTCTTAGGATTAAAAAGTAGCATTTGTGGGGTAGGTAGCACAGCTCCAGGCAGGCTGGATCTCTCTCTTTCAATTAAGTGCTCAGATTAAAATTGTAATATGTGTGAAAGATTAAAATTCCAGCATCTTCTGACTAAAGTCAGCTTGAAATGTTGGGGACTGGTTTTTTAGATCTACAGGTGGACCTGTACATCCTCTAACACAGTACATCCAGAACATCTTCTGACATGGGTGGGCAGAAGGTAGGTGTCCAGATGTTTGGGACTTCAACTCCCAGAAGCCCCTGCTACCATGGCCAATAGTCTGGAATGCTGGGAATTGAAGTCCAAAACATCTAGAGATCTGCTTTCTGCCAATCCCTGCTCTAACAGAAGTGTTCCTGTTCAGGTTTCTGGCCATGCTGCCCTCCTATGTACTGTAAGGAAGCTTCCCCCAATCTGCCCTCCCGATGTGTTGGACGAGCAACTCCCATAATCCCCAGCCAACAAGCATGCTGCCTGGGAACTATGGGAGTTGCATTCCAACACACCACACCACACTGAGGAAGGCTGCTGAAAGGGCAGAACAGGCCACATCACTCTCCCTCCCTCCAAAAGTAGTTTTTAAATTTTATTATGTAGCTGATACTCAACACTCTGTGGCTGCTGAAGGCCATTGAGCATGCTTAGTCCTCATTGGGCTGTATTGGGGGAGGCGTGCGTGCGTGTGTGTGTGTGTGTGTGCGGGCCGGTTCACACGACCCAGGCTGCCGGCGGGGGAGGAACCACGGGGACGTCCGTGGTGTCCGGCGGGGCACCGCACACGACCGGCGCCCCGCGCGCGCGGGCAGACCCCGTAGTCCCCGCACCGCAGTGCGGGCCTCCCGGCGGTAGGGGGTGAGGCCCGGGATGCCCAGAGGGGCCGTTTGCCCCTACAGGCTGGAGCGGCGGCGGCTCCGGCCGCTCTGGGCTGCCGTCTCTGTGGGGACCCCGCGGGACGGCCGCCCGCTGTTCCGACGGCACGGTGACCACGCGCTGGTAGGGGCTTACCCCTCTACCGACCATGGTCACTTTGCGAGCGTCCCACGCGCAGCTCTCCCGCGGGGGCACCCCCGGTCGGCGTGCACACGACACAGGAACCGCGGGGGACTTGCGGTTCCCGTGTCGTGCGAACAAGCCCTGTGTGTATTTCTGCAAAACTTGGGGTTCTCCCAACCAAGCTTATACCTTCGTAATGTTTCTGAATGGCCCTGTTTTGCCTCCAGTCCTGTTGACCCAGGGCTACTGAGTTGAGTATTAAAAGGAGTAATGCCTATAGATATATAGCTTGTGGGTACCCTTACCCAGGGGAAAGGAAATTCCTACCTGGCTTCATCTTAGTGGTTTTCTTTCATCACAGAAAAGAAAATACCTGATCTAGTAGCCATCTCTATATCCTGGTCTGGCTCTTTCCCTTCACAAAGAAGAACTACGCATTGAAGTACCCTCAAGTTTTGCAGTCTTGCTCTGTCATGTTATTTGAATGTGTGAATTCATCCCCCCCCCCCCAAGCCATTTTCCTTACATACAGAGGCAGAGGTTACATTTCCCTTCTGAACAGTGTAAACTGTGACTGCATCAGGGCCAGCATACATATGGAAGTTAAACCATTCAGAAGCCCGGGGTAAAACAGTTGCATCCAACTTGAGTTGAAACCCATATAAAAGAACCCATATAAAATAGTGAATGAACTGGAGATTCATCTTTAGCATGTCATGTGAGCATGGAAAAGGAACTAGAGGACAAGTTGGCTATCTTCCTTTGGTTAGTGTGTAGGCGTGTTTTTAAAGTACAACACATGCTTAGTTATACGCAGAAAACTTTTATTCCATAGATTTCATGAAAGTGAGCCCAATACTCTTTAATAATGCTGTTTGCTATCAAAGCCTCGACATATTAAATCAGTTTGTGGTTTTCTAAAATAACTGGCAAACCCTACCCTTATATACTGCATTCCAAATAGCTATACATTTCAATTATATGCTAAAAGCCTGTCATCTTTTTCACATTCTGTTTCAAAGGAGCCCTCTGCTGGACACTCTTCATTGATAAACGATGCTCAGACATGCAAAAGCATCATACACACATGTAAGAATTAATATATAGGCAGCATTTACTCTAAATTCCAAAGCCCCTTATGATTGGATATCTTATCTTATACCATGGATGTTGGTTATAAGTGTCCATGTAGGTAATACACATGCAACTGGCCAAGAGGAAAATGCTAATCTCTGAAGTTAATTATTCTAACAAATGTGATAGTTGTACAACACTAGTATTCATTACAAATAATTTTTAATAATGAATTATTCAGCTGATATGTAATTATCACACATATGCATCTAAAACAATTACTGTATGCCAGATCTTAGGTATTCTATTGATTTTAGTTGTCATCCATCAAATATTGAGAATTCTTTGTTTCCTACAGAGTCAGTGCAAAATTAAGTATTTATTATAGCTGACAGACTTATCAGGATATACCTTGGAAGGTTTCGGGATTGACCATATAATATTTTTTTGAAGACTTCTGAATTTATTATATATAGACCTTCTCTTAATTATAGGCTTTTGTCAAGTTGCTGTCTAATTTCACCTAAACTAGAATTTGGCAATGAATTTACCACAATTCAGGTGCACTCTGGCAGATCTAGCAGGTGTACCTGCGCACTTGTGCCAGAGTGACGAGTGCTGCTGCAAGCTGATGATGGCATCAGCCTGCTCTGGAGATCAGTGCATCCTGCATGACTGCACCAAGGAGTCAACCAGTACATGTACTGGGGCCTCTGCAAAGGTGTTATGATACAGATCAGACCCTCGCTGCTGCCCCCTCTGCTTCCAGTTGAATATAGTTAACAGTGCAGGCCATTAGAGGATTAGCATCATAGGCACAATTAACACATAGTTGCTCATGACTGAGTACACAGTACCTGTATGACTGCAAGCAAGAAACACTTGGCTAAGTGTCTGCACATTCTGTGGCTAGCTGGTACCAGAGTCTATGGTCAAAGATTTATCCACTGGGTTTCTGCCATCCCTGGTCATGCATATTTTGGGTGTCTTCACATGACATGGGTGTGTCGCTGAGTGTGACTGTGTCTTTAAGAATTTTCATTAAAAGTAGTATATACACAAAAATTTTAGTTCATATAAATACATGTGTTCAGACTTACTGTGACACAACTGAATCAGAAGAGGTGTGCTAGTCCTGGATCAGTACCGGAACTCAGTGATGGGCTGGATGAGGGCCAATAAACGGAGGCTGAATCCTGGCAAGAATGAAGCCCTGTGGGTGAGTGGTTCCCAAGTCCAGGAGATACTCATTGACTGTTCTGGATGGGGTTGCACTCCCTTTGAAAGATCAGGTTTGTAGTCTGGGGGTACTCCTAGATCCATCATTGTCATTGGAGTCCCGGCCTCTCCTGGACAGGGATAGCTTGGCCGCAGTGATACAGGCACTAGTAACCTCAAGACTGGATTACTGCAATGCACTCGATGTGGGGCTGCCCTTGAGGCTGTTCCGGAAGCTGGAGCTAGTGCAGAATGCAGCAGCTCAGCTATTGTCGGGAGCTGCCCCTTTTCAGCATGCAACTCCTTTGCTGAAAGAACTGCACTGGATACCTATTCACTACCGGGTCAGGTTTAAGGTACTGGTACTTGTGTACAAAGCCCGAAACAACTTGGGACCAGGTTACCTGAGAGAGTGCTTCCTCCCATGCCAACCTGCCTGGTGACTGAGGTCATCAGATGGCAGGCTCCTTGTGGTTCCTCATGGACCTTTGGCCCGATTGGAGTCCACCAGGAGAAGAGCCTTCAGTGTGGCAGCTCCATTTCTGTGGAACTCCCTGCCTCTGGAGGTCAGGCAGTCTCTGACATTGTGCTGCTTTCAGCGCCTGCTGAAGACCTCCTTGTTCCAGGAAGCCTTCTCTGTTGTCCAACAACCATTGTAATTTTAGTTTGTTTTCAACATACTGTTTTTGTTTCTTTTATCTGTTTTTGTCTTTTTATTGTTCACCGCTCCAGAATCTGCTTGATATGGAGCGGTATACAAATACTGTAAACAACAACAGCAACAACAACAACAACAACAACAGTGTGTGATGTGTGGAAGTGCACTTGCATCTGTAAAAAATACGAAAATTAGTCCTTCAGGACCTCCAAGGTTCTCTCTTGTTTCCTGAATATATGCGAGCCTAATTAGCAGTGGTGACACTTCCTCGGAGAACTGCATCTAAACACGCCCTAAAAAAGTAAAATAGGAATAGCTGTTGCTATTATGGTGATACTCGTGCTCACCCTATGCTTTAATGTTCAAACTGCAAGGAACAAGTGCTCAATTAATACCCTATACCATTTTACAGTTCTTCAAGCTATTAGAGTATGCACCTATTTTGAGGTAGGGGATATAAAGAATGGATATTTTTAAGTGGCGGGATTTGGTGGCAAATTGCCCCATTTTGTCAATGCCCTAGCACAGGGATGGGCAACACATGGCTTGCAGGCCACATGCTGCCCCTGCCGCCCCTCCAAATTGGGAAAAAAAGTTTTTTTACCAAATAAAGATAGCATCTGTAGCAGCTGTAGAGCACCATAAGGGCCAAATTTATCATGTAACACTCTATAGCACTACGAAGCGGTTTGCCCCCCCCCTTTAAAAAAATGTTGGGAAGGCCCCCTGTGAAGTGCAGGCCATGCAGGGGGGCATAAATGGTCCCCAGAGCTCCCGCAGTTGCTCACTCACTCCTGCCCTAGCAAGCATTAGTCATGGGCACTAGCATTGGTTTACAATAGCACAACGTCATCAGCATTAGCGATGTGGCACAGTTGGATACTACGCACTGTCTCAAAACTTAAATTGGTGGAGAATATGAGAGCCAGGGTATTAATTTATAATCAGAGAGGCTCGCCTGGCACCTCAGGTGTGGTCTTTTAGGTGCCAGGTGAAGATATATATATATTTAAATTTTCCCAGGCTTTTTAGTTTTTTCGTTTTGCACTGCTGCTGGCTTTTACTTTGGTTTGTTACTTTGGTTTTATTCTGTTTTAAACTTTTTAATGTTTTTATATTATGTTTTATTACGTTATTATATTTGATGGTTTTATGTTTTGTGAACTGCCCGGAGAGCTTTAGAAATTTAATAAATAAATAAATCACTATGTCTATGAACACTTTAAAAGATCTTCAGCGGCTCCCAATTCTGGATTCAATTTAAAGTGTTGGCCCTCAGATCCCTGTATGGGTCCATTTTTAAGTTCTCTGCTCATAGAAACAAAGTATCATTTTTTAGATTTCAAGTTATCTATTTTCTTTTCATCCTGTCAGTCCCCCAAGGAAGCAGGTCAGGGTGGTGTATATGGGCTGTTCTTTTCTCTCCTCATCCTTTTATTCTCACAACTGCTCTGTGTGGTCCCTTAGGCTAAGAGGTGGGAAGTGGCTCAAGGTCACCAGTGGAGATTTCAATGGAGGGTTCCTTGGTCCAAAGCTGGTGTTGTATCCATTACGCCAGGGGTGGGCAGAAAGTAGATCTCCAGATGTTTTGGACCAACTCCCAGCATTCCTGACCATTGGCCATGCTGCAGGAGCTTCTGAAAATTGAAGTCCAAATCTAACCTCTGCCCACCCTGCACTATGCCACACTGGCCTGCTCAAGCATGCAGAGCCGCTTCCTCCAGAATGTGTGTGGTGTTTTGGGTAGTATACTGCCGTTGACAGGCTGGGGTAGGAATGCTCAAAGACTTAGCTCTTCCTCAGCAAAACTATTTTTTTTTTAACAGGGGCCGTATTTCAACTACTGAAAGGCCAGCCGCTTTGGCTGCACTCACTGACTCAAGGCCAAAGCTTAAATTACTTTAAAGACATTGCTTCACTGTTTGGCAGTATAAATTTGCAGGTGTGTGTGTGCAAGAGAGAATCTGGATGACTGGATCAGAACTGCAGCAGGTGGGAAGGGTTAAAGGCCACCCTACCCACCAAGCTAGGCTCACACTCCTTATTGAGCGCCCTGCGCTTATTCTTGATTGAGAAAGAGTGGGGGGGGGGAACTTAGCTGGTCTTTGAAGTAATGTGTGCTTTGGGTCTCCATTGCTCACAAGCTGAGATACAGAAATCTTTACCAATTTTAGAACTGGTCTTCAACCTTCTCTGTTCCAGTATGAACAGCAACAGAGTCCTTGACAGAACCCTTCCCCTAGGTGCCTCAGCTGTTCTCTGGCTGGGGAAAGCTGAGAGTTGGAGGAGTCGTCCCGTCCCCCCCCCCCGTTTAAACATGCATAGGATTGTGCTTTTAGTTAGTTTGTTAGTCTTAGAATTTAAAAAGTGTCCTTCATCCACAACGGATTCCAGGGCAGTGCACATAATATAATAAAGAGACAAATGCCATATAATAGCAACAATAAAATTGCAAAGTAAAAGGGATAAAAAATATTCAGCTAGCAAACAAACAACAAACAAATCAGTCAAGATGAACAATTAAAATGTCTGGGCAAAAAGGAACATTTTGATTTAGCACTGAAAAGAAAGGAAGGTTGGTCCCCATCATATCTCCCTTGGGAGGGCATTCTAATTAAGTCATGGTGCAACCACAGAGAAGGCCCTTTTATATGTGGGTAACACTGATGTTACTCGGACAAGGGCCTCCACTGAAGATCTTATTGCACGGTCAGGATAACATGGGAGGAGCCGCTCCTTTGGATATTTGGGCCCCAAGCCATTTAGGGGATTAAAGGTGATAACCTGTACCTTGAATTGGGCTTGGTAGCAAATAGGGAGCCATTGTAATTCCTTAAGAATTGATGTGACATGGCTCCATCTGGGTAAAGTCACAATTCTGGCTGCTGAATTCTGCACAAGCTGAAGTTTCTAAACTGTTTTCAAGGGCAGCCCCATGTATAATGCTACAGTAATCCAGCCTGGATGTTACCAGAGCATAGATCACCTTGGCAAGACTATCCCTATGAAAGGTTGCAGCTGGTGAACCAGCCAAAGCTGGTAAAAGGCACTCCTGGCCACCAAGGTCAGTCGGGTCTCTAGTGACAATGTTTGATCAAGGAGCACTCCCCAAGTTGAATACTTGCTTCTTTTAGGGGGAATGCAACCCCATGCAGAATGCTAACTTCCTCAACCAAGGAACCTCCTACCCATAGTGCGATGGCTGCATGCTGGAAGTGCCGAAATCCACCATGGGCGGTAGGAGGGTAAGCCCCTACCACATGTGCCCGCCGTGCCGTGCAATGCGGACAGTGGGCAGCCCCCCGTGTGGGCTTCCCGTGGCCGCACAGAGACGGCAGACCAGAGCAGTCCGGAACTGTGGCCGCTCCGGCCCGTGGCATGAACGGCCCCGCAGCTGGCCATGCAGAGGATGCCGGCATGCAGGGCGCACAGTGATTGGGCAAGGCGCTGCTACCGGCCAGGGCTGGCTGCAGCACCGTGCTCGCAGCAACATGGCCTCCCTTGCTCAACCGCGGTCCGCCCATGCGTGCAGGGCACGGGTCAACTTCGGCGCTCTGCCAGGCCCTGCAGACGGCCACATGGTGCCTCCCCTGCTCGCCTCCTGGGTCGTGTGAACCGGCCCAGTGTTCTCTGCCTTCTCAAGATTCAGCTCATCCTTCCTATTACTGAGTCCAGACAGCACTTCACCACCTCCACCTCAATCTTATTCCGATGACACAGAGAAATGGGCCTGGGTGTCATCAGCATGTTGATGGCACCTCACTCTAAATCCCCAAGTGACCTCACCCAGTGGCTTCATATGTCAAAGGGCATGGGGGACAAGATGGAACCTTATGGCACAGTTCAAATGTCAGGAGTCCTAGCAGTCCACCAATACTACCTTCTGAAACCAACCATGCAAGTATGAGCAGCTATAAGCAGAACTACTGTATTACTGTAGCTCCCAGCCCCAATCCAAAGAGCCGGTCCAGGAAGATACCATAGCTGATGGTACCAAAAGTCACAGAGAGCTCAAGAAGAATCAACAGAGTCACACTCCTCCTGTGTATCTCATGGGAGAGGTCATCAGTCGGGGAAATCAAGGCTGTTTCAGTGCCAAACCCCAGCCTAAACCCAGATTGAAATTATTTATATGATACATTTCATCCAAAAGTGCCCTGAGCTGTACTGCCACCATCTCTTGAGCACCTTGCCCAAAAGGGTGATATTTGCACCATGGCAAAAGTTGTTACCATCTTCTGGGCCCAGCCATACTTCCTTGTGTAACAGAAGTCAGTAGCTGAGATGCATAAAAAAGGGGAGGGCTCTGCCAAACCTTCCCTCACTGTTCATGCTGCCTGTTAGACATCCTGTAACCAGATTTGGTCCCTGTGCCTGCAGTTGCTTATCCCTAGTGTATAATCAGTGTCACATTAATTAACTTTCCCAGAAAATATCAAATCACTTAAGAATATCTTTAGCAAGGGATAAAAAGAAATAAGCCTTTTGTCAGGATCCTTACCTTTTTGTGTGTGCCTTGGAAGAGGCAACTTGTTTACCTGGGAAAACAATGGAAAAGCCTTTAGACCTGTAGTCTCTCCTTGCAACACCTTCCTGAAGAGATATTGTTGGACAGAATGAGACCTCTCAAAATCTAACTGCCTTGGTGAAAGCCAAGGTCTTCAGGATCAGGTTCCTGTTGCATTGTGCTCTGTGCCTTTAAGAGAAGGGCACATCCACCCTCTGTGTTCTAGGAGAAGAGTCTAGAATCTCAGCCTTGGGTAAAGGTAAATGCTGAGGAGCAGTGAACAGCTCTGTGTTTGCTTGTTTTAACAGACATAGAATGCAGTCCCATTCATGTCTACTCAGAAGTAAATCCTAATCAGTTCAGTGGGGCTTACTCTCAGAGAAGTGGTTATAACATGTGCAAGCAGTCCTCAGGCTATACACATGAGTAGCCGTTCCTCCTAGGAGAGTTTGCTGCTGAAGAATCCTCTTGCCCTGGCAGCCATTCTCTGCTTCTCCCCCAGGGTTGCCTGCCGGCTCGACTCCAGTGCCATCAAGAAACTGGCATGGTGGAATCCAGGGACTCCCCTGTCAGAATGATGCCCAAGGGCTCAAGGCTACAAAGCCAAGGTAAAGAGTAGCAGCACAACAACTCTCAGGAGTGTCACGGACCAGGATTCATATCCCTGATGAGTTCTTCTTTGGTTACTGCTTAATTTCTAAAAAGAGCTCTGAAGCAGGCAGCAGCAGGCAGCCTCTGAGGCAGAGGAGAATGATATGCAAATAGCCTTCCCTTCCAGAGTTGTTCTTTATGGGTAATGTCTATATGAGCAGATTCCTTAATCCTATCTTCTTGTTTTCTCCTCTTCCTTCTCCTCTCAGTCTTGTACAAAAATAATTGTATATAATGCCATCAAGGAAATGAATGTTTACCCCTGATCGTATTCCTTTGTGGGCATGTAATCTTCTTTGTGTGTGCCAGCAATATTTGGGGAGGGGCACACCAGTTGCCAGAGAAGAAAGAGAACTCTGAAAGACAGCCAGGAGGAAAGGCTAGTGAGTGAAGCAATATCCTGAACACTGTCAACTTACATACATGGTTGGACAAAGGGCAGGTTCCAAAGGGCAGGTCCAGCTCCCCAATCCCCATTGCTAAGTGCGTAGTTCCCATATATGAATATATGTCTATGCATAGGCTATAGAAAGACATGATATAAATAAAATGTGTATATGCACAAACACACAACACACACACACACAATGTCTTTTTTAAAAGTGGGACCTAGAACATGGTTTTCACATTTCTTCCAGTAGCCTGAAAAATGAACATTTACAGAATCTGTAATCATTTGCATAGCACCTTTCAGAAATCCGCCATGCCAACAGTTTTGTTTGTATTTCCTTGGTTTTGTCAGTATATATTAAACACTGTCTGGCTGTAACTGGCTTTTGTTAACATTTGTCAGTCTGTTTTCTAAGTAAGAACAATAATTCCAATTACCAAAATGGTTTAAAGAAAGAAAGAAAGATAACAAAGCAAGACCAAAATGTTTTTTTAAAAACCAAAATCCCAAAGACTTGTGTGTCCACCCCCAGACATTCCCACTAAATTGGAGCGAAGTGATCCATGTTCCCACAGAAGTACTGAATTTTGTTGTGGCGGCAGAGAAAAAGAGAGAGGATTTCTATATAAGCCAACAATTGAGAGTGACATCATGCAATGCCAGTCAGGGTGTATGAGCACAGCAGCTGGCAGTCCA
Organism: Shinisaurus crocodilurus; assembly: GCA_021292165.1. Taxonomy (NCBI): domain Eukaryota; kingdom Metazoa; phylum Chordata; class Lepidosauria; order Squamata; family Shinisauridae; genus Shinisaurus; species Shinisaurus crocodilurus. The sequence goes on from CM037876.1 coordinate 266,529,816, forward strand.
TCATGTTTACAGAGAGAAGGACAGGGAATTAAAAGTTATTGATTTTGCTGCTGTTGTGCAGCATCCTAAACCACAAGCGAAAGCTTTGATTTTCTCCCCCACCCCTTTCTTTCTTTTTCAATATGGTTGGCTTCATCAGGAATCTGATTGGGAGTGTAACTGAGCCAACCAGAGGATTGGACTCTATCATTTAACTACTTCATTGCATGCTAATGTACCGGTTCTTTCAGGATAAGTGCACCTTTAGTGTTGCTCTGGCAAGTCAATGTCTCTGCTGAATTGCCAGAAGAACTGTGAAGCTTCAGAGATCACAGGCTTGTTCTATTCCAGCATCAAGGCCCCTTTGAAGGGAGTTAAATTTTGAAGAGCCAGATTTTAAGTACTCAGCATGGTAGTTATTTACCACTTGCCCTTTGTGGATGCCTAAAAGGACTGTGTGTGTGTGTGTGTGTGTGTGTGTGATTTTTAAAAATCTGATTTTAATATTTGTCATCTTGTGGCACCATATAGGTATCAAGGCGGGGGCTGACTTCAGCATTTTGGGGAGGCCTGGGCAAAACAAATGTCCCTCTTTTTTTGCCCAGCAAGCCACTTTTGTGCCTGGACAATGGTTAATATTCATCCTTCCTGTTGCTCTTCCAGTACAGAGGAAACTATGAGGGAAAATGGATTAGGAATTGTGCTGGTGCGGTGTTTGGTAGGCCTGATGAACATCTATGGATGACCCTGGGCAGTTGCCCAATATGGATGAGTGCTGGTATCAACCCTGATCAAGCCATATGATCATGATCAATATCAAGGAAAAAACCCAAATCAGCTGAGGGAATCATGTATTTTTATTTATTTTATTATATTATATTTATACCCTGCCTTTTTTCCTGCAATGAACCCAAGGCGGCTTACATAATCCTCCTCTCCATTTTATCCTCACAACAACCCTGTGAGGTAGGTTAGGCAGAGAGTAAGTGACTGGCCCAAAGTCACCCAGTGAGTTTCATGGCTGAGCAGGGACTAGAACCCGGATCTCCTGAGTCCCAGTCCAACACTCTCACCACTACGCCACACTGGCTCTCATGTACATTTTTAGAGTATGTAAAATGCCTATCAATAATTACTTACTTTACTTAGGCACGTGACAATTCTAAGGAGGTGCTTCTTTCATCTGTACCTGCCCCTGTGACTGTCTTCACTTACACCATGCTTTGGAAACATGAACACACCTAGAGATCCAGGACATAGATTTTTCTGCCCAGGATCTGTCACAAATTATTAATGAAGTACCATAGAATTTGTTGTCACTTTAAACCAAGGAAAGTGGTATATTAAGTGGTATATATAAATAAATAAAAATTTATTTATATTTTGTATTTGTTCTAAATTTGATACCTTTGCTATTCACTATTAAAGTAACTTTTAAAAATTACTTTGAGCACTAAAATTGAACCTTCACTTCTATCATCTCACTTATCGCTTTCCCGTTGATAGCCTTTTAACTCAAAATATTGCACAGTCTATAGCAGTGATGGCGAACCTTTTTGAGCCCGAGTGCCCAAACTGCAACACAAAACCAACCTATTTATTTCAAAGTGCCAACACTGCAATTAAACCTGAATACGAGGTTTTAGTTTTAGAAAAACAACTCATACAGTTGTCCAAACTAATTAACATCTTTTGTCTTAAAAGAAAAAAACACAATAACAGAGCTTTCAATGATACAGTTTTTTGTTGAAAAAAAAATCAACTCAAAAAATTATTATAGTACTACATTGTACACATAGCCTGAAGGGAATTTATACAAACTTTTTAAATAATTAGGCACATGTATTTTTGGATAAGGGATTCTCAACTTGTAATATGATTATATGCCAGACTGAAATTGTATGGGGCAAGCTTTACCCCGGGTCCTTTCCCTGTTTCTACAGGTGTCGGATTAGTAAAAGTAAAAGTCAACCTGTACTAGGATGAGCAAGATAAACAAGAAAACTAAATGTGCTTAACACATTTTAAACACTTTATGTCTTGGACTGCAAACATTGCATTAGGTAAAAGTTTGCATTGGGCATGCTTTTGCACAATTAATGTGATTTTTGCTATTGCATGCATGCTGATAATTTGTCAAACCTTGGCTCATACTCCGTTAGTTTGAGAGCAACACATGCAGCACTCAGGTCAACTGTTAGGGCTTTACATCCAAGCCATGCTCTGTGCATCGTTCTTCAGAATCTTTTAAAGTGATAACGATGTAGAAAATAATTCTGTAACAGGAATTCTAGAATAAAATCATTCTGTTCCACACTGTGAGAAAGAACAAAATCATTAGTGTTTTGCAGAAGGGGATGGTCTTTTTGCAATCTGGGGACCAATAGCTCGAGTGCCCACAGAGAGGTCCCTGCGTGCCAGCTGTGGTACCCATGCCATAGGTTCGCCGTCACTGGTCTATAGCAAAATGTTTGTTAATGAAATTTAAAAAGTGATGAATCCATCTTTTTATTTTTAATTGCATCCTTATGCTTTATCAAGCTGGATTGTTTCAGGATTCCTGTTTTGGGCGATACAAATAGATTCATACCCAAGAGGATCTGTGCTTTTGGGGATACAACAAGCACATCGTGCTTTAATCATTGAGACAAACTGAGTTCATTAGTTAGCATAATAGGATTAGACATCAGAAAATGATCCAAACTTTCTAATTTCAGTTGTAAAAAAATCCTCTCCAGAAGCAGACAAATGCTTCCTTTACATAGCCTTTCTGAAGTTTCATTGAAGCTGACTCAGATTGATAGAATAAGGATAAAGTGAGCCACATTCTGCGAAATGATGCTGTTCCTGAATTGGGAAAAAAGATGCACTCAACTTCAGCAAATACTAATTCCTAGGTTTCCCTGTGATTCCTGTTGTGTGGCTTGTTGGTCCGGGGGTATGATTCTCACTTATGGTGTGAGACGCCCTGGGCTCAATTTGCTGCCTAGCCCCGCCCATGAGGATAGAATGGCTATACCTTGCCTACAGTGGGGGGGGGGCATAGGTCAGTGCAGAGCATATGCTTTGCGTGTAGAAAGTCCCAGGTTCAATTCCTGCATCTCCAGTAATAAAAGGGTCAGGTAGGGAAGAGGTAGTTAGTGGGTCATGTAGAAGATTTCTGCTTGAGAACCTGGAGAGTAGACATACCTGGCTAGACAGATGAATACTCCGACTTGGTATAAGGCAATTTCCTATGTTCAGGTGTAGTCCCTCATTCTAAATCTTTCACACTGCTCCACCCCCATCCCCCATTTAGCTGTTCCCCCTTTTAGCTGAGAGGACTAATGAAATAAATGAGCTTCTGTTGCAGCTGTTTCTCATCACCTTTCAAGCACAAACATGAAGCAGGTTGCTTTTAAGTTACTTGGCTTGACTCTGTGCTACTGCTGACCTTGCTTAAAATTGTCTGTGTGCAAAGCTCCTGCAGCGAAGGTCACCAAGGAACACCATTCTCACCTAGTGCACATATTTGAACTGTGGCGCCCACACACTAAGAGGCCAGGTTGTTGAGCTCACCCCTAGCACACCATTTTATGCAGTTGCCTGAAGACTACAGCAGGGGGGGCAGAATCTCTTTCAGCCCAAGGGCCACATTCCATTGGAAGGTGGAACCCAAGGGGAAGGGACCAAAACACCAAAAATACCAGCATGCTTTAGCTTAAAGCTCTTATTGCCAGTCACTAAGATTTAGGAGAGGCATTTCAACCTTTTAGAATGGGGAAAAAACTGCACAAAACTTCACCGGGAAACCACCAAACAATCTGAGGTTTGGGGAAAGGGGTTGGGGCCAGGGGAAGGGTGCATGGCCTACTGGAGAACCCCAGCAGGCCAGACTGGAACCCTAGGGGGGCTGGATTTAACCAGCAGGCCGGGAGTTCTGCTTATATTGCTTCTTCTGTAGCCACGCCCCATAGGGTCCGGGGAGCTGAGAGAGGCAGGTTGGTGATGGTTGCTGCAGTCTGTGACTTAGCAGTGGCAGCTGTGCAGTTTACTCTTAAACCCACTTCCCTTTGCTGCTGCTTCACCCACACTAGGACCCAAGAAGAGGATGGAAAACACCAGCCCTAGGAGTAGTTGTTATCCTTCATGGGGTTGTCCATTATGGTGTTTATACATAATACATTGATTGTGATTGTACTCATACCAAAAACGTTAGGTGTGTCTTTTCAGTAAAATTTTGCCTTTATTGATCAAGTTAGTGAAGGCTATCAATCCTCTTCTGTATTAGTGTTGGTGCTTTTGCATAAATCAATTAATCCTTGGATAATTTAATAAGAGGAGCAAATAAACCAAATTTCATTAAAAAATGTATTGTTTTGACAAATAACCTAAGGGCACAATCCCGCAAATGATGGATTTTAAAGTCCATTGATTTCAGTGTGGAGGAAGAGAGCACATGTTTGACTTTCCCATTGACATCAATAACATTTAAAAGTGGTTAACTTTGGATCAGACCCTTGGGTTTTAGGGATCCTCTGTGGCATTCTTCCTGTATGTGTGTTTTTAAGCAATGTATTGTGGTCAGTATCTTTCAGCATTAGCAGTAACGTAACCAAGGTATAAATACTATAACTCAAGGTTAATCCGTAACATTTATAGATGATTTTAAAAATGTAACTGGCTTTGGAAATTATCCTAGGAAAGAAGCAGTGGTATCTTATATAATGCTACCTTAGCCTATTATCATGGTGATTTGTAATGGTTTCTAAATATCAGAGGTGTAGTTGCAGCCTTGTCTAACACTGACCTTCCCACTTCACATGACTGAATTTGTAAGGATCTACATGTAGGTGTTTAGATGTTTCACTGCTTCACTCTGACATAAACTAATGATGTAGCCTGCTAAACATGGTGACATGATTAAACCGTGATGTTAATTAGTGGCTTCTGTGAGAGACTTGATCCCTCTTTTTTGCAGCATTTGTTATGCATGTACAAAAGTTAAGGCGACAGAAGTGGATGTTCTCTTTATAGCATCTGTTAATGGCATTAAGGATTGGGGAGAAATTAAACTGTATAGTTCACTGTGATTGGTACATTTCCCTGTCACATATTGTCCAAAAACTGTATATTTGTGTGAAAGGGTTTTTGTAAGTAATTATGATCTGGAGTGATATGTAGATGCCATATATTAATGATTCCATTTCAATCATACATATCTCATTCAGAGAGCCTTTGGTGGGAGGAATTTTTGGAAGGGTTTAGGAAGGTTAAATCTGTGAGACATGGCTTCCATCTGGAATGCATTAGCTACAAAGATTTATTAGCCAGAGTGCCTCTGCATAATGTTCCATGGAAAGCAAAGCCCTGCATCTAATTTCCAGCATGATGTCTATATGAGGAGTGATCTTTGAAATATCATAGGTGACAATCAAGTTTGTTATATAAAAAAAAGTAAATGCACAGGAAATTCATGCCAACGGTTTAAAGTCCCTCACGAGAGCTGCTAAAGTAGGTAGTTTGATTTGTTGACAAATGATAAAGCAGTAGTAATAGCAACATGCATGACATTTTAAAATAGAAAGTCTTTGAACAGAAAATGCACATCAGGAAAATTACCAGCATTTAGTGGTTGTTTAACTGTGTGCAACAAGATGGTGTTAATAATATTTTACTCGTAAGGGGTGTTGTCTTCCTGTTTTCTGAGGTTATTAGTGCTATTGATCAGCCAGTGGAGGGAAATGGTCAGTGAAGATTATAGTTTACAAGTGCATCCTGGTGTTGAGTGCATGTCAAGAAGATATAGGGAAATTGTATCTTACAGTAATTGTAAATTTACAACATGTTTACTAAGTAGTTCTTGATGATATACCTGATGGCTTTCATGAACAAAGCCAAACATCTGTGTAGGCCCTATAGAAAGGTGCGATTAGTAAGAAGATCTTAAGAGTTGTCCCTCTCTCTCTCTCTCTCTCTCTCTCACACACACACACACACACACACACAGCATCACGTTTGTACATGTAAGATTGGAACAATGGGCATTTGTACTTAACCTACCATTGACAGTGATTTTACCACTATTTTGATAATATATATGCTTTCAACCATGATAAACAAATATGGCATGTTGCAGACTATGGCATATCAGTCACTGGACATATTCAGCAGTCTAGTAGGACAATGTAGGATCTGTCCCTGAATGTTAAGTTCTCATAACAAACAATATGACATGATAGACCATTCCATTGGACAGGGGGAATCATGGGTTGCTAAGATCCCTACTTTGGCCAACATTTGGGAGTCACGGCTGATAGAAAGCAGATGGTCACTCACAGTGAGCTTTGGAATGCCATGACAACAACAACAGACAACATTTTGAATTTAGCATTTATCATTCTAATTCTTTTCTTTGGAAATATTGCAACTCTTACATACTTTAAACAGTTAGTGGCCGCAAGCAAGAATTGATTGGACTGACATTCAAACAGGCCAATAACCAAGCTTCTCTCATGGCATGATGGGGAGCATCACGTGGCTGCAGAGGATTCTTGTGATGATGAATGATTACTGTAATTTTCCTACCAATGCATCTATGTCCCTGAACATTTCAGGATGGTACAATATACTCCTTGCCTTGGCTTTGGTTTTCTGTGTATCTTGGTTGCCTCATGCACTCAAAGGAGCATTTTCTTTGAATTCATAGAGATAAAAAGTTTTACCCCTGCTGAAAAAGATATTCTGGCAATGTGAGTGTTCCGTGCCAGAAGGATTTAGAAAAAGGGATATAATCTATCTTGTAATTTCCCAATTCTGCTGTTCAAGTGCATTTATTTATTTATTTATTTATTTATTTATTACATTTCTGTACCACCCAATAGCCAAAGCTTGTGCTTACTGCTTGTGCCTGGGAATCTCTTTTCACTGGCTTCTTGAATGGCTGCTGTGGCATCAGGGCTCCTAGAACAATCTATGTATGTTTCTCTTCTTCGTATGAATCACCTTCTTCCACACGGGGTCAACAGCAACTACTTCACAATGAAGTAATACAGGTGAAATTGCAGGACTAGGTTTTTTTTAAGTTAGCTGGAAAATGAAGATGTTTTTTGCCTGCTAGAAGCATGTCAGGAGCTGCTGAGTCTAGAACCAGGAATCCACAACTCTGTGCATAGGTGCCCCATATGGTGAACCATTTGGGCTAGAGGTTGGAGCATCTCCCTGGGCAGTGAGGGGTTCCTATGTACTGCAGTAGTTCTGTCCACCCAGTTAGCCACTTGATCTCCTCAACAGGAAGGGATGTATCAGCTTCCTGTTCCGACTGAGACTTTATCTAGGCAACAATAGCCTTTCCTGACTTGTACTTTGCTTTCTTTCTTTTCTGGCTTGACCATCTAGCTGTGACCCCTGTGGTGACTCGTGGTTCTCAGCACCTGCCTCCCACTCAATGGCTGCCTGTGGATAGGCCCTGATAGAGTATCGTGTGTTGTCAATATAATGTTGTTTTTCTTTATATCACTATGTTCAGAGTCTGTTTCAAGACATACCTGTAATTTGCCATTCTGCTTTGTGACTACAATGCTAATGACCAAGAACATCTTGGTACTGTATTCCTATTTTCTCTATCTGATGCATGGTATCTTCAAGCCATTCAGGTAATGCAAATGGCATCTTTTAAAATCCATGAAGAATTGGTGACATCTGGTCATCTGTGTGTATGCAATGTTTCTTTTGAACTGCTAAAGCTCCTCAAAGGAGTCCTAGTAAATAGCAAAGAGGTTCTTTTTCATGAAAGATTTGAAAAATTTGGTCAAAGGTCACTCTTGGAAAACCTCTCACACTGACCTCAGTCTACCATGGATCCTCTGGATTTATTGCTTAGTTTCTTCTTCTTTTTCAGATGCTTCATAAGTTATCAACCATCTGAAAAAGAAGAAGAGACACCCTGCAGATATGCAAGCCCATGTAGAGAACATTGTTATTGTCCCTTTGAGGGACACTTGAGGCAATATTTTGCGTGCTCTGGCATAATGCTTCCCAAGTGGCTCAGTTTATTTTTTATTTATTTGATGAATGTATACACTGCCTTCCTCCTCCAAAAAAAGGAGCCGCTCAAAGAGGCATACAAAATTTAACTTTGTCAGTTTATTCTCATATGCCAGAGAACCCCATTTTGCTTCTCCTCCCCCCCCCATGCACGTGCACACACACTTCCTTTGTTTTTCAGCTTCCATCTTGACTGTCTATCATTGCTAGGATAACAAGGTTTGGCAAGCAAGGATAGGGATGCTATACTGACTGGACTAGTCTCTATTTTCCATTGAATTGAAGAAGAGGTGCTTTGGGTTGTGGGACATTTGGACATGCAAAAGCCAGTCTCCTCCACCTCCTAAAGCAATCACGCCTTGCCAATCATTAATTGAAAATACCAAAGAATCATGAGTGCCTTTGTGACCTTCCATCTAGTATCAAACACCCACATGCAGAGTCTGCTATCCCCTTTCCAGAAAGGAGATTTGACACTACCGCCTCTTATTTCCCCAGAAAATCCCCTTGAGCAGACACCCCCCTTTTAACAGTATAACTGCTTTTGGACCCCAAATGTACTTGCTGGCATCCACATGGCCCACAACTCTCTCTTGAAGCTCCCAGCTTGGTGCCTGTTCTTGCACCTCTCTGCATCCAGTGTTCCTACCCTACATATAGCTCTAGGATGGCTTGGGGACACTTGCCCCGCATGCTGCTTGGATTTATGTGGCCACTGAAGATACCACCCCATCCCCACTCCAGCTAGCTCAGCAGATTTTGGAGAGGTAAATAGCTCCTTCTCTCTCTTGCTGAAGCACAGCCGTTTAGCTAACCTTGGCTCACTGCCATTCTCCCTGCTCTCCTCCTTTTTCTGAGATAGTGTTCAGGAGCTTTAAAGTGATTTTTGTATCCTCTTAGCCATATAAAACTCCTTTCTGCATTAAGTCCCAAAATCACAGCTCTGTTTTCCTGTCCTCAGAATCGTTCAGGGATGAGCACTATCCTGACCAAAGACCCTATGTGTACACAGTACTAGCAAATCTTAGTCTCTGAATAATTTGCCTAGCACAAGGTTACTTCTTTCTCACACTTAAAGAGTTTCATTTGGTCCTGTCCTGTGCCACTACGTTCTTTTGAACACCCTGTTCTTGTATATTATAATTGGCATACTCAAGGATACTTATGCATGATGTGGAGTATCCATTTTAAGAATTTGTGACTTTAAGGTTGCTCCTCCCATGTGACACATGTCAATTATCTGACAGTGAGAGATCATGTATCGGGCACAACTTCACTTGTGGCTTCTCACTTATAACATTGCAAAAAATATTACAGTGAATTCATATGAGCAACTGTATTGTTTTAACCCATACTGACTTTTATGAGGATTGCCATGAATGGAGTTTGGTGTGTGAAGGACGATGACACATATTGAACTTGTCATGGACTGGTTTTTGACTGACAGTCACAACCAACTGAAGCTGCAGCTGCAAATGTATGTTAAAAGCCAATATGTGCAAGTTTAGTACATGTTGTCATCAGCTTTCCTGTGACAATTTCAGCCTATGAAACATGGTATATAAATGTACTTAACAATAATAGTAGTAAAAAATTTAATTCGTAATAATGGCTAACAGTAACTGCAACGGCTGACTAAAAAATATGGCTTCTGAAATTGTTATGACAATAGGCCTTCATTTCACTCACCATGGGGCTGAACTTAAAATTAATTGCTTTTTCTTTGTGTTCAATTAAATAATATTTCATAGTATAACCTGTTCTTATTTCTGTCTAGTTGCACATGACAGTAATAGATTATAGAGTAGGTTGACCCATGAATCCCTTTACCTTATAAAGAGTTTTCATGCCACTGCCAAGCACATCAAGTTGTGTCATGGAGACTCTCCACATAAAACAGATTATCTACATGGTGAGCCGCTCTACATATTACGGCTGTTGCTTGCTGTGGAATATCTCTTTGTTTGTTTGTTTCATGACATTCCTATGCCACCCAATAGCAGAAGCTCTCTAGGTGGTTCACAAAAGAAAGCTTAAAACCATAAATAAACATAATATAACAATGTAAAACCTAAAAACATGTTTTAAATAGCAACAAAGTAAAAGCAAAGTAAAAACAGCAGCAATGGAAGGATCTAAGAAGCACTAACTGAGTTTTTAAAAACTGAAGGACTAAAAATTCTGAGAGAAGAAAAAGGTCTTCACCTGGAATATATTTCAGGCAGACTCTACATAACATGTACACAGTCCATTACTTCCAGGTAAATATGTCCAGGTTTTGAATGTAGGTGTAGTTCCTGCTAAAGTTAGTTTATTGCCTTCTTATTTTCCCAGTTGTTTGCCTCTTACATCATATGGAAATATATTTTTAGATTTATACTAGTGCTAAGTGCTTCTGTAATTAACATTCCCGTCTTAAGCACTTTTACTTGGAAATAGGCCCTCTCTATTTCATTGGCACCTACTTCCAACTAAATGTGCATAGCATTATAGTCTACTGGTCTGATTTTATCAAACCACTTTAACCACCCCATATATGCCTTCTATAATGGGATGCTATATAGGGTAGCCTTCCACAACCTGGTGCCCTTCAATTATGTTGGACTATAATTCCCACCATCCCCAGGCAGCATGGCAACCCAATACAAGGAAGGCACCAAGCTGGGGAAGGCTGCTATAGGGGGAGGAAATGCTCTGCTGACAATCACAACCCCCGGGCTGTGAGATTGCTATGCAGATTGTGGACAGATGGCAAGTAGTGGTAATGGAGATTGGTTCACCAGCACTGGGTCTTGTGGTGGCTCCCAGCAACAGTGCAGTGCCACATTAGAGTTGTGGCAGTGACTCATTACTGTGGAATTGGTATACAAAACAAGTTGACCAGGCCCCAAAGAATTTTAATACTAGGTTTTTAATACTCTGCTGCCATGCTTGCTTAGTCTCTAAACATGTCTGCAGAGTACTTCTCCATGTTCAGTAAGTAAGCCCTTCCAGAATATGAATGCTAGGGGAATTTAGCTCAAATGCGCACCAGAAGAACGCTAGAGATGGGAGAACCAGGGATGCCTGAGCTTACCGAAATTCTCCGAACTTCACTTCAAAGCTCAGTTTAGCTTGCTCCCATTCTTGTTTGTAACCTGTGTTTTTTTTGTTTGTTCTTTTGGTTCATTCAACCAGGGAAAGTGGGAAAAGCGTGCAATTTTCAAATGGGAAAAGTGTGCAATTTCCCCCATTTACTAAAGTCTGAAAATGCAATTTTTTAAACGTATGCCTTTTTAAAGCATGTTTTTTTTTTTAAATGCACACTTTTAAAAATGCACACTTAAAATTGTGCATTTTTAAATCATGCATTTCTTAATGTGTGCATTTTTAAAAGTACTTTTTTAAAGTACTTTTTTAAAGTGCACTTTCTGTGAACACAAATGCAAGTTTGGGAATTTGCAAATATTTTCTGAGAACATGCGCTTGTGTTCATGTTTGGGGTTGTGAATGAGACATTTTCAAGTGATTTACTCTTCCTGAGGACAGACAGCTGTTGATCTGGTAAAGAGGAGTCCAAAACACAGGAAATCAGATACATGCAACTGGAATTGTTAGGTCTGGGAGGCAGAGTTCCCTCCTGGCTATCCAGGGGAAGAAATGAAGACAAGTCAAAGCTTTTTCCAAAAAATAAAGGCTTAAGGAACATTGATAACAAAACAGTGATTAAATGATTAATTATTAGGCTTTGCAGAAAGAGAGAGATAGAAATAAAAGGAGGGGAGTGATTGTGGAGTGAGTAGCATGGCTGTCTGTTATGGCTTCAAATGGGAGCTGAGAGAAGGGCATTATGTGCAATGGAACTTATTGAAGGCAGGAAAATAGTTTTGAAGAGGGGAAGAAGGGGATTATTACCCATCCTTTCTTTTCAGTTCTGCCTGTGATTTGAAAAGAGGTGATTGCCAGGAGCTCCAAAATGTAGGAAAGCAACTAGTTTACTGTCAAAGTTTATTTTGTTTGTTTTCAGAGCCAGCATCAAAGGTAGGCATGATCAGGCACCTGCCGAGGGCTCACACCCTGGCAGGGGTCCGCTGATATGAGCCTCCTGGAGCTCCTCCTCCTCTTCCCCATTGCAACCTGCTTGTTCATCTGCCTCTCGCTCTTGCCCGGACAATGGAGGTGGTGAGAAGGAGAAGCAGTAGATGCCACTGCCTATTTGCTCACTTATTCTTTGCCTTTCAAGTAAGCAAGTGGTAGCAACAATGAAAAAAGAGGATGAGGACAAATAGCAGAAAAAAGAGGATGAGGACAAACGGTGCGCCTCACTTCCATGCGCTCTTCACCAGTGATCGCGCTCCTCTCCATTCCTTCTGGCACAGCCCAGGGATGTTGACGAGTACTTGGTCCCGAGTCGAGTCTCGAGTCCCATTAAAAATATTGGGACTCGAGTCAGACTCGAGTCAGAGGGGGGACTCAGTCCAACTCAGGAGTCGAGTCCGAGTCCCCATCCCTGACCTCCTCCACCGATGACGAAACTAATATGGGCACTCTCTGCCTCCCAAAGTTATCCAATGAATTTCCCAAGCAATATTAAAAACTCCAGTATAAATGGAGAGTACCTAGCCTGGCAGATATCCACCCACTCCCATATGTCAGCCAATTGTTACTTGGCAATGGGAATGGGTAAGCTCTGTCTGCAAAGATGTTGCTACTGGCCTTCTGCACTATCTCAGTGTGGCAGCTTACAAGGAGCAGGCACTAGTTGATTTTAAATGTCCCCAACTGGCAGTGGAGGCTGGTGGCCAATCTGACTGGTGGGGTGGAGGGCAGGTCACCTGAGATGGAGTCAATGGGGGGGAGGGTGTTACCGGAGACAGAACAGTCTTTGAATCCCCAGCAGTCAGCAACCCTTACACAGAAAGGAAGAACTGAAGCACATGTGCTTTAAGATTGCACGTGCAAACAAGGGGGTGGGAAAATCACACAGCCACAAGAAAACATTTTTCACTACATATTTTAGGGCAGATTGTCTTCCATGTTTTCTTGGAAGTAAAATACTTATATCTCTTCCATGGTAGAGAACTCAAATACAAACACAAGATTCCCCTTTTACAACACATAGACACAGAAAACATAAACACACATCAACACCCCCCCCACACACACAAGAAAGAAATGCAGATTGATTCACTGCCTCATTAGACACAACAACCGAACAAGACACACACACACACACAGCCAGGGCTGGGCCAGGATATTTTACTGTCTAAGGAGGACCAGCAAATGCATCCCATTACTCACTGGATAGTCTGGGCCAGTCACTACCTCTCAGCCTAACCTACCTCACAAACTTGTTGTGATGGTAAAAATGGGGGAGATCTGTAGTTCCTGGAGGAAAAGCAAAGCATAATATAATAAAGGAAAGTCAATAGTTCTATACTACAAAAACATAATTGTCTTACAGTATGTTCATAATAAGCCTCCCTAGCATGTAAAACGGCCATCTGTGCATTGCATTACTGTGTACACTCATTTACACGTACGTGCAGTAGAGACAAGGTGCATCCAATACTCCACTTGGAAATTTATCTTTTACAGACCTGGGGAAGGGAGCCTGAAGATTGACACCAACTCTTTTTAAACATTCAAAATTTGAAAACCATCCTCTTGATTCCAATATGCCTCCATCTTCTACATCAACTCAAACTTTATTAACAGCAAAAACATCAATGAGTTTTGTGGCACCTTAAAGACTAACAAATTTATTCTGTCATAAGCATTCATGGACTGTAGCCTACTTCATCAGATGCTTGGGATATTATGGGGATTTTTATACAGTACATATGGTATGTGTGTGTTTGGAGGCTGTAAACAGTGAGGTCAAAAGGAAATTACATACAGAAAGTACAGGCAGTCCCTGAGTTAAGAACGTCCGACTTACAGACAACCAACCCATACTTAAGAACGGACTTCTGGGTTCCCCAGCGCTACGTCATTTACATAGAGTACAAGTGTAGTATGCTATGCAATTTGCATAATTTACGCAATTCCAGCAGCCGCTTGACTCTCTGCGGCGAGGCGGCCATGCCGCCCGCTCTGGTCCCGTCGCGTCACTTCCAGCTGGCTGGTAGTGATGTGCTAGGACCCCTGCGCCGGTGCACCGGGACCACAATTCTACGTATTTTCCATAGAAAACAGGGCAACAGGGCTTAACAGCCCTGCTTTCTACGGAAAATACGCAGAATTGCGGTGCCGGCACAGGGTCCTGGCGTGCCAGCGCAGGGTCCCGGTGCGTCACTTCCGGCTAGCCAGAAGTGACGCGACAGGACCGGAGCAGGCGGCATGGCCGCCTCGCCGCGGAGAGTCAAGCGGCCACTGGAATCCAGTAACAGCTCGATCCACCTCACCGGCAGCACAGGGTCCCATCGCGTCACTTCCAGCTGCCAGGAAGTGACGTGATGGGACCCCGCACTGCATTTTTAGTGTAAAAACCAGGGCAACCTGGCTTAAAACAACCACGAATAGCAAATCAAACGAGCAGATCCCTACAGCAAAGACATTCACGCACCCCCCTCAACCAGATTGGTGCTAAGCACTTCCTCAGATTGCTACTGCCAGCCAGGTCCTGCACAATCCCTTTCATTCTATCACTCCTGTTGCTCAAAAAGAGAAAGAGATCAAGAGAAGAGGCTTTGAGTCTTGCTGCTTTTTCCAACCACATTCTGGAGAACTAGAGGGAAATAGAGTTTTTGCTTTCCCCCCCCCCCAGCAAACAGCTCTCAGGGCAGGGTCAGGAGAGCAAACCCCCATTGCTCCAGCCATCCAGCTCCAGCGCAATCTCTTTCTATAACTGCTATTGCTCAAAAGGAGAAGGAGACCAAGACCAGGGGCTTTGAGGCTGCAATTCTGTAGATGCTTCTTGGGAGTAAGTCCCATTGAATGCAGTGGGGCTAAGTTTTGAGTAGACATGTATAGGATTGCAGTGTGAGTCAGATCTGGCCATGCTGTTTTCTCTCCCCAACCACATTCTGCAGGACCAGCAGGGTCTGCCCCCTCATTTTTCTTTTCTCTCCCTCCCTCCTTCCCTTCTTACACATGCATGTAAAGCACTTCCTGGCAAATTGTTGCTGCTACTCCTGTGCTGCTTCCTCCTCTCCCCCCGAAGCCCACCAAATGATGCGGCGTCACATTGCTTAGATCCTATTTGCTGGAGCACCCCCATCCAGAACCTATTCCAACTCTTCGATAATGAAGGCTGGGCTTGTACTGTGATTGGCTCAGGCTCAATAATTGGCTGATATTTTTTTTAAAAAAAAAACATGGCCAGTTTCAAAGGATTGTTTCCTGGGGTGCTCTCCAAGAAAAGCCTTTCCTCAGTATGTGCGCATGAGACGAGTGAGCTGCGGCGGCCCCCCTGTGCTGCATTTTGATTATTCTCAGCTGCTACCGGGGGAACGCTCTGGGCATGCCCAGTATTCCCCCTAGCCGGCAGGGAGGAAGAACTTGGGGAAGGAAACGCCGAGCAGCTACTGCTGCCATGAGCAGCTTCATTTTTACAGATAAGGTCTGGTGGGGAGTGGGATAGCACTGGGGGAGGTGGAGGGGGGAAATGGGGAATTGGAGGCAGTTCAACACCCTGCTTGCCCCTGCCCGTGAGCCAGGGCTGTCCACTGCTCCTCTGCTCTCCCTGCTGCTGCTTCGTGCCGGTTGCTGGGATGCATTGGACTGAACAGATGCAAAGTTCCCACCTCTACTCTGAAAGGCTCTGAACAGTCCAACCCTGCCTCCAAAAAAACTGCTATAAGGTTGGTGAGGACCTCAGGCAAATTCTAGTTTGCTAGGGCAGGTATAGGTCCTGGTGTGAAAAAAGCTTTCCAAAAAATGGGGTGGTCCTGGGAGGGCAAGTCCTGGAGACACAGGGGGAGAGCTATTATTCTATGACTGATTAACAAAGAGGAATGAGTGGTTGGCCTTTCAGGTGAGGTTTACAGTGTTTTGTGTACAACAGATGTGGGCAGAAAGTAGATTTAGATCTACTGTTTGATCTTTCGGTGATTTGCAGTAGAGCGGCAAGGATTTCTGACTTCCAATTGTTTAACAGAAAGCTACAAAATCACACACAGAGAGACACACTAAATTAAATTATACTGAAGGAAGTTTGTGGTAACCAAGAGTGTATTTTTGTGTGGAAGTAATGTGAGCTCTGTTTAGTTCTGTTACTCGAAACAAATTTCTGGACTCAGAATTCTTTAATTCTAAGTATATGTCTTTTGTACCAGGCTGCGGTTGGTGGATGTCGGGGTTCTAGTAAAAACAACAAAGTAGATCCCACAAGCCTGAGGTTTGCCCTCTTCTGGTCTACAGTGCCCTTTACTTCTTAGGGCTCAATTGGTGTACAGTGGGGCTTGGTTACATGAGACACAAAAGTAGGTTGGGAGTTCATGAACTTTAAGGTCACATGCTAGCTGAATATCGTCTGGGGACCAGTCTCTTCTATATGTTAAAATATGACTTTTCAGCAGGGAACCTTTCAGCTTGATTTGTCCTGATCATCCAAGCTTTAGTTTAGCTTTCCTTCTCCAGGCAAAACAAATTGGAAAATGGTTTGAGCCAGGGGTAGGGAGCCACTTTCAGCCTGAGGGCCAAATTTAATTATGGAGATGCTTTCGGGGCCTGCATTCCAGTGGTGGACAGGACCAAAGGCAAATGGGGTGGCAAATGGCCACAGATACCAAAAATACCAACATATTGGAGCTTAAAACTCTTACTGCCAGTAATTAAACCTTAGGAGAGGCATTTCAACCTTTTAGAGTGGGGGGAAAAACTGCACAAAAGTCAGAAAACTGTCAAACACTCTGTGGTGGAGGGATGGGGGTGCTATCTGGGGAACCCTGCAGGGCCAGATTGGGACCCCAAGAAGGCTGGATTAGGCCCATGGGCCTGAAGTTCCCCACCTGTGGTTTGAGCCAAGGTGTTCTATGAGGGGACAAAGAAGATGGTGTCACAATAGCTCCAGAACGAAAAATTAAATTTGGCCCAAAATAAGTTAGTTTGCTTATTCAATGGCCTTTATACAACAGCAGATATTGTGTTAACATAAGCTATCCACATGCTGACTGTTTATCAGGCAGCACAATCAATAAGGAGTCTTTAGATTTAAAATTAACGATTTACTGTGTTCTCCAAAAGTCAGAATCTCTCAAAGTTGTCTTTGTTGTCTCTCATAGTTCCTCAAGGGAATAAAGAGAGCATAATAAATCATCATGGCCACACAAAATAAACAAAACACCTAGCAATGGCTTGAATAAGACATAAACCATAAATATGCAGTCTTAAGTAGCTTCTTTATTTTGCAGCTGCGTACATGGAAGTGTGTAAAAGAAGTCCAGATTGTTGACCTGTCTGTGCTTAAGCAATACACTTTAGTTTTGACAGTCATTAAACTGCTGTATCTCTGCCATTTCCTATCTGTATAGCTTTCATCACACACACTTTCTGTGCAAGATTTCACAAGGTTGGGACAGATAGTCTGGATTTTATTATGATTAGAATGTTCAGACATTTTATAAACTTTGGGTAAAAAATGGGAGAGACAGACAGCAGCTTAAAGATTTTCCCTTGAAGTGCAGGTTTTACTGGTTTCTGTCAATATTTTTTGCATACCTATTACAACCCCCCACCCCACCCCCGCCGCCTTTCCTTTTGCTGGTTTAAATTGTATTACTACTTCAGTGAAATAAACTGCTGTTTGACTTTTATAAAATGGTCATAGAACACTTTTGTTTTGCCTCTACTATATCATTTTATAAAAATATTTAACGTGCTAATATAATATAAAAACAACTGGAAGTTGTAAATAGTTGTTCTGAAATTATATCAGGTGCTATTTCTATAGTTCTAAATCTTTAATCATTGCTGCATTGTAGTTCTAATTATAAAATGCTGGATACATTTCAGTTTTTAGATATAACTGTTTTGCCAGCCATTTTGGATTTTTAAATTTCCATTTTCTCAGAATCACAATGACACAGAAGACTGGTTTATACCTAAAATTTTGTGTCATTTAATGCTTTACCACTAACACAGTTTATTTCAAAACATATTTTGTACAGATTTTGCACTGTAGCTTGAAATGACTACTTTCAGTTCGTTGCCATTTTATGATTTTTCAGATTAGGCTTGCCCTCAGATTTGCTATCCAAATTGGATAAAGTGTTGTTGTAAGAGTAAGTTTATGCTGGTAAGGAGTTGGCACCAGCCATCCTATCTGCCACTGCTACCCGTGGGTTTAGGGCCAAAGATAAAGTGTATTGCTTCTGTAAAGATAGATTTGGATTGAGCAGATACACACACCCCACACATCCAAATAGCCTGGGAAATCTCCCTGATGATTAGACTTTGTTTCAACTGTTAGAGAACATATTGCAGATTGTTGGAAATTGGATGAAGTTGATATATTTATTTATTTGTATTTAAATTTTACCACACCTGCCCTATTTCTCAGTGTAAAATATGCAGTTAGCATTGTTTTAAACCCTTAGGCTGCAATCCTATACCAATTTACCTGGGAGTAGGCCCCATTGAATTAAATGAGAATTACTTCTGAGTAGATATGTATAGGATTGCACTGTTAGTCTACAGTCTTGCACACAGTTCTTAAATCTCTTTGATTTCAATGTAATGTAAGCAGCCCAAATGTATAGGATTATAGCTTTCCACTATCAATGGTTATTTGAAACATTTATCAGTGACTCAATCATATCAATTGCTATCAGGGATGTTGAAGAGTCCTTGGTCTCGAGTCACGAGTCGAGTCACGAGTCTTTGGACCCGAGTCTTGAGTCCGAGTCCGAGTCCTAGGTCCAAAATGGTGACTCACGAGTCACAAGTCACGAGTCACTCCCAAAGCTGACTCCACGAGTCCCTATTAAAATCAATGGGGGGTTTTCCCAACGAAATAAGGCTACTTCAGATGTGTGGTTTAAATAAATTCAAGGCACAAGTGTGCCTTTTTATTTCAAAACTCTGCAACTGATTTTGGCAAGAACAGACCAGGCAGACAAACCCCAAATAACCAGGCAGGCAGAGGAGGCAGGGAACCCCAAAGCAGGCAGGCAGAGGCCTTTGTCTTGGACAATTCAACTGTTGAACTGGTCAAGAAGAGACCAGGCAGGCAGAGGAGGCAGGGAACCCCAAACAGGCAGGCAGAGGCAGCCAAACCCAAAATGTCTGAAAGGTTGCATTTTAGGAAAATGATTTTAAAAAAATAAACTTGCTGTACTTCCTAAAACTTATCCATGTTGCATTTGAGGAACATGATTTTTTCTAAATGTTTGGCCCCCCATTCTGGAACGGTGAGGTCTCTTCACAATTCCACCCTCACTGAACACCCGCTCCACTGGTGATGAACTTGCTGGAACCAGAAACACACTCAGAGCAGCCACACAGAGTAATCTCAGGTCCTTCTTCTGCCTCTCCCAAGTACGCAACACATCAATCAAAATAAATCTTGACACACTGTTGGGGCTGCACTCCTGGTAGCCGTCCATAGTGGCCGAGCAGCGGCACACCTCGCTTCCATGCGCTCTTCGCCGGCAATCACGCTCCTCTCCACTCCTTCTGGCACAGCCCAGGGATGTTGAAGAGTCCTTGGTCTCGAGTCCCGAGTCGAGTCTCGAGTCCCATTAAAAATATTGGGACTCGAGTCCGAGTCGAGTCAGAGGGGGGACTCAGTCCGACTCACGAGTCGAGTCCTCGAGTCCGAGTCCCCATCCCTGATTGCTATACAGCATAAGTTGATAGAGAAACTGGACACACCTTAGCTATGCAATGTAGGGTTTTCCATCTGATAATATGTAAATATATAAACAGAATACTGATCCAGCACTGGTGACCGATGCACAGAAACCTTCTTCCATAAGTAGATCTTGTTCTGGATTGGTTGCCAGTGCACAAAGTGAACAATGTACAACAAACTACATCTAGCTCTTTGGACAATTCATTGAGTGTCCCTTGCTGGATTAGGGCCATTTATTTATTTATTTATTTATATTGATATTTTATTTTTAAAATTTATATCCTGCCTTTTTTCCTGCAAGGAAGGAACCCAAGGCAGCTTACATAATCCTCCTCCTCCTCTCCATTTTACGCTCATGCCAACCCTGTGAGGTAGGTTAGGCTGAGTGTCTGTGTGACTGGCTCAAAGTCACCCAGTGAACTTGGCTGAGTGGGGACTTGAACCTGGGTTTCCCAAGTACCAGTCCAACACTCTAACCACTATGCCACACTAGCTTTCACATATGTACACACCAAATAAACGGTCACCTGTATCAGGGAATAGGGGAATTTCTCCTTCCCAGTTGGTGATCAGTAGTGTCAAAGCTGTCAGTGCTATCCCTCAGTTCAGCAGGGAGATTCTCTTTCTTAGTGGCATGGGTGTAGTCCTCCACTGCCTCTAACAATCTCTGGTCTAGGACCATAGGTTATATAAGTGGGGTATAAATACAATAAGAACAAAAGCATGGAGCATGGAGGTGCTGTTTGTGGGCGGATCATCTGTGTCTGGAGGGATGATACTCAACCTGTCCTAGCTGGGGTTGCACTCCCCCTAAAGGACAGGGTTCATAGTTTGTGGGTGCTCCTGGACTCCGAACTGTCGCCGGAGTCACAAGTGGACTTGGTGACAAGGAGCGCCTTTTATCAGCTTAGGCTGATTTACCAACTACAACCCTATCTGGACAGGCAGAGCCTAGCAACAGCGATCCATGCTCTGGTAACCTCTCATTTGGACTACTGTAACACGCTCTACGTGGGGCTGCCTTTGAAAAAGGTCTGGAGACTTCAATTGGTTCAAAACAGGGCAGCAAGGCTGCTAACGGGGGCTGCTAACGACAAGAACTTATTACGCCAGTCCTCTATGATTTACACTGGCTACCGATTGAAGTCCGGGCCCGATTCAAAGTGCTTACATTAACATTTAAAGCCCTAAATGGTTTGGGGACAGTTTATCTGAAGTGAACAGGTCTTAACCTATATGAATCACTTGAAGAGTGAGGTCTGAGGGTATTCCTGCAGCTTCAGTTAGAAACATCTCTGCTTTAAATATACTGGGGAGTAAGGAAACCATTCTCCTAAAAGCTAATTCCCTTTTACTAGACAAAGAGTATGTGTCTTGATAAGGCTATAAAACCCTTTTTATGCTACAGAGCAGAAGGTGTTATGCTAAATAAAACTCATGGAATGCTTGAATGAGCTGCTTGCCTCTTCTCTCAGTAAACTTGACATGCTGACTCCTTCTGTAAGTTTCTGATCTATGATAATCCATGAAAATCCCATCCAAACAGTTCTCTCAAAAGTGTGGTACCTGATCACCTTTGTTTTCTTAAGGGCTGGTGACCTATTAGCAGGTTTGTCCATTCCTTGCCAGCATCTGCATCAGCCCTCCACAGAAGGTGAAAAGGTTAAACTTCAGACTGAAAAGACAGAAAGGTACAAGAGGAGAAAAAATAAGTGCAATTTTAAGGTAAGAGCATTTCAAAAACAGTTATACTCAGGCACTTTTTTATGATGATAAAATAATAAAGGCAGCCTTCCTGAGCCTTCTTACTATGGACTTTTTTCCAAGTCTGTTTTTTTGTGGTGAATAAAACATGAATTTGTGTTAGATATGTACTGCACAGTCATCCTCACATCATCTCTTAATGTAGTGCTGTTGTTTGGGGAATATTGCATCTTCTACACAAAGCACTATATTTGTTACTTCCTTCAGATGTCAATCATTGTAACTGTCATGGCAGTGTAGAATGTGGTCACA
Organism: Shinisaurus crocodilurus; assembly: GCA_021292165.1. NCBI lineage: Eukaryota > Metazoa > Chordata > Lepidosauria > Squamata > Shinisauridae > Shinisaurus > Shinisaurus crocodilurus. The sequence goes on from CM037876.1 coordinate 266,551,612, forward strand.
TGGATGTCACAGTCTGTACCACTTACAGGTTGTCACACAGTTCCTCCCAGCTTTTCAACCATATTCTATTAAGTTGCAGTCCTGTGTATTACTTGGAACTAAGCTCCATTCAATTCAGTGGGACTTACATCTGAGTAAACATATATAGGATTGTGTGTTAGTTGCTCAGTCATGTGATACAAATCTTTAATTTAATTTTCAAATATAGATATATGGGATGACATCCGATATCACATACACAAACTTCCACTAGCACAGTGGGACTTCCCTTTCTTCCCCCCTTGCACCCCTTACATTCCACTATATTTGCTCCCAACCCTCTGGAACAGACTGAGGGGGGCGCTGCAGAGGGAGGGGGAATCTTTCCACCAGCAATGTCCATTCCACGTGCAGATAGACACAGCTGGATACCCTTTAAGTGTTAGCCTCATAGTTCTGTAGTTTTTTTACTTATTCACTTGTTTTGGCATACATTGAAATCATTTAGCAGAAAGAAACTATTTTTGATGGTAATGAGCTTATTATGTTCAGTAGTTCTGCAGTCCTCACACAGGCAAGTATGATGATGTCAATATCTTTGCAAGTTGAGACCTTTGGAGACCAAAAGGGTGGGTTTCTTATGATATTTTTAATTTGTAGATATCCTGAAATTGATTTTTGTTGAGTTGATAACAGCAGTGGAACTCCCTCAAGGAATTAAAAGGCTCATTAGAATAGAGTTGCTGAATGGTATAAATAGCTTTTTAAAACCAGCCAAGGCAAAATACCATTTGATTATTCAAATGGGATTTTTGAAGAAGACTACTAATCGGTGTCAGATTCAAACCATTCCTATAATCTGTTCCCAGTTAGAATGTAAAATGTTATCATTTTCATTATTCATGCATTTAATTGGTATCTGTAACAATCAAGAATGTTTGAAATTGAGCGATGGTATAAGAAAGATTGAGCAGGCAACAATCTAAACTAGCCTCACCCCCATGCCCCAAAACACAGGGGGATTTTTTTAGTAGAATACTTGACCATTATTGCTTCATTTTTGCAAGATTTCAAGAAATACATCATGTTGTTTATTATTTGCTTGTACATTCAATCCTATACTAACTTACCTTCAATCCTATACTAACTTACCTGGGAGTAAGGCCCACTGAACACAGCGGGACTTGCTTCTGAGTAGATATGTTGTGAAGAAATGCCCTGTACAGTCATGCCTTGGATTGAGAGCATAATTCGTTCTGGAAACGTGCTTGTAATCCAAAACACTCTTATATCAAAACGAAATCCCCCAAAAAAAATTTGTACAGAGATTTTAATTTAAGCTGTGCTACAGTACTTGTATTGCAAGACGTCGCTTGTATATCAAGTAAAAAAATATATTAAATAAATATTTAAAAATTTGCTTGTCTTGCAAAATGCTCTCAGACCAAGTTACTTGCAATCCAAGGTATTACTGTATATAACTGTTGTTATATAATGTTTACTTTGTGTGTCCTCTGTGAGTCTACAGTGTATCTGAGTAGGCCTGAGGCCTTGTTTTATTACCGTTAAAGGCCTGTGTAGTAGTTGCTGAGTGACATTCTGAAGGGGGAGAGAGGACAATCATTTGGAGCATTGTAAGATGGAACCTGCATCAGGTAAATTTGATTCTGATTGACTGGGGATTTCTAGCTAGGTGGAAAAGAGCAGTTGGGAAAGGACAGTTAAGGAGTTGACAGTTGAGTTGGGAGTGAGTCTTTGGAGTGGGAGAAGGGCTACGGGTTGGTATGTGGTGTTTTAGGAGAAAGTGTGCAGCTAAGGCCTGAATATTAAGCTATTCTTTCTCTGTGGAGTAACCATATCTGTGGATGGTAAAGATCAGGAATAGGGAGCGGGTGGCTGTGTTACACCAGGAGGCTACCCTAAGATCTTGCAGAAGAAGGTTATACAAGCAGGCTGTAAAAGCCCAGATAAGCTGCTCAAGCAGCCAGAAATACAACAGGAGGAGCTTGATGTCAGAGGAAGACTGTGTACCCTGCAGCTGGACCTGGTTGTAAGGGTATTTGTAAGGTTTATGGAATTTGGCCTGATGTAAAAGAAGTCAATAAGAGGCTTGTAACAGCAACACTGTCTCTTGAGTCTTTAAGAATTGTCACTAAGCAGTCTTCTGAAAACCCCAAAGTAAATATTACTAATCCCTTATGTACAAAATATCCCTTTAATAAATTACTTGTTTAACCGTTCATCTTGCCTCAAGTGTTGGGGCCCATCTCATTCCTAAGCCTCTTATACCAGCTACTAGGAGGTTTTAAAGTATTCTCACAGAATTGGTAGCAGCAGAAAAGGGTCAGTTTGTGGAAAGGGTTGGCTTGTGGAACCTTGAGTTATAGTGGCAGAGAGTTCCTTAGGTCCTGAAATAAAGCATTTGCTATAAATAAGAAAAGCCATAGGTGGGACTGCCCAGTGAAGGAGCAGTTTCCACATGGGGGGTGGCAGTGCTGGAGAGAGGAAATCCCCATGCATGTTTAGGATTGTGGTGTAACAGCATAATCCTAGATATGTCTGCTCAGAAGTAAGTCCCACTAAGTTCAATAGGGCTTATTACTAAGTAAGTGGGTATAGGACTGCAGCCTAAGGGTAGAAAAATGTTCTGTTATAAATAAATCATCAGGCGATCACTCGTGACCGAGTAAGATTGTCTTCCGGGATAAAAGGAGGAAATTCTAAAGAAGATTGTGTAGACTCTAGCGATGGGTCCGTAAGTGACTGTGGAGGCCAATTCTAGATCCACACAGCTTCCCACAGTGAGGACACAGGTTACCAGATAGAAGATGGTCCTGTAAAGGATTCATTTGACGTGCTTTTCGCTTAGCACGTTTCTCCCTTTCACCTTGCACTCGGGCTTCTTCAAAGTCCATGGAACCTTTGTGAAAGGCCAACCTCCATTTAGATCGTTCATGGGCCAGAGCTTCCCAGTTTTCGATGTTTATATTGCATTTTTTTAGATTAGCCTTATGAACATCTTTAAACCTCTTATATTGACCACCGATATTCCGCTTTCCATCCTTGAGTTGGGAGTAAAGTAACTGCTTTGGGAGGCGGCAGTCAGGCATTCGAACAACATGACCGGTCCACTGAAGTTGGCGTTGAAGGATCATTTTTTCAATGCTAGTAGTCTTTGCTTCTTCCAGTACACTGACATTTGTTCGCCTATCTTCCCAAGTAATTTGCAGGATTTTCCGGAGGCAACGTTGATGAAACCTTTCAAGGAGGTGGAAGTGACGTTTATAGATAGTCCATGTTTCGCAGGCATACAATAAAGTTGGTAATACAATGGCTTCATAAACCAGTGTTTTGGTCTTCTTACAAATATCCCGATCCTCGAACACTCTATGTTTCATTCGAGAAAATGCGGCACTTGCGGAGCTCAGACGATGCTGGATTTCACTGTCGATGTTAGCTGTAACAGAGAGATAGCTGCCAAGATAGAGAAAATGATCGACATTTTCCAGTATTGTCCCGCCAAGCTGGATAGATGGCATCACCAAAGGGTTGGCTTGCACTTGCTGATGAAGCACTTTGGTTTTTTTGATGTTAAGTGAGAGACCAAGTTTTTCGTATGCTTGTGCAAAAGCATTTAGGATAGTTTGGAGATCGTCCTCTGAATGTGCGGAGACCACATTATCATCAGCATACTGAAGTTCCACAACGGAGGTTGTAATTACCTTACTTTTTGCTTTCAGCCTGCTGAGATTAAAAAGCTTTCCATCTGTTCGATATATAATTCCCACACCGGTGGGAAGTTTCCCCTTGACAAGATGTAAAACCATGGCGATGAAAATGGCAAATAATGTTGGGGCGATAACACATCCCTGTTTAACACCTGATCCCACTTTAAATGGAGCACCATGAGAGCCGTTGTTGTCCAAAACCGTTGCCATCATGTTGTCATGGAGAAGTCGCAAGATATTCACAAATTTATTGGGGCATCCAATTTTCATAAGGATAGTCCAGAGAGCTGTACGGTCTACAGTATCAAAGGCCTTAGCCAGATCGATAAATGCCATATAAAGGGGTTGATTTTGCTCCCGGCATTTTTCTTGGAGCTGACGTGCAGTAAAAATCATGTCTACTGTCCCTCTAGAGGGGCGGAAACCATATTGAGTTTCAGGGAGGATCTCTTCTGAAATAGATAGAAGACGGTTTGCGAGAATCCTAGCAAATATTTTACCTGCGGTTGCTAAGAGAGAAATGCCCCGATAGTTTCCACAGTCTGTTCTATCACCCTTCTTAAAGAGGGTGATAATTATGGCATCCCTGAAGTCTTCTGGGATCTCTTCTCTTATCCAGATTTTTTCGATGAGTTTATGAAGATGTTGTACAAGTTCGGGGCCCCCTTCTTTAAAGATTTCAGCAGGAATCCCATCTGGTCCACTAGCTTTGTTGTTCTTCATTTGATTAATGGCTTTTTTTACTTCATCCAAAGTGGGGAGTATTGCAAGTTCCTCTTTAATTTGTTTTTGCGGGATTTGCGAAAAAATCTCATTATCCACCTTAGATTTACGATTTAAAAGGTCATAATAATGCTCTTTCCAACGCAGTGCAATAGACTCTTTGTCTTTTAAGAGTTTGGTGCCATCTTTTGATTGTAAAGGGTTTGTACCATAGGTTTTTGGTCCATAAATGGCCCTTGTGGCCTTAAAAAAGCCCCGTGCATCATGAGATTCTGCAAGTTGTTGAATTTCTTCAGCTTTCTTTTTCCACCAAGCGTTCTTAAGTTCTCTTGTTCTTCTTTGGACCTCAGCCTTTGCGCTAGCGTAGGTTTTTTTCTTGGCAGCGCAGTTAATATCATTTTGCCATATTTGGAAGGCTTTCCTTTTTTGGTCAATTATATATTTAATCTCATTGTCATTTTCATCAAACCAATCCTGATGTTTCTTAGTTTCATATCCAATAGTTTGTTCACAAGCTGCAGTAATGGAGGTTTTCAGCTTAGACCAATGGTCCTCAATGTTGTCAGGAGGTTCCCTAGGTAGATGTTCCTTAAGAAGTGATTGAAGACGAGTTTGCTTAATAGGATCTTGAAGGACTTGGATGTTCATTTTACGCCTTGGTTTCCTTCCTTGAAGCCTACGTTGGGGAGCAATGTTGATAACCATTGTGGACCGGATTAGTCGGTGGTCTGTCCAGCAGTCGTCGGCACTCACCATGGCCCTAGTAAGAAGTACATCGCGGCGATCTCTAACACGGACAATTACATAATCCAGAAGATGCCAGTGCTTTGACCGTGGGTGCTGCCACGATGTTTTAAACTTATTCTTTTGTCGAAAGAGCGTGTTTGTGATAGTGAGATTATGCTCTGCACATATAGACAAAAGTAAGAGTCCGTTCGGGTTGCTATTACCTACTCCGTCTTTTCCAATAGTTTCTGGCCATAAATCAAAGTCACGCCCGACTCTTGCGTTAAAATCGCCCAGGAGGATAATTTTATCCTCCTTAGGTATCTCTGACAGGAGAGTGTCCAACTGGCTGTAAAAACTTTCCTTGATGTCATCATCAGCATCTAATGTTGGTGCATAAGCGCTCAAAATAGTTACCTGTTGGTTATTGGCGAGCTTTAATCGAAGAGTTATCAGGCGTTCGTTAATGCCAGTAGGAACTTCTGACAAAGAGTTCACTAGTTCATTTTTGATGGCAAAGCCTACACCATGTATTCGTCGGTCCTGCTCAGGTAGTCCTTTCCAGAAGAAGGTATAACCTCCTTTTTCTTCTTTCAGCTGTCCCTCTCCTGCCCTTCGAGTTTCTTGAAGTGCTGCTATGTCAATTTTAAACCGTCTCAGCTCCCTTGCAATAATAGCAGTCCTACGCTCAGGGCGTTCACTATCTATGTTATCCAGCAATGTCCGTATATTCCATGTTCCAAAGTTCAAATGTCTTTTTCGACCGCTAAAATGGTGACCCCACTGGACGCGGTAATCCAGTCAGGGGAGAAAGAGGTAGACTATGTTTAGGGCACCTTTTCTAGCCCCCTCCCCATACGGGGTGAGCAGAGTGGATCCTAAATAGGGCTGCTCAGTCATGGATACAGCTGCCGAGCTGCTCGACTACCTCGTTCCTTGAACAGGGCGACTGAGTCTGCATCCACCGCCCATGTGCTGGTCCATGACTAGGGGCTTCCAGATTCACAGTCCTGCCCCCGTTGCCATTCGCCAGTCGCCATGGGACTTTTTGTTTGTTTGTTTGGGTTGGGTTGGGTTGGGTTGGGTTGGATGGGTTGGGTTGGAAGACGCCTGTGCGTGAAACTGTTTTATGTGGGGAGATCGGTGCACAACGAATCACCACACAAACTTGACAGAGTATGGCAGAGATCCAATGGCACGGTTACCCTGACGATTGGAAAACCATTCTCTGCTGCAGCCTTCATCCGCCTTCACAGCCGTTGTAATTTAGGTTTAATTATCTTCCGCCTGTTCTGCCGTTGAGGACTTTATGTTTTTGGATCGTTCTTTGTCTGGTTCCTCTCCCTGGACCTTACCGTTCATGTGTAAAAATACATGAATTGATCGAGAAGGTGAACAAAGTCTAGCTATTTTACATAACATATCTAGGGGATCCACATTAAAGGCAGCAGGTTTAAAGCATATTCCAGGATTTTCCCCCTGACTTGTGGAAGTGGAACTCTTTTCTATATAGGGCAGGGGTCCTCAAACTTTTTAAACAGGGGGCCTGTTCATTGTCCCTCAGACTGCTGGGGGGCCGGACTATAGTTTGAAAAAAATATGAACGAATGGATCAAGTAAAAAAAAAAAAAAGGACCCGGGTCCTTTTTTTATACTTGATTAAATGGAAAGTTATTATAAATTAATAATAAATTAATTATAAATTAATTTGCTGTCTAAAACTGAAATACATTCAATTTTAAAAAGGCATAGAAAGGCTCGGCGGGGCGCGAGCTGCCTGGAGCCCTGCAGGGCGGGCGGCAGCGCTGCGGCCAGTGTCTCTTTTGGTGGAGGAGCCTCTCCTCTTCCGAAAACTCTGAAAAAACTCTGCGTACCTCTCTAGACTGGCTACTGACTGCGTACCTCTCTAGACTGGCTGCCGCCGCCACCACCACCACAACTTGGGGCCTGTCCTCCTCGAGGTGCTCACGTGGGCTCATGCTGATGTCATGCCACCTCCCCATTCTCCTCCCTCTTCCCCAGTGGGAGTGTCAGGCTGAGGCGCTACTCCTGTAGCGAAGCAGCAGCAACTTTTGCCCAAGGCAATTCCGTTCTTGCGCAGTAAGAGTGCTTCTAGACTAGATCGGCTGCCAGGCCGGATGAAAGGACACGTTGGGCCGGATGTGTCCCGCGGGCCGTAGTTTGAGGACCCCTGATATACTGGGGATAATCATTGCCAAGGGCATAATTAAGTAAAGGGTTAAATAAATGTGTAAATATTAGAAATATCACATAGCAGTGATGGGGAAAAAAATCACAAGCCACAAGTTCTATAGTACAAACTTTGATGCATAGACTGTTGATAGAAATCTGACAATCCTAGCTTTCATTAAATGTGTGATGGCAACATTTTCTGGCAGACTTTAGTTCTGAACATTTTGCCCACCCTTGTTAGAATGACTAGATAGTTAAGCTGAATCATCTGGACTCTGGGAATGAGGGGCAGGGAATGCATTAGCCCATTATTGTTTTGTGCAGCGGTACGCTTCCTTCCCATAGTTGCAGCTGGAAACAGGAATCTGGACTAGGTAGGCTGTAGCTTTTTTGATTAGTGGAGCTGTCCCCACCATAAATACATTTTTTTCTACACTCAATTAGATTTAAGCCCACAAACCAATGTTAGATTTTTTTAGATTAGAACTCAGAATACAAATACATTTACATTATACATAGTTCTTTATTATGTTCTAGTTTCTTTTCCATTACGACTCAGGGTCAAAATAGGCATTATGCGTAGTGTGTAGCATGTAGCTACATCGTTTCTTTTTCTTAACTCAGTTACAAGCACAAGGGAGTGAGGGGGGATGTCAAAGCTGGCGGGGAGGAGAGTCTTATCCCTTCCCTCCCCAGCCAGGACCCCGTGAAAACTCAGACCTCTTGCACAGCGATCAGCAATAGCAAAGAAGCCCCCATTGGCATCAGTGGAGGCTTTTAAAAAAAATATCTCTCGTAGCTGCATGGAGGGGCTGAGCTTCATGGGTGGGCGGGTCATGTCTGAAGACGGAAAGGATAAGACTCCCCTCCATGCATGCTGTGATCCTCCCAAATAATCCCCACACCTGTAACAAATCACCCCCAGGCAGTAAGTGTAACATGTAGTTGGCCTTAGAAGCAAAATTCCTTGTGTGCTGCAATGTACACATGGAACTCCTGTGACAGCAGTGCTTGAGCACCAATAGGAATTTACACAGAGCTGCACCACTGTGCATCTAAGATCTAACTTTGTACTTTGGAGGCCCATGGGTGCATAAGGAGCCCTGGGATTGGTCTGATCAACTGTAATCTTGACATTCATACATATGGATAATTTCATTGTGAATTACCAGCTCTTTTTTTATTTTTCAGGATTACAGACTTTGGTATGCTTATCGGTGATTACACAGACTCACGTTAATATGCCAAAATATTTTGTTCTAGGTATACACAAAATTAAATATGACATACTATCTGCAAAGATGTATGCCTTGCCTGGATTTAGGCTAGATAATTGGGGATAGATATTGCCAATAGTGACGAGGAAATGTGAAGTTCACATTCAATCCATACTCATTGTAATTTACTTTATGATGACTCGTTTAATAGCAGAATATATATCATTTCTACTGCTATCCTTCATGCTTTTAAACTGTAATATCATTTCCTCAGTGTCTGCTTGTCAGTTTCAGTGATCTAGATTTGATTTCATAAATTAACTAGCCAATTAAGTCAAAAGTTATGATTAGAATAAGCAGCAAAAGCAAATAAATTTTAATCTACCACCCTGAACTTCTTTAAACTAACATTGCCTCCTAGAATACTTGGTGGAGAACCTTTGTCACTTTATTTTCCGTTCTCAGTTTAATACTTGCTAACAAAAAATGCCTATCCTCCTCCAGCAATGTTGTCTGTGGTTGTTGGAAACAAACAACAACTCTCTAGACTTCAATCATAGTCCTGAGAAGACATATAATGTCATCTTTTCTCTTTCTCTTAATGAGCCTGTAGAACTATCAGGTAATTTCAGATACATTGGAAGTATCTTTGGTGGAGATACATCTACTTATCCCAGAAATTCAAATCTACTTGTCCCAGTAACTAACTTAACTGAAAAGTTCCTCCCTCAGAAAAACAAACTGTTCCTATTTCTGACCCAGGTGTGAACAACGCCCAGCTGGAATGCTGTTGTCAGACTCATCCCAGTTTCAGACAAACTGCAAAGGTAGAGAGGAATGGCTGAGATCAAAGGACTGAAGAGAAAACAAAGCTAAGATGTGTGTGGATAGGAACAAGAGAGGAATGGAATGGGAGGAGAGGTCTATAAGGGAGAGAGAAGGAAGACGCATTCATACATATTGAAAGGCCCATTCATACAAATTATTTAGTAATTCAGAAGGCTTTGGGTCTAGAACCAACTGCAGGCAGTTCTCCATCTCTGATGTGTGTATTACACACACACAGGACTTCTTTTTGTGTGTGTGATGGACCCACATCTGTGGAATTCTCTTTCTAAAGAAGTATATATGGCCTTGTCTGTATCTGCCTTTAAGCAGACCTTAATAACTTTCTATTTTGGCCATTTTTATTGGTTTGCTCTGTGTGCTGGTTGTCAACTATTGCTGGGTTTTTTATCTGGTGATTTGATATATTTTAATTCTATTTAAGTTATTGTTTTTGTTTTTAAATTGTTGTAAGCCTCCTTGGGAATGTTTCTTGCTCTGAAAGTTGGGGTATGAATTTATCAAATAAATAAATAAATAAATGCTACTGGACCTATTCAACAGGGAAGGACATTAGCTCAATGGTAAAGCAGATGTTTTCCATACAAAGGGCCCCAGATTTAACTGCTGACAAGTCCAGGTAGGGCTGGGAAAGACTCCTGCTTGAAACTGCAGAGAGCTGCTGCCAGTCAGGGTAGACAATTAGATGGACCAATGGTCTGACTCTGCATAAGGTAGCTTCTTTTAAAAAAAATAAATTTTATTTAGTTATTATAAACTACATACAAAACTATAAAACACAAACATACAACTAAAATAAATCATACGGTGCACCCCCTACCCGCCTAGGGACCAACTAATATACATCCATCCCCCTAATCAATTAAATTCCACATTCCAAAAATATAACATATCTTGACAAGGCATACTCCCCTTCCCCTTTATTAATACATAGTCTAATAATTGACTACAAGTTAGTTTATCATTTAGGGCTATATCCCAAACTTCCTTATACCAATCAGTTATTAGAAAAATGTGTTGTACTTTCCATTTCCTCGCTATTATTAACCTAGCCGCAGTTAACAAGTTTACAATTAGTTCCTTCGTATTTTGGGCACAAGTGACTTTATTGGTTATTGATAACAAAGCAAGTTTAGGACAGACCTCTAGATTAATACCAATAATTTCCGATATTTCTGTAAAAACCTCTCGCCAAAATTCCAGAACATTTTTACAACTCCATCTCATATGAGCATATGTACGTACCTATTTCCTGACATCCTCTCCAGCTAAGTGTGGAGCAATTGTTATCTATTCTATTTAATCTTACTGGAGTTAGGTACCATCTCCATATTATTTTATAGAAATTCTCCTTTATCCTAGTTGACATAACTTTCACAATCCGTCTATCCCATATATTGTTCCAGCCCACCTTTGAGGTAATCTCTTCAAATTAATTGTCCCATACTGTCTTTAGATGGTCATCTTGTTCTTCTGCTTTTTGAAACAATCTGTATAAATCCCTTGTTATACTGGTAGGTAGCTTTTTATATCCCTAATACATACATTGAAAGTTTGATACAAGCTCTATAAACAGAGCATGTTAATGGAGCTTTTTCCTCATGTTTGGAGTGTCCTTTTGCATCTTCTCAGGACATGGTGACAGGGATGGGGACTCGGACTCGAGGACTCGACTCGTGAGTCGGACTGACTCCCCCCTCTGACTCGACTCGGACTCGAGTCCCAATATTTTTAATGGGACTCGAGACTCGACTCGGGACTCGAGACCAAGGACTCTTCAACATCCCTGGGCTGTGCCAGAAGGAGTGGAGAGGAGCGTGATTGCCGGCGAAAAGCGCATGGAAGCGAAGTGTGCCGCTGCTCGGCCACTATGGACGGCTACCAGGAGTGCAGCCCCAACAGTGTGTCAAGATTTATTTTGATTGATGTGTTGCATACTTGGGAGAGGCAGAAGAAGGACCTGAGATTACTCTGTGTGGCTGCTCTGAGTGTGTTTCTGGTTCCAGCAAGTTCATCACCAGTGGAGCGGGTGTTCAGTGAGGGTGGAATTGTGATGAGATCTCACCGTTCCAGAATGGGGGCCAAACATTTAGAAAAAATCATGTTCCTCAAATGCAACATGGATAAGTTTTAGGAAGTACAGCAAGTTTATTTTTTAAAATCATTTTCCTAAAATGCAACCTTTCAGACATTTTGGGTTTGGCTGCCTCTGCCTGCCTGTCTGGGGTTCCCAGCCTCCTCTGTCTGCCTGGTCTCTTCTTGACCAGTTCAACAATTGAATTGTCCAAGACAAAGGCCTCTGCCTGCCTGCTTTGGGGTTCCCTGCCTCCTCTGCCTGCCTGGTTATTTTGGGTTTTTCTGCCTGGTCTGTTCTTGCCAAAATCAGTTGCAGAGTTTTGAAATAAAAAGGCACACTTGTGCCTAGAATTTATTTAAACCACACATCTGAAGTAGCCTTATTTTGTTGGGACTTGTGGAGTCAGCTTTGGGAGTGACTCGTGACTCGTGACTCGTGACTCGTGAGTCACCATTTTGGACCAAGGACTCGGACTCGGACTCAAGACTCGGGTCCAAAGACTCGTGACTCGACTCGTGACTCGAGACCAAGGACTCTTCAACATCCCTGCATGGTGACAAAGGGATCACTAGATACCATTACATTCCTTATAGTGGCTGTGTTTCAGAACAACACCTGTTTGCCCACTTATTGCAATGGGGATGTTAATTAGTCTTGTCAGACCCACCCACTAGCCAGATAATTTATGGTGAGGATGCCTAAGGAAGACTGCTGATCAGGGGCACTGTCATAAATTAGCATAAAATAGCAAAAATCATAACCGTCTATGTTTAAAGTTACTTAGAGCCTAATCCTATACATATTTTCACAGAAGTAAGTCTGTGTGTTTTGCACCATTCAGAAATGCTAGTGACACATCAATATTTAATATTTCCCTTCAATTGTGTAAAGTCTTTAGGAAATTGATGTGGGAATTTGTTGTTGCTCCAAAATAACATGGCATCAAAATTAGTACTGGAAAAACAAAGCAGAGGTCAATCTGTACTAATATCATGATAGCATCAAAATATTGAGGGTGCAATCCTATGCATGTTTAGACAGAAAAAAAGTTCTACAACTCCCAGCAAGCCCCACCAGCATGGTTCCCTGAGGGAATGCTGGGAGTTATAGGTCTTTTGTTCTGTCTAAACATGCATAGGATTGCACCCTTGGTTTCCTAAAGTTATAGGATTGCAGACAGTTATCTTCAATACTTGGAAACCATAGGGTTAAACTCATGGTACGTAAAACAGTCTGTACTGCACAAGATCTTTGATTGCAGATTTCAACATTTTTAATAATTAAAATCAAATAGGCATTTCACCTTTTAAGAAAATGTAGAAGGTAGCATAATGGCCTCAACATAATCGGTGCTTCGGTATATAAACAATCCTCATTTGATCTGGTCCAATTGATGTGCTATATCTAACATAAGAATATTACTTTGAATGGTTGGAAAATAATAGGTGGAAAATTAAATGCATTGCTTAAAGTATGTCGAAACTTTCCAAAACAGCTGTGTCCCCAAACTATGTCACACCATACTGCCTTCCCCAACCTGGTTCCCTCTAGATAGGTTGGAGTGCAACTCCCATCATTCCCAGCCTGGCTTGGAATGATGGGATTTGCAGTCTAACATATCCGGAAAGCACCTGGTTGGGGAAGACTGGTGTTGGACCTAAAGTTATCAATATTATGACAAATACAATGACAAAAGCCTACCTCCAGGATTGGGAAGTAATAATACCATTCTGCTCAACCCTGTCAGAGTACTACTGAGCTCAGTTCCATGCAACACAATTTAAGAAGGATGTTAAAAGTTCAAAGAATGCTCTATTGTCTATAAATGGTATATTACTCATATGAGAAAAGCCTGTAGGACTTGGGAAATGCTACAGGCTTTTCTAAGAGGGCCGGTTCGTACGACCCAGGCTGCGAGCAACGGAGGCACCACGGGGCCGTTCGTGGGGTCTAGCGGGGCGTCGCAGACAACCTGCACCCCGCAGTGCGTGGGTGGACCCCGCAGTCCCTGCACCGCAGTGCGGGCCTCCCAGCGCTAGGGGGCGGCGGCCCGGGATGCCCAGAGGGGCCATTTGCCCCTACAGGCGGGAGCGGCCACAGCTCCGGCCGCTCTGTGCAGCAGCCGCCTCTGTGTGGTCCCTGCGGGATGGCCGCCCGCTGTTCGCACGGAAGGGTGGCCACACGTGTTAGGGGCTTACCCCTCTACCGCCCATGGTCACTTTGCGTGCGTCCTGCACGTGGCTGTCCCGCGGGGGCGCCCCCGGTCGGCGTTCGAACGACGCGGGAACCGCGGGGGACTTCTGCTCCCCCACGGTTCCCGTGTCGTGCGAACACGCCCAGAGTGATGAAGGGCAGGGTGTAGATTTATTATTTAGAGGTATCTAAAATCATGTAAAAAAAAGAACACCAACAATTGTTTGCCCTATTCACTAAAGGATAGGGCGAGAAGCACTGATGCTTCCTGGAGGTCTGCATGCACATGGCCTCACATTTTCTTCATGCATGCAGCTGTAGGTGGCTTACGCTGGCTCAGCTTGTCTGAGCGTGGACAGCTAAGCAGGGTCAAGCCTGGTTATTACTTGGATGGGAGACCCCTCCTCTAGTTTCTGTTGTGACATGTAGCACAAACACCAGCTGTGGCACATTGTTTACATATAAGGTACAGAATGGCTGGTAAACAAGTCATGTTTAGTCTTCTACTTCCTGCCTGTTTCTCATGGGAAAAGTAGGTGTGAAAGAAATACGAGCTGGTCACATGGTTTGTATGTTCTGGTGATGTACTGACTTGTTAGGTTTCTGTCTGTAGCCATTTTGGAGAGAGGTGGAATTGCACTCTTCTTCTTCTCTCTGGTCTTCTGACTAATGCTTGCTATGCATTGTACTCTGCACATGGACTGTAATTAGGAAATGTATTCTCTGTAGGATATACTTGCTATAGTAAATAAACAGGTAGAACAACAACCTGTGGAGTTTACAAAGTTATTTCCTTATTACTGGGATCTGCAAGGAGGAGGCTGAACTGGCTGACATCCGATACGCTGGAATGCTGCGTGGAGTGGGAGAGACAGGTCTGAACTTCTGTGTGTAGATTAATGGGCGTCTGCACACGGGAATAGGATTTTAAATCTTCCATCTCACACAAGTGAAGCGCTCTGCTTTTCCACGAGGCTTGCGCGCCTGCAGGGTTGTCTGCACCTTCAGGGTTGTGTGCCCAGAAATTCGGATTCAGCGGGACCTGTTGGACCAGTGCCAGAACCGAACGGAGCCAGTTCGGGACCAGGCTGAGGGTCAACGCCGGCAGCAGCAGCGGGACCTGTTTTCCAACAGCTGTGTGTCAACAGCTTCGACTCCCGGACCCCTTACCCGCACCTACCCCCATTCCAACAATTTTTAATTTTTCTTTTCCAAGTATCACTCAACATTCAGTGGCTCCTGAAATAGTCTTCATTGGGCTGATGCGGACAGGGGGGACTTTTTATTTTATTTTAAGGGGGGTTGTACTCTGCAAACCTGAGCATGCTGATACCTCCCTCTTGTTTCTCAGTGGTACTGTTTAGGCTCTATTTTTGTTGGTGCAGGGTTACCGAGTTTGCTATTAGAGGGAGTGATAAATGTATATTTTAGCATATCGCAAACTGTGATTATTGTGAATTTCATTCAGAGCTGGTGCCAAGTTTGAGAGTGCTCTGGGGAAGGTGCTATCTGGGTGCCATGTGTGCCACCCTGGATGCTCTCCTCCTCACGCACTGCACTGGCCACTTTGTTTTCTCCCCCATCTCACTGCCCTGGTCACTCTGTTTTCTCACACTAACCCCAATCATTCCATGTTCTCCTTCCCTGTGCTGCCACGTGCCACAGGCAAGCCACTTTCTCCCCCCCCCCATCACTGCCAAGGTTGCTCTACTTGCCTCCCTCCTATGTCAGTCACTCTGCTCTCCTCCATACCTCCTCCATAAGGATACAAAATGCTGGTGGGAAGGGATCTGTTTTTCTTTCTTTTTCTTCACATTTTTACTGTGCGGATGGCATGCCTAGGCTACATCAGGACCAAGAGGCATTCTGAAAAAATGAAGATGGCGTATGGCTAGAGCTTTAGCCAGCGCTTCACTTCGCCAAGTGTCCCACCACCATGTAAACATGTAATAAAAGAAAGCAAAAGGGATGTCTCAGCTACTGGGGGTCAGCTTTGTTGGGCTCTGTTTGAACTTGTGGCTGCCAGCATTGGCCTGAATATGCTGGGTGCTGATGCAAGGCCTGATTTCATTCCACCCATCAAGCCAGAGCAAGCTCGATGAAGGGAAGGGAAGTTTCTCAATTATGGCTGTGCCCTGGTTAGCCACCCTTATGATCAATCTTTTCATTTTGTTTATAATTATGTACATTCTGGTATTGTCCTTGAATGCAGAGGTGATATACCATCAATACTTTATGGCAAAATAAATCTTAAATTATTGATGTCAATGTAATCAATTGTTTTCATACATTTCTCTCCTTTTATTATTCAAGCATTTTAAAATCTTGAAGGCATAAGCCACATAGTGCCATGGCACTGCAAAATCTGAACACATCAGCAAATGTCACTAAAGTGTCATCTCTTCGCATCACAACAGTAGTTCATTTCTCAGCAATGACAGTGATGGTTACACTGGATAAGGATCAGAATGGGTTATATTTCCAGATCTTAATTACATCAGGCATAGGGATGGAGAAGAACATTCTCCCTCATGGGAAGGGGGGAGGGTAATGCTAAAGTTGGCCATTCAGAGCCCTATGCATCCCTGTTTTATCTAGAGATAATAGGATTAAGTTGTGCTTTGGGACTTCCATGACTAAGAGTGCCTTGCTGCCTTCAGCAGGGGTCTAATAAGGATAGATATAATTGGGTAAATAGTGAATAAGAATGAAGAAGAACACAACATAAGCAGAATGGTTCTTACTAAATGATGGCAAATTGGATTCCATCCAATCTCTGCAGACTTGAATAAAATAGAGCATCCTATGCTGACTTGCAAGATTTAACATCTCTCTCCTCTTGCCTAAATTTTCCCAGCTTGTCTTTGATGCTGGTAAACAAGACCCATTTTAGGCCTGTTCAAATAGGGTTAAGGAAGCACACTAAATTAAATGCAGAAATAGAAACACAGCATGCATCATGCTTTTACTCCCTGACCCACATCCATTTGCAGAATTTAGCCTATTAACAGTTAAACACTTATTATTTACTTTTTTTCGCAACTCAAAGGAAAACAAATTAATAGGATGTTGCCCCAGAGGAATAATTAATTAGCCCCCATGTTGGCAATTTGGCATAGATTGTGTAATCTGTATAATACATTTAAATAAAATGTTCTTATTTATACCATTTTGTGGCAGATATTTAAAAATATGTTCAGTAAGAATTTATGAGACCTTATCAGACCAACAAAGCAAGACTCTCTGCCTCCAATTTCTGTCTCTTAGGATGTCCCTCCCATAGAGTAAGAAATCTGTTTAATACTTATTTTCATGATATGCCCAAATTTCACTGATTTTAAACCTTTCTATCCTGCCTTTTGATATAACATTTCCGAGACAGCATATGCTATTTAAAAACAACCAGCATGCCGTAGCAATAAAAACCTGTAAAACATTACAACATGCAATAGCAATAAAAACCTGTAAAAAGACATAGGTGTCACATAGGATTTTTAAAACATTGAAATTATCAGGAAGCCATTTAGAGCCACCAAAATCATTAAAGGGCCAATCCTATGCATGTTTAGACAGAAAAAAGGCCTATAACTCCCAGCATGCCCCAACATGCTGGGAGTTATGGGCACTTTTTCTTTCTAAACAAAAGTATATCTTCCTTTATTTGTAAAGACCCATGTATCAATTAAGGGAATGTTATTTATGAGAGAGCCTTTAAAATTATATCCCATCCCAGCGGGCAGCAGAACAGGCAATTTAAAAATGCATCTTTTACAACCTTATGACCAGGATATCTGATGGATTCCCTGCTCCATGGTATGTATCACTTGGCCAGTCATTAAGGATCATCAGAAGCCCAGCACTTGGTGCCCCTATCTTCTGAAGTGCGATGGGTGGTTATCAGGGATAGGACCTTCATGGTAGTGGCACCTCATTTATTGAACTCCCTCCCTTTATGTATTCATCTTGCTCCAAACATGCTAACTTTTCGGCTCCAAGCAAAACCATTTTGTTTCCCAGATTTTTAATTGTTTATAGGGTACAATCCTAAGTATGAATGTGCATACATTGTCCTTTTTCCTTAATGATAGTTGAAATATGACAAGATGAAGCCTTTGGCTTAATCTCATAGTCCTCATCTTAAACCGTGGGTGGGCAGCACTTGGCCCACATGCACTCCCTGTTTTTTGAAGCAGGGGAAGTACGGCCCACAGTGGATCTGGGAGGGGAATTGGCCCCAGACCACCCAAGGTTGCCCATCTCTGTCTTAAATTAAGCCTAATTACTTGTAACTGAACATGCTTGTGATCTTCCCCTGTTATCCTCACCTCCGTTTTCCATTCTGCTTTCCTCTCTGTTGCCATTTAGATGGTAAGCTCTTCAAGGCAAGGCCCTGTCCTTTTGCCTGTGTTGTTCTTTAAAGCAGTAGGCACACTGATGGTGCAGCATAACAGCAACAAGAATAATATAGATGTTAATGAGGGGAGTAGATCTGATACTGAAGAATTTAAGAATTGGTTATCATGGTGGCTAAGAGTGTGTGGGGTCACAAGCCAGAAAGTTCCTTGTTCAAGTTTCAACTCAAGCACAAACTTATTTGGTATCTTTAAACGAGTCATTCTTCCCTCAGCCTCAACCCCTCAGTATGTGAAACTGTGAAAACTTGAAATGTGTTGTATAACTGGTATTGTACTTAGTATGTTCACACTATATTTTTTGGTGCAAGGTAATATGAACATATTCTAGGATTAAAAGAGAAAGGTCTATTACATATTCACCCATGCCCCCCAAAAGAATAGAAATTGTAAATTAAGACTCCTGCCTTAACTTGCACTTCATAGAAGCCGTAAAGATGTACAGTTGTAAAGCTGTACAGTTTTGTATATTGTGCTTGCTTACAGTTAGGCTCCATATAGTCATGCTTTGCCTGTCTTTCGCCTCAGTCTTCTTCCTCTGAAAGTTGGGAGCAACACTGAAGCTGGCATTGGTCTGTGAAAATGTTTAGTAAGACTTTGGTTACATGTTTAAATGAATAAGACAGAATGCCCATTGGAAGGAATAATGGGTTCTGTAAATGGCAGTAGTATTTATGCAGCTGTGAAAGAATACAGTAGAGCTGCATCTTTGGGACTGGGGGAAAAGAGCATGAAGGTTTTGGAATAAAATGGAAGACACCAGGGATTGTGTATGGAATGGGTGAAAAAGCAAGAATACAGTGACTGGGCAGAGCAGTGACAAGCTGGGTGGAATGGTAGGACAAATGCCAGGATGGCAAGGTGAAATAAGTGATTTGAGAAGAGTAATGGGGGGACCATGGTGAGGATGAGATATCCCACCCACCTGCGCTTCCTTGTTAGTTCCACTCTTTGTTGCTTACCTCCCTGTTACTTTACCTCGTTTTTGTAATTTCACACACACATAAGCTTACTCCTGAGGACGAGCCACTTTTAATCAGTTACAACAAAAACAACAAAGAGCCTCATCATGGCACCTTAAAAGAGTAGCAGATTTATTGTGGTGTATTTGGAAATAAATCATGCTGTGATTTGCATATCACATTAAGTACCTGGAAAAGAATGCAAGAGAGCAGCATGGGGCCCGGTGGGGGGAGGGTTTGGAATAAGGAGGAAGGCATCAGGGAAAGTGAAGGGAATGGGTGGAAGCCCATAAAAGCTTATGCCACAATAAATGTGTTAGCCTTTAAGATCCCACAAGGTTCTCTGATGTTTGCACCTTCTGTTCCCTGTCAGAGAAGCAGCTCATTGAATACAAATGACAGATGATGGCCTTTGGAATTGGACTCTTCAGTTCAGTCTACTAGGTTACGGTGCAGGGGGAGGGGCTAGGAACCAAGATTTAGGGAGGCCTCTTACACATCACCAAAAAAGAGGACAGATATTTACATAAAATTTGCATGGGCTAATTTATATGTATAGATGCATATTTAGAAATAACTACTATAATTTAAATGGAAATACAATACATTTCAACATAGTGGGGAAGACTGTGACCAGGTGACCTATGCACCCTTCAAATAGAAGACATTTCCAAATAGGAAACTATCCTCTATGAATCCTGGATTCTGTGTTGCGATATCGGGAGTGAGTCGGTTAGAGCAAAGGGGAACTGACAGCAAGGGACTCCTAGGAGAGGGCAGTGAGCACTACTGGGTTCATGTGGGACAGAGACTGGAAGTCTTGACTCAGTAGAATGATAGGAGGTATGCTGTTACCAAGGGTAAAATGACAACCTCCTGGGTAAACTGATTGTGAGGAGTGGCAGGAGACCATAGCGAATACTTTTCGTTCCAGATCCCGCTACCCAAATCTTTCCCCCCACCAACACCCAGCTAAATCCCATTTCCCAGTCTTCTCATATACACTCACGTAACCTTTGCTTTCCACACTCAGGCTCTCCCTTTGTCTGCCCCCAAACCAAGGCTTACTTTATCCCACTCCTTCTTATTCAACTTCTTTCCCTTTTGTGCATGTGTTTGGGACGGTGGCTCCATATTTTACCTTGTCAAGGGTGACAAAGAACCTTTGGCTGTCCCTGCTTAGCAAGATCCCTCAGTAAACTATTCTCCTCCTAGCTGCAGCCTTTAGTAAGTTACACCCACTGTGCCCCCTGGTGGCTGCTGCCACTGAGCATGAGTGACTGATTTTCAAAAACTGAACTAGAGGCACACTTGGATGGCACACTTGATTTTTTGGAAAACATCTACATTTCTAGGCAGATAGAACTTTACACTGTGTTTCCCAGAGCCAGTGTGGCATAGTGGTGAGAGTGTTGGACTGGGACTCGGGAGATCCGGGTTCTAGTCCCCGCTCGGCCATGAAACTCACTGGGTGCTTTGGGGTAGTCACTGACTCTCAGCCTAACCTACCTCACAGGGTTGTTGTGAGGATAAAATGGAGAGCAGGAGGAGAATTATGTAAGCCGCCTTGGGTTCCTTGCAGGAAAAAAGGTGGGGTATAAATATAATAAATAAATAAATAAAAACTGTGGGAACCATCAGAGGGTGGGGGAAAACCCTTTCAGCCTGCAATTTTAATTGAGCCATTTTTAAATCCAATTTCTTTGAAGTTTGGATAGCTTGAATCCCTCTTCCAAGGAATGTGTCATACTAAATTTCATACTGATAGGGCAAACTGTCTCCATTTTAGACAGGATATAAGTTTTCATAATTTTAGCAGTGAATGCCTCCTGCCTTAACTGCAGAGCGCTTCCTGTGGCTCTATCACACGCTAAGGAGCCAATTCAGTTGCCTGTTGCATCCTTCTCATTACCTTCCACATATGTGCTTCTGTATGCAGGAGATTCCTCATGCCAGCCCTCACCCCCCCCCCTTGGCAGCCCTCCTGCACATAAGGGACCAACTGGATTAGCCTACAGTTGTGTTGTGCGTAATTATGTAGCATCTTCTTGAATGCATACATGGCTCTATACCACTGTGAGACAAAATGTAAACCTCTGCCACATTTGTAAGCAAAGGCATACGTTTGAAAGTGGATGTGTGGATAGAATGACAGAAAATAGGCAAAAAGACATTGCAGAAAACTACAGGGACCAATTGAATTAAGTTGGGAATAGGTTAGAACAAGCAACGTATTGACGACTTCTTTGAAAAGAAAAAGAATCCTCTTATGGTGAGAACTGGGAAATAGGAGTCTAAGCTAGAGCAAGTTAAAAGTATAATTAGCAGCGCTACAGTGAAATGCAGAACGTGAAGTTGCAGAGAATAGTTCAGCAAACAATAAGGTATTTGTCAAATATATTTGTAGAAGACAGAAAGTAAAAGAGAAAATTAGTTCAGAGAAAAATGAGAGAAGGGAATTGGAGACAGAGTGATCCAGAAATAGCAGATTTCTTTCAACAGTATCTTTACCAAGTATTTTACTGGCATGTGAATCATATAGTTAAAGGGGACTACTGATGGATCATCTGGTCCAACACAGTGTTTGGTAAATCGCTTTGAAGATCTGGTATTAAAGCTGAAAGCACCCTGTGGTTTGCTATGTCAGCCTACTAAGAAATAAATACTTGTTCTATATTTTGCACTTCCCTTTCTTAATTGTTGCGTGATGGTGCCATATATTTATGTGCGATTGAACTCTCGATCACTTATGAGTTTAAGTGCCCAATCCTGTGGTCTGCTTCTCAGTGGCAGCAGGGTAGACAGGATCAGCCAGCAGATTACCATTGCCAGGCCAGCACACGTTCCACAATGCTGGGAACTTAAATGATGCTGGACACAAGTCCCACTTATGCCACATCCTAGCAAAGTGGCCCAGTTCTCCTAGCACTACGGGTGGGGCAAAAATTCACTCTGTTTTCATTTTAATACAAACTTACCTAAGAGAGTGATCCTATGGCCCCTAGACATTGTCTCGGGGCGGGGGCACAGGATACTTTGGATTCCCAGATCCGAGGTTGGGAACAGAGCTCTGACCTTAGAGCTGGGGACCTGCACTCTGACCCTCCTCCCCCCCTTTGCAGCTGGCATGGAACGGACTGCGACGGCTGCCTCTCTGAGGTCAGGAAAGCAACCTTGGAGAGGGGGTAAAGCAGGTGGTAGGGGGGGAGGGGGGAGGGGACTGCAGAGGCCAGGCTGTGATGTATCCTATGTCCTCTGCAGCCTCCTTCTCTCCCCCTCCAATGTGCCCCAGCTAGACAGCTGAAAATGGCCATCTAGCTAAAATGCAGAGTGGGAGAGTGGGAAGGTGGACATTGCCTCCACTGCTTCTCGCACTCTGCGTAGGATGTTTGTGAGCCTCCAAGTTCGGGAGGCTAATTCACACTTTCAAACCAATTCAATTCTGTTTATTACAGTCAATGACCAGTATAAATTACAAAAGATAAAACAAGATACACGATGTTCATACATACAATACAGTGTTAAGAACATGCTAAAATCACCTGTTGACGGGTTTTAATGGCGGCAGTACAAAATTTAGCTACTTGTAAAGTAATTGTGGGAAATTGATCCGAAAGGAGTAATGACGTATAAAAGGCATCTGAGCGTCCAGAGGTATTTCGGAGAACTGGATCAATAAAGGTTCTCCGCAAATCTCGGTAAAAGGAGCAATAAAGGAGAACATGAGTCACAGATTCTATCTCACCAGAGTCACAAGGGCATTTACGATTGTGATAAGGAATTTTCTGGTATCTGCCCTCCAAAACCTTTGAGGGAAGGATATTGAAACGTGCCAAAGTAAAAGCCCTATGATGTTTTGGGACAGAAAGCGCAAAAAGATAGTTAGATGGTATAGAAATTTGGGGCACTTCCAAACCAATATGTCAACAGAAACTCAGTTATCCTTTGAAATTCACACTTCTCCAGATTTTGCAATGGAGTTCTCCAATAAAACTGCATGCAATTGTATTTATTGGGGAGGAGTGCATGCAAAAATGCCTGTATTAGTGAAAATAGCTTTAAGATGCATTATAGTAGGAAAATTACTTGCAAAAATGTGTATATTAGGCAAAATTGCATACAAAATGTATGTATTAGGAGAAATTCACACCAAAATGCATATACACTTTCATGCAAACTTTTAAAATAAAAATTCTCCAAAGTTCATGACCAAAACTGAACTTAAGACTGGAAAAAAATAAGCTGAGAGAAACTGAAATTGACAGATTGATCCATCCCTAGCACTGACGCAACTGAGTGCTGACCAAAAAAAGGAAAAGCTGCCACAAGAGGGCCTTTGTTTCTCTGTTGGCCTCTTCACACATCCCATTTCTCTCCTGTTCAGAAAAATGTGAATGCAACGCACATGTTTCAAGACCCTTATCTGAGAGCCAGGATTGGCTGCAGCTCCCTATTGAGTAAAAGCCAAGTGACAAACCTGGGTCTGTTGTAGCTATGCAGTGGTGGTTCCATGCTTTTGAGGGCCATTGGGCAAGACACCCTCAATAGCCTCCCTTTTTTAGTGAGTCTACCCTCTCAATGGCGTTGTCCCTAGCTGTTATTGCTCTCCATCCTCTTTCTTACTGGTACCACTTGCTTGTTTGACAGGCAGGGGGCCAATGAGCATTGGCTTTTGCTCCTCCTCCTTCTCATCCCCATTGTTGTCTGGGCCAGAGTGAGAAACAGGTGAACAAGCAGGCTGCAATTGGGAAGAGGAGGAACAGATCCGGGAGCTCTTGTCAGTGGGCCCTTGCTGGGGTGTAGTCCCTTGGCAGGTGCCCGACCATACCTACCCTTGACTCCAGCTATGTAATATGAAACAGCCCTGAAAAGCATGTGGCATCAAGCTGGACAGATTTGCCCCACTTACTGTAACTGAATGTCACTTTAGCTGTTACAGTATGATAATTAGAGCCGCTAAATAAGGAGAGGAGGCTGGAATAGTGTCAACGATGAGAATGAAACTACAATATTTTTGTCTAGTAATAGGTTTTAGAAAGGTTGAAATAGTAAAAACACCATATTACCCCCCCAGAACTTTTGCTTTAATTTTTGTGTTATCAAACTCCTATTTTAACATAGCAACTACACCAATATATACTTTGCTAACCACTGAAAGTTGTTATGACTGAAAGTCATAAATATTTGCAGATTTAACACACTCATCAACAGTGGTAAATGATTATCTGCATTAGTAATCTTGTGTTATACTATGTTTTCTACAAAAGATAGCCAAGTACTGGTCCGATAATGGTAAAATGTAGTTTGGTGCCCAGAATTAGAAATTCAGCATCTATCTAAAAATCACATTATGATATTTCTACAAGGCTAAAATGGTCATGTTATAAGAGTTGTGCACCACTGAAAAATTAATACTTTTAAGGGAATTCAATAGCAGAATTACATGCTGTAAATAGCACTATAGCATTCTATTTGCCCTGCCATTGCAAATGCATTTAGTAGATTGCATTCCACTTGCTCATTTAGTAATTTTTGAGTTCAACTGAATTTGATTCCAAAATCTGAAACATAGATACTTGCAATTTCATGTGCAGAAAACATACTATAAAATAAATTGGTTTGCTTCAGAATGGGATAGAATATTAGATTGTATAGTTACCTGCTGCTGAGTACTACACACTTGTTTTGTAATGCTGTTTTATGGGTAAGAGATTGAAACCGAACATGTGCTTTCAATTCTATACCTTGACATTGTTGATCTGGTTTTATTGATTTCTCTCATCTAGCCAAATCTAGCAGTCCCTGTGTATTTTAGAAATGATTATATAGTGGAATATGGCAGTGGAGGAGTGTTGATTATGTGTGATTCATCCAACGAGTGTTAGCTTTTCTTCAGGCTTGGGTAAAATGGTTGGCTGAGTGTTACTGTTGTTCATGATTCAGAGAGAAGTTCTCTTTGTATAGGGCAAAGGCAGAATAATCGGGGATTATAGATTATGTGCCCATGTCTGAGCTTTACTGAAGACAGTAACGTTCTCTATATTTGTTTCACACACACACACACACACACACACGTAAAGACCATTCTGTAAAATACCGGCATTTCCCCCCTTCAGACTTTCAAAATGTTTTACATTTTGTGCATCCCATAAAAAATGTGATAATTTGATCTGAATGTTTTATACAGGTGTATTGTAACTGAAAGCTGTCCTTTGCCAAATGTCTTGATTCCTACTTGAGTCTTACTTCTTTCCTATGATAATTTCTCTTCAAGGCTATTGAGTTCTGTATAGTGACATTGTAAGTGGGATGTACTTCCTCACATCAGTGGCTTGTTAATGCCATTCATTAATCTAGAACCACGAGCTTGTTCAGAGATGGTTAATATTTCCATATTTTCATAGAGTTGGGGGGAGAGGGTGACAGCTTACTTTACAGCTTTGAAACCAGAACTCATTGGTTGCCCTGTCATTTTTAATCCTGATAAAATAGCAGAGGTTGCATGTGAACTTGCGGCCTGGGGATGTGGCAAGAGGATCACACTGAAACATTTCAGAAAAGAGAGTTTACTCATCCATTTCCTATATGCAGTAAAGATCAGGAAATGTGTACATTTTTAACAGTTTTGTTGTAATTTGTTTTGCGTAGGTGTTTCAGTGAATGTCTTCAGTAGAGCTCAGGCACAGAGATTTGGTCAATCAACCAAGTGTGTGCTGACAGTCCCGGGCACACATTGTGGATATCTGAAAACGCAGAGGTACATCAGTGCACATTTGATGGTCACCTAAATGTATTTGTCAGCATTCTCCCAAGTATGTCTGAAGGATTAGGAAAGAGATACTTATTTTGGAGCATTCAAAGAATTCACCTGGGATTGTTAGCATACAACAGATGACATTCACCAAATTTTGAAATATGTAAAATAATATACACACAAACACACACATATACATTTATATCTGCTTTGATTATTATATTGTGGTATCACCCAGAAACTCCAAAGAAGATCGAAGTCTTAGACTCAAGCTACCCATTATATTAATCACATGGGAAGGGCTGTAGCTCAGTAATAAAGCACATGGTTTGAATGCAGAAGGTCCCAGGTTCAATCTATATATACAGTAATACCTTGGATTACGAGTAACCCGGTGTGCGAGCATTTTGAAAGACGAGCAAAATTTTTTAAAACTTTTGACTCTCTGAACGAGCGAGGTCTTGCAAAACGAGCACACCGGGTTACTCGCTGCTGGCTCTGGGCGGCTCCACGCTACGTGGAGCCGCCCGGGAGCCGGCGCAGAGTGAGCGCCCACGCCTGGCCTCCGCAGCTCCCTGCCAGGGAGCCGGAAAAGCACTGCCGCCTCCATGCGTGGAGGCGCTCCCACCGCTCCCCACCTTTTCTTTTCCAGCGGCGGCTCGCCTCTCTGTGGCGAGCCGCCCGCGCTGCCATACCCGGGTTGCATCCTGAGTGGACAGGAGACGGGGGCTTACCTGGAGGCGCGGCGCGCCTGGGCTCGCCCACCGCTGCTGCTGCGCCGGCCGGCCGAGTGCCCAGGAGGTGCATCTCCCTGCCGGGGAGATGCGTGGAGCCGCTTCCGCTGCTTCCTACCATTCTAAACAAGCGGCAGCTCGCCTCTCTGTTGTGAGCCGCCCGCGCTGCGGGCGCCGGTCCCGTCGCGTCACTTCCGGGTGCGACGGGACCGGCGCTGGCAGCGCGGGCGGCTCACAGCGGAGAGGTGAGCTGCCGCTTGTTTAGAATGGTAGGAAGCAGCGGGAGCGGCTCCACGCATCTCCCCAGGAGCCGGCAAAGCACTTGCCGGCTCCCTGGCAGGGAGATGCACCTCCTGGGCACTCGGCCGGCCGGCCGGCGCAGCAGCGCGAGGCGGTGGGCGAGCCCGGGCGAGCCTCGCAGGGAAGCCCCCGCCTCCTGGACTCTCGGCCGGCGGGCAAAGCAGCGCGAGGCGGTGGGCGAGCCCGGGCGAGCCTTGCGGGAAGCCCCCGCCTCCTGGACCCTCGGCCGGCCGGCAAAGCAGCGCAAGGCGGTGGGCGAGCCCGGCCGCGCCGCGCCTCGCCTCATGGGAAGCCTTCACCTTCTGGACTCTCGGCCGGCTGGCGCAGCAGCGCGAGGCGGAGGCCGCGCCCGGCCGCACCACGCCTCCAGCTAAGCCCCCGTCTCCTGTCCACTCCTGGCAGAGCAAGTGGAGGCAGGCGAGGCGCGGCCAGGACCCCGGGAGCCAGCACATCAAAGCAAGTTTCCCCATTGGAAATAATGGGAACTCCACTGATGCATTCCACAACCATTTAATCACTGCTTTGCCGGCTCCCTTCATGGGGCAAAGCAGTGATTAAATGGTTGTGGAACGAATCATCTGAGTTCCCATTATTTCTAATGGGGAAACACGCTTTGATGTACGAGTATTTTGGATCACGAGCATGGTTCTGGAATGAATTATGCTCGTAATCCAAGGTACTACTGTATAAAAGAAGTCCTGACTGACTGACTGACTGACTGACTCATCAACACCCAGCTCAAACCGTTTAATCTAGGAACGTGAAATTTTGAAGGGACATTGCTTTTATGACGTTGACACCCACTAAGGAAGGATTTTTGGAAATTCCGTCCCTAAGGGGGTGAAAAAAGGGGACAAGATCACCCCACTTTCATATCTCCTATTGGCAAAACAACAGGGAAGCAGTTATGCAAATCGGTCTCACCTCATAATTGCTGCAGGAGCCAATAGGAGCAGTTATGCAAATAGCCCATATGACATTTAGAATGTTCCTATGAATTCCTGCAGGGGCCAATAGGGGTGGGTATGCAAATCTCCCCTAGGCCATTTAGAATGTTCTCTGAGGGGGTGAAAAGGGAGGGAAACTTTTAAAATGACTGCCTGACTGAATGACTGTTGTGTGGGGGGCGTCGTCGCATAGGCTCCATCACGTTTTGACGGATCTACCCCAAACTTGGCACGGTCACTCTTCATCACCTGTAGACTCTCAGGATTAACCTGATTTTTCTTTAAGATCAGATATTTCTGTCAGAAAAGTTTTCTGCTGCCAGCACCCAGCCTAAACTTTACACTTTCAATCAGAGACACTGTATATTTTCCATTGTACCAAATCCTAAACTCCACGCTAGCGCAGCTGCGGGCAACAGCTAGTAACTGATAACTACAGCTTTCTGGCAAAGAATCTTGTCTGAAACCCTGAAGAGAAGCTGCCAGTTAGTGTAAATAGTAGCTAGGTAATCAGTGGTCTGGCTCGGTATAAGGCAGCTTCCTCTTTTCTTTTTTTAAAGCAACCGCTCAGACTTCAGTCCCAAATGAGAGATCGGGGAGAATATTAATTCTTAACTCTCAGCTAGTTTTCCATTTCCAAATTGGCCCCAATGCTGCTTTTAGCTCCCTGGGTGAAAAGAAATGGGAACCCATTGGGGATGTATGAGAAATTTGTTTCAGTTAATTTTTGATCAGGATTTGCCCAGTTCACACCTTTCAGACCGAACATGGACTCAGATGCCATCTGCAGCCAAAGTCCATACATTTCTGAGCTTGCAATTTGATTTTCTGACCCCCCAAAATGCATTTGACAGCATACGTACATTTGAAAAATATGCATGAAAAAATTTGTGCTTTAGAAAATTGTGCACAAATATGCTTTAATCAATGGGAGAAGAATGTGTACATTCTGAAGATACACAATATTGATGCTGTATGGATTTTCATGCAAAAAGAAAAAAAACAAAGCTCGCAATCCGATACGGACTTGAGATAGAACAAGCTTCAAGATGGAATTTGGAGAACTTCTGCAAATTCAAGTTTTGCTGATTCATACATCCTTAGTACCCATTTCACTAAAAGTAAGTTGGGGTAGAGCTGATTTGGAGGTGGAAAAATGATGAAGATGAAAAGGTTCAGATGATCCCCACCCCCTTCTTCCATATTGGTCTCCCACTGAAGACTGCCTGGGCAGCTTCTCTGAGTAAAGTAAAATAAAATAAAATAAAAAGGGGGGAGACTACATGGGATTAATGTAATATGTAATTTGAGCCTTAATGTGATGCTTCACAGAGAATAAACAGATAATTTATTTGAAATTTCTGTGCTGCTCCTCAGCCAAAAAGGCTCCCAGAGCAGCTTACATATAATCAATTAACAAGACAGTCCCTGCCCGCAGGCTTACAATCTAAAAAGACACCACACACAAGGAAAAAGGAATGGAGAGGGAAGAAGGGGGAAAAGTAATTAATACTTCTGGCAGGACTGGTGGAATGGCCCTGTACTCCCTCTCATCTCCCTCTGCACAGCCTGCTGGAATGGCTGCTGGTGGTGACAGTTGAGGGAGGAGGAGCCTTCATGAGGGAGGCCTTTCAGAACAAACACCAGCAGAAACAAGATAATTCAGCTCTCAAAAGCATGACAGAATGTGAAAGAATATGCGAGCCAGTGTGGTGTAGTGGTTAGAGTGTTGTACTGGGACTGAGGAGACCCAGGTTCTAGTCCCCACTTGGCCATGAAGTTCACTGGTAATGGTGGGGCCGAGCCTGGAGTCGGCTGGAGGCTCACTCCGGGTTCGGCCCTCCGCGAGCGGCGGAGGCCCGATCCCGCTCTTCAGAGCGGCGCAGAGCATTGTCCGCACTGCTCGCACCGCTCGCGCCGCCGCCGGAGAAACCTGCCGCCGCCGGACCCCCCCACCCCCCCGCTGCCACCAGGACCCCCCCGCCGCCTACCTGATCCTGCGTGCCGCCGCCAGAGCCACTGCTCTGGCGCACTGGACCTCCACCGACGCCCTGTTTTGATGGGAGGAACCAGGGCAACAGGGCTTAAACAGCCCTGTTGCCCTGGTTTCCCCAGCCAAAAACAGAGCGCGGGGGTCCAGCGCGACGGAGCAGGGTCCCATCGCGTCACTTCCTCCGCGCCAGAAGTGACTCGACGGGACCCATCGGACAAGGGAGGAAGGCTCTCCGCAGAGCGTAGAGAGGTAAAGCCTGCGCGCGTGGCCGAGCAGCCCGTCGGACGCGAGCAGGCCCAGTTTGGCTACATCCTGATACTGGGTGACTTTCGGTCAGTCACTGACTCTCAGCCTAAGCTACCTCACAGGGTTGTTGTGAGCATAGAATGGAGAGGAGGAGAATCATGTATGCCACCTTGGACTCCTTGGAGAAAAGTTGTGATATAAATGTAATAAATAAATAAATATTTGGTGCAACATTTTCATTGTAACCATTATTTTCTTATAATATCTATATACATTTTAATTCTTCTACTGTACGTGATGTACATTAGTGCTTTCTGAGTTTCTTAAAATTGATTTATAGTAATTCTAGATGGAAAGATAAATAGCTATGTTAGTTCTACTTAGTCTGTTCTGTATCTCCTTTCCACCCACAACAGGTGAGGAAGTAATTCAGTTGTACTACTGTACTGTTTATTTACATAAATGAGGAGAAGGATAACAGAAGATTCTTGTACCCGGTCCCCTTTTCTGGCAAACTGGGCAAGGCTCAAAGAAAATAAGTAAGCTTTAATATGTCCCCATTCTTCAGGCCCTTTCTGTTGTATGCACACTTTCCTCATTTGTGTATTTTTTGTTTCTTTTATTTTCCATTACTAAACTCAGAAGTAACAACCACTGTTTTTATTTTCCTTTACTAAACTCAGAAATAATAGAGAACAACCATTTCTGGATACATGAAAATTCAACAGTATCAGTTGTGTTGATTTAAGCTATCTGCATAAATATCAAATCTTTGTTGCCTAAGAGATCTATTTAATTACCAAATCCAGTAAACGGGATATGTAGGTGCTCAGTTTCTCTGGACTTGAGGCTCATTGATAAATATAAAGATATTTGGTAAACTAAAGCAAGTTGTGGTATGTTTTCTCTTGCAAATTGTTTGCTTAGATAAAACCATTGGACCAGATGTTCAACTGATCTGTACAATTGGTGTGTTTAATGGAGCTTTACCAATTTGCATCAGTTGAGAATTATCCCAGGAAGCCCCTGCATACAGCAGGTACATTTGATTCCAAGAAATACAGAAGTATTCTGGGAAGTTTCAAGCCTCTCGGCAACCTCTGACAGAAAAGAATATGTGTTTCAGTGCAAACAATATGGATGGATTATTAAGCACCTAAAAGAGATCACTTTAGAAAGCTAGCATTAAGAAAGCTAGCTCATATTCAAATGAGTATCAGTTCACATTTTTAAGGTATGCACTTATAATAAAAGGGAGGCAAAAAAAATAGCATTTGGAGAATTTCACATTATAAATCATAATTGCACTCACTTAGAAATCTGCTTTGCTATTGATACATGTGCACAACTTTCATTAACTCTGATAGTTTCATTTATTGATGGCAGAGTAGATTGCTGCACTGAGTGCTGCTCTATTACCCTCCCCACTGTGATGATAGCAGTGTTGTATTGCTGTGATAATAGATGCAGCCTTATTGCTAAGCTAAGACTCTTTGAGCCAACAGTATGTTTATGGTGAGAGAGAAATGGTGATAGAGGGTGATGGGGAAGGGCTGTGGCTCAGTGGTAGACACATGCTTTGCATGCAGAAAGTCCCAGGTTCAGTCCCTGGCATCTCCAGGTAGGGCTGGAAAAGACCCTCATCTGAAATTTGGGAGAGCTGCTGCAATTCTCTGTAGACCATACTGGACTAGCTGCACTAATGGTTTGACTTGGTATAAAGCTGCTTCTTATATGCCTATGATAGAGAAGAACATGTTATATTATACACTGGGACAGAAGGGTGCACCCATTTGGGGTCTGTGCCTTTGCTGAAAGTATCTTTGGTCCAACACCTGAGAGAATGTAGCCTACTCTTTAAAGCTAGCTATATCTCTATCTTATAGTCCTGCTTTACTGCGTGCACTACAACTCATGCTTTCCTTCTATTGTGCTGCCAAAGTCATTAGAAGCCAGGCCAAACTTTATTCAAGTGTGGACTCAGCTCATAGTTGGTTGTAAGTTCACCATTATAAGCCCCCCCGCCCCATTTCAAACTGTGAACCCATTAGAACAGCCTCCCCCAACCTGGTGCCTCCATATGCTTTGGACTACAACTCCCAGCATTCCTGACCATTGGCCATGTTGGATGGGACTGATGGGAGTTGAACTTCAAAAGATCCGGAGGTTACCCTGAATTTCTGGTAGTCTACAGACCCATGTTAGTGCAGCCTTGTCCCCTCCAGAGCTTGGCAACAGGCTTACCCTGTGTCTGTGTAAGGTTTTATTGTATTACTTAGTTGGATCTTGGGGCAGATAACAAGAGTTAAATAACAATAAACAATAAGAGAAGTAAAGATGAAAACACTGAAAATTAATATATATGCGGCACGTACATAGATATATCTTCTCACAATCTAAACCTGAAATAAGAAAGGCATAAAAAAAGAATGCTAGACAACACATGCATGTATATAAAAAACAAACCCTTGACCTTTCTGAGAACTACCCCCCTTGGGTAGAAGAAATTTGAGTAGGAAAAAGTGGGCAGAGAAAGGGTTAGACATCCTTTCTTGAAGCTGCTACACTTTAGTCAAATTTAACTTGAAAACAAATCTGTAACTGCCAGAGTCCATACATTTTCCTATATTAATAATTATTTTTAAAACTATCTAGCTTAGCATCTTATGTGCCTTTGACAGAATCATGATGATTAAACGTAGGGAAATTACCATCTCTGTGTATCAGGGTGGGGAACTCCAGCCTGTTGTCCAAATGCGAACATCCATGCCTTTCAGTCCAGACCTTCGGACTCTCACTGGATCCATGCTGTAATGCTGTTATTTATATTATTTACGCCATCCTTCCCTGTCCCACATCTGCAATGCTGATGGAGGGAACCTTGCACAAATTGATGATGGAGTATGACTGGATGCAAATGTCCTGTCCCCCCACACTGCGTATTAAACAAAGTAGGAGTTATATCTGTAACTCCACCCACTTTTAGCTCTGGCCACACCCACTGCTGGAATGCAGACCCCAGACAGGTTTCAACCAGGGTGATGTGGACCTTGGCAGGAAGAAGGTTCCCCACCCCTGCTTTCTATTCTAATTACTGAGTGGACCCAGCTTCACATGGGTTAGAATAGCCCATAGTTTAATACAGTGACGCTTTGAAGCAAATGTCAACAGCTGTCAGGGTTGGTCACATTGTGCCTGCCTGGTTGAGTGAAGCCATGGCTTCTAGCATCCCTACGGAGGATCTGTCCACTCTATTCTCCTAAGTGGGGGGTCCTCACAGAAGGGGCAGAGGGAGCAGCTGTATAACTCTGTCCCTTGGACCACTCCCCCCTGGCTTCAAATGTATCAGCTGCAAAGCTATGTGCTGGTTAATGACTGAAGATGATACTGCAGGTTTCAAATGCTCAGACATATTTGAATCAATTAAATTTAATTAATGCATTTAAAAAACAATAAGTCAGGGGTGCACACTCCTTAGTGTGCATGACAAGTTTCAGGTGTCTAGGTTTCATAGTCTTGGTGCTATGGCTCTGATGGACAGACAGACATCCTCTTTTATTATTATAGATAAATGTCAAATTAGGTACTAAGCTTGAAGCCACTCAAACTTATTTGCCAAACTCTTTCAATGTTTCATAGTCATTTATACTAAGATAGGGTATTGATGAATTCTGGCGATTGAAGATTTTTCTCCAAATTAAACATGTCTGTAGCGAGTCTCAAAGATGTCAAAAATCAATGCCTTCTAATGTTTTATACACTCATGTATTATCTAATATTTTAGTATTGGCTATTTTTATTGAATTGTTTTGTTTTGTACTGTTTCTTTTATTTTGTATGCCGCCTTGGGAGGGTTCCAGCCTTTAAGGCAGTGCTTCTCAAATAGTGGGGCGGGCCCCCCAGGGGGGGCGCGAGGCTCCGTAAAGGGGGGCTCATTTGACCTCAGTTAAAAGTTTTTTTTAATATTGTGTTCCTTTAAATCCTGTGCTCCTTTAAATCTTTTCTGCTACAGTTAATAAAGCTATTCTTTGTTGTAAATTGATCCACATTTCTTTCTTTTTTTATTCTCTTATACGTTAATAAGGATACAGTGTTATGCAGAGGTGTACTTATAACAATTTTATAGACAAATGATACTATTTACAGTCGCGCGGGGGGCGCGAAATGTTTTCTTCTTCCTAGGGGGGGCATGACAGAAAATAATTGAGAAGCACTGCTTTAAGGTGACCAAACAAAGATTTTAAATAACTAAATAAATGTGCTTATTATTGCAGGTGTAGATTGCGAGAAGATGTATTTCTCTCCATAGAAAAGCAACCCACTGATTTTTGATAGGTTGCTCTCGGTGATCTTGGACTGCTGCATGAGTCTGCTATCAGCAGAATTTTGCAGCTCAGCAGTAACTCTAAATGACTATGGTATTTATTTATTACTGTTATTTGTAAGCATAGTTACTTTTTTGCCAGTCACTTTCAATAGCAAAGAATGTGCTATTTCCTTTTAAATGACCAGTGTGTTGAACATTATCACTGATTTATAAATGGAGCAAATGGGTGCTTGATATCAATATCAATTTCCTATTGATATAATTCTCATGAGTAAAAACAGTCTGAATCATGTTACTAAACTGACCCTTTGGCAGGGTTTCCCTGGAAGAAATTATACATTATATTTAGGAATATGATCTCTTGTCTGCACTAATGGACTTTGGGGAGACTTTATAGCCATGTAATTTGTAGACCTTGATATTCCTGGCATTTCCAACTAAAAGGATAGGGCAGCAAGTGATCTGAAAGATCTGCTGCAGGTGATCTGAGATCCGGGAGAGCCACTGCTAGTCAAAGTGGACAATTCTTGGCTAAATGCACAAATCATCTGAACTGCTCTAAGACAGCTTCCAATGATATATTCAGTTATGTATTGCTTGTATTTTGGGGTATGGCTTGTTTGCTTTTTCAGTGTTGTAAATTATTATTATATTAAGCAGTATATACATATTATATAATAATGATGATGATTTATTTATTTATTTATTTATTATTATATGAATCGCCCATCTGGCCAGACATCCAGCCACTCTGAGCGATGTACAGTCCAATAAAATACAAGGGGGTGGGGGGAAACAGAGTGTAATACACAATTAAAAACAGTACAAAACTTTAAAATCCTAACCCACCCCATATTCCCGCCTGAAAAGCCACGTTTTTAATGCACGGCGGAAGCTAATCAAGGAAGGGGCATGGCGGAGGTCACTGAGGAGAGAGTTCCATAAATTGGGGGCTGCCACAGAAAAGGCCCTCCTCCTAGTCCCCACCAGCCTGGTTTTTCTGGCTGATGGGACAGGGAGAAGGCTGTCCGAGGCAGATCTTGTTGAGCGGTCTACTTGATGATGATGATGATGATGATGATGATGATGATGATGATGATAGGCATTTTACATATACACATTAAAAATCACATTTCAATTAAAAACAATTTCAACTACAATAAGAATACAAACCAATGCAAGGAACAGTAAGATGAAGCAGCATATGATTACCCGTATATACTCAAGTATAAGTCGGCCCTAACATAAGTCGAGGCCCCTAATTTCACTCCCCAAAACTGGGAAAACTTATTGCCCCCAGTATAAGTCTAGGGTGGGAAATGTACGAGGGGAGACTCCCGCCGCCACCCCCAGACACCCCCAGACACCCCACGCCACCGTACCTGCACCCGCCGCCGCCGAAACCCCGCCACTGCCAAAGCCCCCCCAGGACCCCCGCCGCCACCCCCAGACACCCCCCACCCCCGTACCTGCACCCGCTGCCGCCGAAGCCCCGCCACTGCCAAAGCCCCCCCAGGACCCCCGCCGCCACCCCCAGACACCCCCCACCCCCGTACCTGCACCCGCTGCCGCCGAAGCCCCGCCACTGCCAAGCCCCCCCAGTACCCCCGCCGCCACCCACAGACACACCCACGCACCCCAACACCCCCACGCCACCCCAGACACCCGCACCCACACCACCTTAACCTGCACCCCACCGCAGCCGAAGCCCTCCCCGCCGCGCCGCGCCGCGCCCCCCCCTACACACCACAAACACCCCAACTTACCCCAGACACCCCCCACACCCCCCTTACCTCACCCCCCCCGCCGCCGCGAAGCCCCTCCCCCCGCATAAGCTGCGCCGCGCCGCGCCGCATCCGACCCCCCATACACCCTCAGCCAACCCCATACAAGCCCCAGACACCCCCACCCCACCCCCACCGCCGACCTGCACCCGCTGCCGCCGAAGCCACGCCGGGCTTCGGCGGCGGAAGTTGGCGGCGGAAGTTGGCCAGCAGTGGGGCTTCGGCGGCGGGAGCAGGTACGTTGATGGGGGTGGCGGGGGTGTCTGGGTGGCGTGGGGGTGCTGGGGGTGGCGTGGTGGGTGTTTGGGGGTGGCATGAGGGTGTTTGGGGGTGGTGTGGGGGTGTCTGGGGAAGCTGCGGCGTGGCTTCGGCGGGGGAGGGGCTTCGGCGGGAGCGAGGCTTCGGTGGCAGGGAGGCTTTTCGGTGGCAACGGGGCTTCGGTGGCGGGTGCAGGTAGGGTGGCGTGGGGGGTGTCTGGGGTGGCGTGGGGGTGTCTGGGGGTAGCGTGGGGGTGTTTGGGGGTGGCATGGGGGTGTCTGGGGGGGCTGCGGCGCGGCGCGGCTTCGGCGGGGGAGGGGCTTCGGCGGTGGCAGGTGCAGGTACGGGGGTGGGGTGTCTGGGGGTGGCGGCAGGGGTCCTGGGGGTGGAGGGGGGTGCCTGGCGGTGCCTTGCGGTGGCAGCGGAGGTCCTGAGGGGGCGCTGACCCACATATAAGTCGAGGGGGCATTTTTCAGCACAAAAAATGTGCTGAAAAACTAGTCTTATATTTGAGTATATACGGTAATTGCAATTAATTACAGGCCAGAGAAAACCTGGGTGAACAAGTATGTTTTCAGAAGGCATTTAAAACACATTTTCTGCCTCCCAAACTGCATGGGCGAGGATGTTCCAGAGGATGGGTGCCACCACCGAGAATGCTTGCCTTTGAGATATTTTGTGGCAACATTCTGTTGGTCACGAGCAACCAGCAAAGCCTCCTCTGAAGATCTTGAAGGTCAGCTGCATATATATATAGGGAAAGGCTGTCTGCTAGGTATCCTGGTCCCATGTTGCTTAGGGCTTTCTGTATCAACAGCATAACCTTGAACATGGCTCAGTAGCTAATAGTCAAACACTGAAGTTATTTTAACACAGGTGTAATGTGAACATGGCTAGGTGTCCCACCTGAGCACTCTGAACTAGCTGCACCAAGTGCAAGGGCAACCCCACATAGAGTGCATTACAGTAATCCGATCGTGAGGTCACTAGTGCATGAACCACAGTGGCTATCGCTAGGCTATCCCTATCCAGGAATGGCACTGCTGCATCAACCAGTTGGTAATGGGCACTCCGAGTTACTGAGGTCACCTGCCTCCCAGTGGCAAAGATGGATTCAGGAGCACTCCTAAATTACAGACCCTGTAGTGCAACCCCATCCAGAACAGGTAAACAACCCAATTCACAGACATGGGAACCATCCATCCATAGGGTCTCAGCCTCTGACTCAAATGCTAGAGAGAAATAGAGCTGGGTGTCAGCATACCTTTCCCCAAATCTCCTAATGGCTGCTTCCAACAGCTTCATGTAAAAGCTGAACAACACTGGGGACAAAATAGTGCCCTGTGGGACCCCACAGTTCAACTGCTAGGGAGCCGAGGCACAATCACTCATTGTTGTTCTCTGGAATCAACCGTGTAAGAGCCAAACCACTGTAAAATGGTGCCCCCAACTCACAGAGATCACTAGGATTCTCCGAACATCATCTTGCTGCTCAACTCATGCCCAGTTCCCATCCATGCTTGCGATTGCTGCTTGCTCTGTGAGAATGGGAAATTTGTGCAAATTGAGCAGCGATCGAACAGGAGATTTGCACAAATCTCCCCAAATTTGTGCAAATCTCCTAATTTGTGCAAATTTCCTCCATAGACTAAAGCTGGGCTGATTCAATCTACTGAGGAAATTTGTGCAAACTAGAAAATTTGTGCAAATCGCTCTGGGAAACAGGAAGAAGATGAACTCATGCCCGTGCTCAGCAATTTTCAAAAAATTCCAACACTGGGGAATACTTGTGGTAGCAAGCAAAATACATACTTTGGCTGAAATCGTTTCACCAGTAAGGATAGGAGAAAATCTCGTTTGATCCATATTTTTAAGCAAAATGACCTGTTTTTTTTTAATCTGTGGTTTTAAATTTTATATTTTATATTGTATTTTATGATTTTAACTGTTGTAAACCGATCAGAGAGCTTCGGCTATTGGGCGGTATAAAAATGTATCAAATAAATAAATAAATAATATGCATATCAGACCGCAGTTATCCTTCAGACTGCACACTTCTCCAAACTTTGCAGTGCAGTTCTTGGCTCAAAAAATGGTGTACAAAAATACACATATTAGGGAAACGTGTGTTCAAAAAATTGTATATTAGCATGTATTCAACAATTTGCAAATATTTGCATGATGTTCCCTCTGTCTGAACGTATAATCAGTGTCTAGTAAAAGTATTTATTGTATACATCTTATGAGAAGGAAGGAAGCATGCCTCATGCTTTATCATAGCAACCAAACACATATCAATATCCTCTGGAACAAAAACACATGAAGCGTTGGCAATATTTACTTGAGCTCCCATGCTGATAGCACTGCATCAGTAAGCCCATTCTCTTCAGTAGGTACAGAAGTGACCGACAACGCTGAAGATCAGGCTGTCAGGCAGAATGATCATTAAAAACCTAGCAAAGAATTCATATGAGAAATGGGTCTCTGGAGAAATGACTTCCATGCCACTGCAACGGTATAATTAATTACAAGGCAAAGACTCCAAAATCATCATCATCATCATCAGGCGATCACTCGTGACCGAGTAAGATTGTCTTCCGGGATAAAAGGAGGAAATTCTAAAGAAGATTGTGTAGACTCTAGCGATGGGTCCGTAAGTGACTGTGGAGGCCAATTCTAGATCCACACAGCTTCCCACAGTGAGGACACAGGTTACCAGATAGAAGATGGTCCTGTAAAGGATTCATTTGACGTGCTTTTCGCTTAGCACGTTTCTCCCTTTCACCTTGCACTCGGGCTTCTTCAAAGTCCATGGAACCTTTGTGAAAGGCCAACCTCCATTTAGATCGTTCATGGGCCAGAGCTTCCCAGTTTTCGATGTTTATATTGCATTTTTTTAGATTTGCCTTATGAACATCTTTAAACCTCTTATATTGACCACCGATATTCCGCTTTCCATCCTTGAGTTGGGAGTAAAGTAACTGCTTTGGGAGACGGCAGTCAGGCATTCGAACAACATGACCGGTCCACTGAAGTTGGCGTTGAAGGATCATTTTTTCAATGCTAGTAGTCTTTGCTTCTTCCAGTACACTGACATTTGTTCGCCTATCTTCCCAAGTAATTTGCAGGATTTTCCGGAGGCAACGTTGATGAAACCTTTCAAGGAGGTGGAAGTGACGTTTATAGATAGTCCATGTTTCGCAGGCATACAATAAAGTTGTACAATATTCCCATGTGAATGATGATAAAAAGTGTACAGTAAGAAATAAGTGTTCTATGCTGGAGTTAAGATACTCAACTTTGCACAGTTCTATATACCATCGCTTACGGTGTTTCAACAACTGTGTATAGCTTATCAAAGAGCAATTCCCATATGGATAGGAGAGTATTGGAATGCCTCTTTAGCTGACCCCAAGTATACTGTAGAAATTTACTCTAAACATTTGGCAGCCCCAGTTCTGAGCATTCTTCCCTATGAAAAGTTATAAATAAATAAATCATTTGCATTTGCCTTTTAATCAGATCTAGGTCTCAATGCTTCAAACGCATGTTGACCTGGTGCTGAATGGGGTACATCTACCCCTGAAGGACCAGGTCCGCAGCTTGGGGAGTCATTCTAGACTCCCAGCTGTCCATGGAGGCTCAGGTGTCAACAGTGAGCCAGGCGGTGCAGTATCAGCTCCATCTGATGCAGCTGTTGTGCCCCTGCCTTCCTAATCATCTGCTCCCATCAGTGGTTCATGCCTTGGTCTCCTCTCGCCTAGACTACTGTAATGTGCTCTACGTGGGGTTACCCTGGAAGACGGTTCGGAAGTTGCAGCTGGTACAGAATGCAGCAGCTCGCCTGGTTAAAGGCTGCCGCCAGCGTGATCACATCACTCCAGTGCTCAAAGAGTTGCACTGGCTACCAGTTGTTTGCCGAGCCGAATTCAAGGTTGAATTCGTTGACCTTTTGGGGGGGGCATTGACCTTTAAAACCCTGTACGGCTCCGGTCCAGTTTATCTCAAGGAGCACCTCCAGCAACATCAAGTAAGCCGCTCAACAAGATCTGCCACGGATGGCCTTCTCCCTGTCCCTTCAGCCAGAGGAACCAGGCTGGTGGGGACTAGGAGGAGGGCCTTTGCTGTGGCAGCCCCCAATTTATGGAACTCTCTCCCCAGTGACCTCCACCATGCCCCTTCCTTGATTAGCTTCCACTGGGCATTAAAAACGTGGCTTTTCAGGCAGGAATATGGGGTGGGTTAGGATTTTAAAGTTTTGTACTGTTTTTAATTGTGTTTTATACTGTGTGTGTGTGTGTGTGTGTGTTTCCCCCCCCCCTTGTATTTTATTGGACTGTACATCGCTCAGTGTGGCCGGATGTCTGGCCAGATGGGCGATTCATAAATATAATAAATAAATAAATAAATAATTATTATTATTATTATTTATATTTATTTATCGCCCATCTGGCCGGCAACCAGCCACCCTGGGCGATGTACATAGAATAAAAACAATAAAATACATTTAAAACAATATAAAAATTTTAAATTTAACCCACCCCATATTCCCACCTGAACAACCAGGTTTTTAATGAGCGACGGAAGCTCAGCAGAGAGGGGGCATGGCGGAGGTCACTGGGGAGAGAGTTCCATAAATTGGGGGCTGCCACAGCAAAAGCCCTCCTCCTAGTCCCCACCAGCCTGGTTCCTCTGGCTGAAGGGACAGGGAGAAGGCCGTCCGTGGCAGATCTTGTTGAGCGGCCTACTTGATGTTGCTGGAGGCGCTCCTTGAGATAAACTGGATAAATCACAAGTATTCTTAACTATATCTGACACACTGTTTTAAGTTTTGTTCCAGATCCCACACAGTCTTCCAACACAGCAATGAATGAGAAGTATTGTGGATTGTAACCCTGTAATAATTTTTCCCCACATACCGTACATAGCAGCTTTTGGCTCTGTCATCTAATTGGAAGAGAGTGATGAACACACTTGGAACACTATATTGTAGTTCTAGAATAAGTACAGAAAAGGACAACAAAAATGATGAAGCGGCTAGAGCAAGTCCCCTATAAGGAAAGGTTACAACGTTTGGGGGTCTTTAGGTTAGGAAAAAAGTGAGTAAGAGGGAGGCATGATACAGGTGTATAAAATTATGCATGGTGTAGAGAAAGTGGATAGGGAAACATCCCCCCCCCCTGTAATATTAGAACCTGGAGTCATCCAAGAAAGCTGAATGGTGGGAGATTCAGGATAGAGAAAGGGAAGTACCTCTTCACACAGCACATAGTTAAACTCTGGAACTCACCACTACAAGATGTACTGATAGCTGCCAACTTGGATGAGTTTAAAAGTGGATTAGACAAATGTATAGAGGTTAAG
Organism: Shinisaurus crocodilurus; assembly: GCA_021292165.1. Classification (NCBI taxonomy): domain Eukaryota; kingdom Metazoa; phylum Chordata; class Lepidosauria; order Squamata; family Shinisauridae; genus Shinisaurus; species Shinisaurus crocodilurus. The sequence continues at coordinate 266,593,375 of CM037876.1, forward strand.
ATTATCAGTGGGTACTAGTTTTGATACATAGATATATGTTACCTCCAGTATCAGACGCAGTATGCCTCTGAGTATCAGTTGCTGGGGAACGGGTGGGATATTGGTGATGCACTCATGTCCTGCTTGTTGGTTTCCCATTGGCATCTTGTGGGGACAGAATGCTGGACTTCACTAGATTTGATCCAGCATGGTTTTTCTTATGTTCTTAGCTGAACTCTCATCTGTGCGATGTACTCACTAGGTGTTCTTAGTCAAGTGCCCGAACCCCTTTCTGGTATTCAGTTCTGCACATTAGATGAATTCACGTTGGGGCAGTTAGCAGACTCTGCCGCTCGCCCTCGGTGCATTCCAAATTATATTGACAGAGCTCTCTGCTTGTTCAGCTGCATATGTGAGGTCTCCATTCAGGTGTCCAGTTAATGTGTGGCAGGGTGGAGCCTGCCATCTTCCATGCAAATTGAACACCTGAAAGTGGGTGCTCTCAGCCTCAGCCTACATCTGCAATATGGACATAATACTGAGCTATTTTACAAGTTTGTTGCAAGACTTACAACAACAAAACGTGTACGTGAACTGTTTTGAATATTCTAAAGAAGAAGAAGAAGAAGAAGATATAATCATTTCATTTATTACATTTCCATACTGCCCAATAGCCAAAGCTCTCCTACGTCAGCCCAGGCAAGGAGACTGCTGGGCGGCAGGGTGTATAGTACACAGCAGCAGAATCCTGATCTGTCTCCCTGGCCCAACAGAAGATGCAAATACTCTAGACTAGTCGTTAGATGGACAGGGAAGCCTGGAGAGAGAGCTAGAATTCCTATAGATTATGGCAACATGCCTTCCCTGGCCTTCAGGGTTGCCCTGTTACAGAACCAAGTATCCTGGTGGGCACAACTGAAAGAGACTAACTCCTCCCTGCTCACCAACTCATGTCTCAGTTATGCATGCTAGATCAGCTGCCTCATCCAGTATTAGATCATGGGTGAAGGAGCTCTTATTATGCACCAAACTGCATTTAAGAGCAGCATCCAGAGACCTGAGAGAAGGCTGATAGGACAACCATCAAACCTCCTGGTGGGACGAGGACCGGATGGCACAGCCGTTAACTGTCTGGACTGTGTTCCTCTTACCTGGCTAGCCCTTCTCCCAATGCCATACATCCTGCTACCCATCACCATACTCATTGTTCCACCAGGTCTCCCCACTTGGCCCCATATCTTCTCTCCCAGGCACATAATCAGGCCCTAAGAAGAAGACCAATCCCCTACCAAAGGCTAAAAACCCAGATTACCCAAGTGCTGGAGCGGTGGCTCTTGCCCTTGTGTACCCAAAATGGCTCTCCCAAAGAAAGATCATCATCACCCTTGGGGAACTCCACTGTTTAGTTTCCCATATTGTGAAAACTATCTGTTTATTCCTACCATCTTCAAACCTTTTCCTTGATGCGTTTGTCTCTGCATCCACTTAGCATTAAGTATGTGTAACTGAAATAATTGCATATTCACCCCTTTTTTATACCTGCCTCCATTCTCCTTCCTCCGTTGTTTCCCATGTGTCTTCTTTTCTAGATCTCAAGCTCCTCAGGGTTGGGACCTGTCTTTTCATTCTTTGTAAAGTGCCATGTACATGGATGGCACTGTAAAATTAAATTAATAATGCTGGCTGTTTTTAACCAATCTATCCACGAGGATCTGTCTTCTTATACTATGACTGCTATGTTTTCTTAGAAGCTTTTCATCAGTTCTTTTATAAAAAAATGTTTTAAAAGCCTAATTATATTCATAAATCCATGTGTTTGAGAGGTCTCAATTGAGATTTTGAATCACAATGCATTTTTATCTCTGCCCCTCCCAATATTTGAGGGAAGGGGCTTGTAGAATTCGTGCTCGAAAATGCACAGCAGAAACTTCCATTCTGATATTTCAGTTTCCCAAGGGACATATATTATATTGTGTTTTCCATTGTTCCTGCCCTCCTTGAAAATAGGTGCAGGATTCAAGCTGTTGAAATGCAGCATTTTATCCTGAATGCATGCAATAGTTGTTTTCATTTGAATATCTTCAAGGCAGGTATTACAATATATTTGCATCCCCCCCCCCTTCTGAAATAGAAGTAGAGGTCGAACTGGTACTTGAACTTGTGTCCTGAACACAAGCTAAGAGGGGAGGTTAAATCCCTCCCCCCACACCACAGTCCTGACGTGGATTGGGACCCCACAGCTACTTTTTCTTAAGAAAGAGATGTGGGCACTTCTAAGCACATTTGTTAAACAGGAGTGCAAAATGAATGAGTGAATGGGGTCGTGCAGGGCCGGCCCTACCATTACATGGGCTGATGCACTTGCTTCAGGCAACAGAGCACGAAGAGCAGCAAATTGTGCCACTCTCTCCCCTTGCCCCTGCCAGGACTGCCTGCCGCTGCCTCAGCAAGAGAGTAACTGGCTGGGCTCTCTAGAACAACCTGCTGGGTGCACTGCTAGCTGCTGCTGCTGCTGCTTCTTGCTGCACGTGGTGGTGGCCCTACCTACCTACCCGCTTGCCTGCTCCAGCTGCAGGGTCCCCGCAAGAGGCCGACCAACCTCTTGCGGTAGTTCAGCCAACCTCTCATGAGAGCCCGCAGCTGGGGCATGTGGTTAGCCAGGCCAGCTGGCCAAGCAAGTGAGAGAGCAGCCGGCTGACTGGCCAAGTGGGTTGGCTGGCCAGGTGGGGAAGCAGGGAGTGGGGGTGGGCGGGTAGTGGCAGCAGTGGCACTGCCACCTCACTTGAGGCAGCAAAATACATTGGGCCAGGCCTGGGATTGTATATATTAGCCCTGCCCCCAACATTCCTGGACCGATGGTGGGAGAATGCCAGTCTTTCACACATTCAGGGGGCTTCTGCTTGCATTCTGCTGAATGTGCTCAGAAGCCCGCTTCAAACCTTTGTGTGTTCAGCATGAAGCTTCCTCTCATGGGGCTGTGGGGGATGGGGCTGTGACCCTGCTCCCACTTCACACCTTCATTATGAATGTCTGAAGAAGGCTAACATGTAGTTTGACCTAATACTGAGTTTGGCCCTGAATGGCAGGAATTTGGTTTGAAGAAGCTTTTGGAAGTAATGATATGAAGGCTAGAATTAGAGCATTCCAGCCAGAAGCAGGAGGGTGGGACAGCTGGAAAGGTGAACATTTTGTGGCATGTGATGACACCTATTAAGATGCTTTAGTAGGCTAATTTTTAAAAAGCTTCCAGTTTTCACATCTGCATACAGTCCTGTAATATAGCCGTCATCCGTCGTCATCATCATCATCATCATCATCATCATCATCATCATCATCATCATCCCGTGTTGAGATGATAAAGGGAAAGATACTTGCTCCTCTGAATCTGAATTCCTCAATGCTTGCACATGGAGACTTCCACTTTTTGTAATTTCATTCAAAAGCATTGATTGGCACACATAGCGGAGACTTAACGTACTTTCAAATGCTGCTGTTAAAATAAATCTCATCTGATTCTATGATGTTTTACCACTCTGCACTGGTGGAAATTGCACATGCATGGAAATTATAATGAAATAAAATGTTTTGTATATAGCAAAAGCTTACATAAAATTGTTGCCTTTGTTTTGTTTGCTATTTTTCCTTGATGCTGCTGTTAATAGAAAGGACATGGATTGAAGAGAGGGCCTTCTTTTCCTAGGCAATGTGTTATTGATGAGCTGGCATTTGCCCTGTGGCTTTCCCGGAGGATTGCTTACATCTATTACTCACACACATCGATTGGTTAATTTGATAATTCTATCACCAATCAGCTTGTGTCTGACCTTTTTGCCATGGCAATGATGGCAGAGTCTTCATTTTTACATTGCAGACCTGCTAGATTGACCTTTCTGAGGAGAATGTCAAGACATCCCTTGATCTTAACCTGTCACTAAATTTGTTAGAATTACACTGTCCCTTAACCTTGATCTCATGTAGTTGTATTCCGGATGCACATTTTGTCTTTTTAAACATTTTTAAATAGTGTGCTTCTGTTGAAAACAACCAAAACAAAAGCCTACAGTTGAGATTAAAATTTGTTTTGCTTCTCTATCTATCTATAATACCGTTTTTTTAGGCAATTGCAACTCTTCACTGCTTACATTTGGAATGTTAGCTGCATAGCAGATTTCCTGAGGGCCTAAGCTATTATCTCCTGGGAGATTTTCCCCTTTCCTTTTTCTTCGGTGAATATAACATTGGTCTGTAAAATATCTTAAGTCATTACCTTGGTTATATGTTCCCGTCCCAACTGCTGCTTGATTTCCCTTTACTTAAATTGGATTCCTAATTGGAAACAGACCCAGCACAAACTCTCCAGTTGCCTGAGGCATGTAATGCAAGGGGTTACCCTTGAAGACGGTTCGGAAGCTTCAGCTGGTACAGAATGCGGCGGCTTGCCTGGTTAAAGGCAGCTGCTGGCGGGACCACATCACACCAGTGCTGAAGGAGTTGCACTGGCTACCAATTGCTTGCCAAGCCGAATTAAAGGTGTTGGTTTTGACCTTTAAAACCCTATATGGCTCCGGTCCAGTCTATCTCAAGGAGCGTCTCCAGGAACACCAAGTGGGCCGCTCAACAAGATCTGCCACAGACGGCCTTCTCCTTGTCCCTTCAGCCAGAGCAGCTAGACTGGTGGGGACGAGGAAGAGGGCCTTTTCTGTGGCGGCCGTACCGTACTCTCTCCCGAGTGACCTCCACCATGCCCCCTCTCTGATGAGCTTCCGCCGCTCATTAAAAACCTGGCTGTTCAGGCGGGAATATGGGGTGGGTTAAGATTTTAAAATTTTTATACTGTTTTAAATGTATTTTATTGTTTTTATTCTATGTACACCACCCAGGGTGGCAACCCCAGCCCCTTCCCACTGCTGCCTCATGGCTGTCTCCCTTTACCATGCATCCCTCGATGCATGCGCCTCTCCCACCTCTTACCTCATCATGTGCATCCCACCCATTCCCACGTCATGTGTGTCCCACCCCTTCCCTTGTCATGCACTCCCCTACCCCTTCCTTTCCTTCATTGTGTGCACCCCTACCACTTCCCCTTCCCTCATTGTGTGCCCCCTTCCCCATACCATGTAGCACCACACCCCTTACCCTCACCTTGACCTGTGTCAACTCTCTGGAGAGCTGCATGGCCGGAAGAAGTGGCTGTCACAGCTTTTGCAAGAGCCCACCAAGCCGTCCCGGTTGCCGTTTGGATGTCACTGAGAGGATTCTCCATGCAAGCCAGAGAGTGGGTGGCTGAGAGCAGCCGACCATCCTCTGTTTCACTCTGAGGTTCCCCTCAAAGCAAAACAGGGTGGGCTGGCTGCTGCTCCAGAGAGTCCCAGCAGCCGCTCTCTCGCTGCAGAGGCTAGTGGGGCTCTCTGGAGCACCTGCTGGAGGGGGTAGGAGGAACAGAACAATTTGCCTCTCCTCCCACTCCACCTCTGATGCCAGGGGGTTTAAACTCAATTAAAATAGGAAAAGAAACCAATTGGGTCCTCAATTCAAAAATAATTTACTTGAAAGTAAGTCCCATTCATTTCAATATAACTTCATTCCAGATATGCTGTCTTCTAGGGATGGGTGACCCGCCCGGCTCTCAACTCATGGTGTGTGAGCCAAGCGCTCCTGCTATGCAAGCCGAGCTAAGCGCAAGCACCAGCTGAGGCACTTGCCGGGCTTCCGGGTCCCGGCTCTACGTTATTTACATAGAAAATAGTATAAAATACGTTGAAAATGGCCTAATTTGTGCAAATTAGGCTGTAATTTGCACAAATTAGTCCATTTTCTACATAAACAATGTAGCGCTGGAACATGGAAGTCACTTTCCCCAGCTCAGCTGACGAGAATGCGAGTTGAGCCAGGGAAAAGGTAGGGTGAGCGGAGCTCTAGGGGTCGAGCCCGGCAAGTTTGCCGGACTTCCACTCCCCAATCGAGCTCCGCACACATCCCTAACTGGGCATTCATTCTACTGACCCCACTTGTTCTGGGTAAATTTGAACAAGATTGATAAGCTTTGTTATGCATCATTCCAATGTTCTTGCTTTTTAAATGCAAATATTTCATTATCTATGTGTACATATTTTAATAGGGGGCTGTCACCAAATTTGCCATTGGCAATCTGAGATAAAGTTACATTTACCAACAATTCACATGCTTCTCAGAGTACAGAGAATCAATCTGTTCCTTGGAAAAAGCAACAACAACATTTTATCCCACAGAGTCAGGAGGCTATCACAGTCAGCAAGCATATAGATTGAATACTAAGCATAGCTCATCAACTTTGGACTTGTTATGGTACTGAAGAATGAAGACACCACAGAGAAATCCTAGGCACAATATGATTATTATAATAGCAGTAAAGTGTCTTATAATAGATTCTTCTGCACCAGCTCCTATCAAGCCTAGAATAGCTCTAGTTTGAGACAGAAGTCCACTGATACAAACTAAGTGGCTTCTCATTGACCAGAAAGTGCTAAGACACCTGTAATTTCCTATGCTGCTTCTCCTCTAAGCAGATATTCTTAATGTATAAGAAAGTTAGTATTGTAAGGCTCTGCAACGGAACTGATTTTGTTAAAGACTAGGATGAAATGACTAAACTCATTTCACCGGTAATCTTAAGCAAATTCACATCTAAGCCTTTAGACGTTAAAGGCTAGTGTGCTAACAGCCTTGATATCCTCTGTATTCACAGAAAATTAAACTAAAACCAAATCTCAGGTGATTTTGTATGGACCAGAACATGCCCTCCTGTTAATTAGGAACTGTGTAAGAAGCCTGAGACATTAATAAGAAGATTTGTGTTAAAAATTGAAAGATTAAACTGTTATCTCACTCTTTGATTTCTTGTAACGGAACAATCTTCTGTGGTTTCGGTGCCTAATCTTAGGTGAGCTTGTGAAAAGGCCTTAGTTAATAAATATTATTTTAAATCAAGGCTTTGAGCAAAAGTGCAGATAGTAAGATCTTTAAGTGATCCTAGCTCATATAGCTCTAGATAGAGGAGGAGGAAGATGGGGAAGAAGAAAGACACTGAAATATGGGACAGAAATAGATGTATTAAACTGGGCTATTAGTACAATGTTTAAAATAAAGCAAGTGAGCTATTCATAGCAACAGGTTGAAGGCATAATATATACAGGAAGAGCAATCCAACAGCATCTCCGAAGGTGGATGAACTGCCACATCCAAGTCCTGCCTCTCTCATGCTGGCCAGGTGGAAGAGAGTGAGGAGCAGTTGTTTGGCCCCCACTTCCGTGTCTGTTTTTCCTCCCTTTTTTGAACTATCCCCTCACCCCCACCCCCATTGCAAGCAATAGAAGGGAAATTATTTACCCCAGGCTGTCTCCAGCTCCAGGGCTAGGATAAATATCACCATGTGTTGGGGGCATGTCCACACCATGGCCTTGATCTGCTTCTTTTTACCTCTCCCAATGTCAGATCTCTGATGTCAGGGCAGTAAAGGCTGTAGAAGTTTCTGTGCAGGCTGGGAGGGGGTATCTAAAATCTCCCCCTCTGAGGGAGATCCAAATGATCCTATGGCCCCTGGGACACCCTTCCAGAGACTATAGGATTCCAGCGTTAGAGGTCCCTTTCTTGAAACCAGAGTCATACAGTGCGCTTCTATGCTAGTCTACCCAGAAGTAAGTTTGATTGAGCTCAATGGGACTTACTCCCAGATACATATGTGTAGGATTTCAGTTGTAAATCAGTGTTGCTGTGATTTCAGTGTTTACAATGCTATTGGTTTGTTCTGTGATGTGTTTTTATCATGGTGCTTTAGAATTTACTATTTATTTATTATTCATAATAGTAACACTATTCGGCATTTATATAGCTCTGAGTGTTCAAAACACATCTCATAGATTATTTCAGTAATATTTACATTTGTTTTATGGTTTCATCTGCTGTTTTCTTATTTTTGGTGTGTGTGTGTGTGTGTGTGTGTTTTATGCTGTGCATCACCATGAGATCTAATATGCTGAAGGGGTATACATTTTAAATAAATAAATATGGCCCTCATGTTACAGACAGGGGACTGAGGCAAAGGGATCGTGGTTTACCTAAGACCACCTATTGAAACTGTGGCTGAGATGAGATTTGAATCATTAGCCTTCTCAGCTCACTCACACTCTGAAGACTTTACTAGCTCTCATAACTGGCATTTTATCATTGGGATTTATTGGATTGGATTGTTTTTATATTTATTTTCTGTAAGCTGCCTCAAATTTAGAAGACAATATAAATGTTTAAGGACATAAATATTCCAATAAATACACAGGTTCCACTGTAAATACATCACATTTAATAGTATTTCATAAATGTTTCAGGAGATCAGTGTTCCTATCTCTCAATTGTTAGATCACTTTTCCTACTACATCCTTTTTAATTTGGCTCTACCCCTTCTTTCTGGGAACATTATTCCCAATATTTTGTGTGTGTTTGTGTGCTGATGCTGCGCGTCTTCATTCCCACGCAGTCCACATGCGTACACGTATAACAAGCAACAGGGATTTATGGGGACTTTAACCTGAGCTGTGTTATGCACACAGAGGACTTATGCACTGCATTCTTAAATGGGGACCAGCTACTTCTAAGTTTACAGCTAATTCTAATTTGGGGAAATGAGCTCACACTCACCCAGTTTTAGAAAAAAAACTGGTTTTATTTTTTTTACGAAGAGTGTTCTCAATGTCGTAAATCCATCCAGTTCCAAGATAACCCGTGGTCATTATCACAGTCCCAAGGCCGAAGCCAAAATATATCATTCAAAAATACAGCAAACGTAAACCAGTTCGGGATCAGGCAAAGTCGTGGTCAAGGTCGTTCCAAGGTTCAAAGGTACAAGTCTGAATGGTCAAGGTCATTCCAAGGTTCAAAGGTACAAGTCGGGAATGTCAGGAGCGTCTGGCTGTAGCCGTAGTAACAAACAATTGCTTCCAGCATCTGAGTGTGTTTGGGACCTGCCTTTTGAGCAGGCACTGATTGGTCAGGCTGCACTTAGCCTGGCCCCACCCCAAACACACTCCGGCACAGCTGGTCTCTGTCTGACCTACTGGAGGCACAACACTCAAACACACACATGTGCAAATGTTACAGTGGAAAAAATGGCTTGGCTAGTACCCACCTCCATGTTAGTATACATGGGACAGTATACTCTTTCTAACAGGCCTAACTTAATGGATAGAAAAGTCAAAGACAGGGGAAATTAGCATTGCCAAATAAGGAGGTGATGGTAGCTCTGGGGAAATGGCAGAGAAGAGATTAAGAGGCTATACGACCAGAAGAGCTCAAGTGTTGGTGAAAGCTGGGCCATGGGGGCAGAAACTGATAGAATTGGAAGGAAATAGAACAAAGGACTGCCACAGTTACCTGATTCATGGGAAGGGTAACCCAATGGAATTCACTTATTGGTTGGTTGCAAAAAGTTACAAAAATGTAACTAGCATCAGGTTTCTCAGTTCAGTTCCAGATTACAGAAATGAGATGTTAGCCGCCCTCAAACTGTTTAGGCACTATTGAGTACCAAGTTATCAAGAGACGGCTGGATAGTGGATAGATCCAAATATATATCTAACTTGATTTCCTGGCACTCACAGTGATGATAGGAAGACCAAACAGAGGTCATTATTTGGGACCCTGGACCCACCACAATTTTGTTTAAAAATAGGTTTAGAGTTCCCAATAGAATTCAAAGAATTGAATGCTACCTTGATCCTGTTTGGTAGCCATTTCTCTAACACCTTAGACTCACTTCTTAACCACCTCATTTGCATCCAGAGGTGACAGCTCACAAAGGAAGGAAGTCACAGCACAAGCCAAACTGTGTTTCTGACCACATGGAACCCAGCCCTGGGACTCAATGGTCACTTAATGAGCATTGGTAAATTGTTCTCTCTGGGGGTACAAGGTCAAAGACAACAAATAAGGTGCTTCAATAAGGGCACCCATGACCTGAGAAACATGGGCTTGGTGCCAGAGTAGAATAAATAACTATACTAGTAAAGAGTTGCTAGGAGCAATGCTAAAAGTCAGTTGAACCCCTGGTTGATTCTAAGAGCTGAAACACACCATCATGAGGTGTGCTGCAGCAAAGAGAACTATTAAAGATTGCCTGTACTTCTTGGCAGTTATAGGGTTTCACACAAAAGGTTACAAAGGGTTTGATTTGTAGCTCAGAGGCTGGACTGAAGATGGGTTGAAACAAAGGTAACCAAAGTTTGGTTCTGACTACTGAATGGAAGGTGCAGGGAGGTTTCCTGCCTCTTGGTTACATACATTTACATGCAGCTAGCTATTCAAGGTATCATAGCACCATACTCAGAACAAAAGGAGTAATTAAGGTTACTTGGAGTAGATGGTCTTGTCATTGTGCTCACTGAATGGGTAAGTAAGTGAGGATTGGATCATTTTTCCCGCCATGGTGTTTAATAGGCCAATTCAAAGTGGATTCATGAGGCCAATTCAGTTTAATAGGCTAATTCAAAGGTACCCTTTGCTGGGTAGTAGCATTACCCAGTATATAGCTCCCAGTTATGCAGTATATAGCTCCCAGTTATGCAGCATTCGAGAGCCTGCTGCTAGTTCCTGGCAACTATACAAACCATGCTGTTTGGAACAAACATGGATTCCTGAGTCAAGGTGCTTGGGTAACATCCAATAAATAGTACATGAGAACAGAGAGCCAGCATGTCTGAAACTCCGCTGTAACAGTATGTGTGCATGCATGCATTCGTGTGTGTGTCTGTGAAGCTGAGTTTTACATCTCATATTTACATCTGAGCAGCTTCCTTTAAAAAAAAAAAAAAAAAGCCCCAGCGGTTTGACATTTCTCATGATGAGTCTATCTTGGTCCTCCTCATACCACCAGGTGCACAGGATAACATGGTATTACTCAAATCACAGAATCATGTGTGTAAGAGGTATTTTATGCACTGGTAATGAGGATTTAATAAACTAGCAAATAGGCAGGGTGAGTTTATTAACACAAGCTTATTAGCCTTGAGAGCAGTTTGCAGTTACTGTATTAATGGCCATGTAAATCCTCATAGTCACAATGCATGCAGTGCATATCAGGAATATCAGTCACAAAAGGCCTTCTACAGAACTGTGTGTAGTCCAGTGTGCATTCAGAGCTCTCTCCAAGTAGACTTCCTCATTGGCTTCAATGTTCAAGGGCAGTCCTGCAGAGATGAATATGCAGAGCTTCTCCCATAACTGAGTTCAGTGGGTAAGTCCTTGTTTTATAATGTGTGCATCAGAACTCCCACTCACATGCAGAACTTGAGGATGAAGTTTATAGGGTATATTATTATCAGTTCACAATAAACAGCAGGAAGACTCCAGTCAATCTGAAAACCAAAATCAACCACCTGACTGGAATTTTTTTTTTTTAGCAAATAACTATATAATACTAATATATTATACAATGTTTACACGAAGTGTGCATAATGAAAGTTTTCATAACAAAAATACAAGACTTTCACAACCATAAGATCTTATGGAAAACTTTATATTAACATACACCAATATATACAAAGTGTGCATATTAAATATTGAGATCTTATTGAGCTTTACATTACAAATACACCATAAAACCAGGATCACAATGATTACACAATTTTTGCATAATAGAGAACAGAGTTGACAGGCTTCCTGGTATCTGCCTGTTTCATCAATAAGTTCTTCAGAAAAGTCTTTACAGTAATTAAAATGACCAGTCAGGTGCGCAAAAATGATCCAAAGGAAATTATCAAAGTATGTCCTCCTACATGAACAAGACCAATTTCAGTTAAACAATATAATTGTACTACAAATATTACAATCCCACATTGTAAAATACTACCAATGTATTCCTGATGGCATTGATTATAAATGGCTTATTCATAGACCTAGTTGAAAGGCATTGACTCCAAAATTAGTTCCCCACAGCGTAAACAACCTATGTAGAAAGAAGAAACAAAAAGCTAATTCAAAAGCTTATATAATACAGTATTCTTAGAAACATATGAAAGCGCCTTTCCTTCAAGTAACCGTGGGAGCACAGTAATAACGGGTGAGCTACTTGTTGGAGGTCACTTATTCATTTATTCATTTAGGTGAAGCTCTCTGGGTGGTTTACCACAGTTCCTAGACAGGACCATGATACAATAAAAAGCATAATTTTTTTCCCATAATTCAAAATGTAAAAACAGTTTAAAATTTTTTAAAACAATTTAGCAGCTAGAATAGTGTTTAATATAAAATAGTCTTGTTAAAAACACCAGACATGGGCACCACTATCAAGCCAATAATCTTAAATATCTTTAAATGCCTCAGTATAGAGGGCCGTCTTTACCTGGCACTGAAAAGAATGACAAAGTATTTTATTTATTTATTTATTATATTTAGACCCCACCTTTTTTCCTTCAAGGAACCCAAGGTGGCTTACATAATCCTCCTCCTCCTCTCCATTTTATCCTCACAACAACCCTGTGAGGTAGGTTAGGCTGAGAGTCAGTGACTGGCTGGCCCAAAGTCACCCAGTGAGTTTCATGGCCGAGCGGGGACTTGAACCCAGATCTCCCGAGTCCCAGTCCAACACTCTAACCACTACGCCACACTGGCTCTAGGCACTAGGCGGGCCTCACTAGCCCTTCCAACCTCCCTCTGACACTGCCTATGGACTGTAGGAATGATATTATGTACCACCCTAACACCTATGATTTATCCCTAAAATGCATTTTATTTTTATTGAACAGGCTAACTTGTGATAAGAGGGAATGTCTATGTTGTTGAAATAAATTTTCAGCTTCCAGTCACATTTTTCCTTTGAAACTAAAACTGCCAATCCCTAGAAAACACTGGAGAAACCCTAATGATAAGTCATGATGGAAAGCAACCACAATTTAAGTTGCTATGGGAGCAATCCTATGGCCCATAGACTAGCGACTGAGGGGCCATGGGATGTTTTGGATTCCCAGCTCCAAGGTCAGAGACAGTGCTCCAACCTCGGAGCTGGGAATTGGAATTCCAACCACTCTCCCCCGTGCAGGTGGCTCAGAAAGAACCGTGCTGGCTGCCTCTCCAAGGTTGGGAACATTTTTATTTTTATTTATTATATTTATATCCCACCTTTTTTCAGGGATGGGGACTCGGACTCCAAGACTCAACTCGTGAGTCGGACTGAGTCTCCCCTCTGATTCGAGTCCCACTCGAGTCCCAATATTTTTAATGGGACTCGAGACTCGACTACTCGAGACCAAGGACTCTTCAACATCCCTGCCTTTTTTCCTGCAAGGAACCGAAGGCGGCTTACATAATCCTCCTCCTCCTCTCCATTTTCTCCTCACAACAACATGACCTCAGAGAGGAGTAAAATTTCAGTGGGCAGGGAGGACACTGGAGAGGCCAGGATATGTCCTATCCTAAGGCCTCCCCAGCCTCCTTCCCTCCTCCTCCGAAACACTTTCGCTACACGGGCAAAAAAGCCCTTCTAGCAAATATGCAGGGCAAGAGGGCAAGGAGGTGAAGATTGCCTCAGCTGCTCCTCCCAGCCTACATAGGATGCTCATAAGCCTAAGAGTTTGGGGGCTTATGAGCATCAAGGGCGCAACCCCCATAGAATTGCACCCTAAGTGTCACTTTCAACAAAAGTGGAATTTGTTTTCTACATTCTCTCAAACCTCTAAATATTTGGTTATCACATAGTTTTGATTTTTAAATTAGTTAATAAAATCACCCTTACTTGCATGTCAACACCCTTTAAGAAGCTTGGGGGGGGGGGATTTATGTCATATTTATTTTCAGTTGAACATACACCACTGTGTATGTATCAAAATAAATTTTTGATATATTTTAATGTATTTCCTCCATTAAAATAAATTTTGATACAGCTGTGATCTTCAGTAATAATCTGCACATCAAATGCTCCACTTTAAGCAGCCAGGAAAAAGCAGAAGAGAAAATTACATTTGCTGCAGAAGATTTCGAAGTGATGCAGGATTTCTTTTATTGTTAATTTAGAAGATGTAAAAGGCTACTGTGATTTTGACTCTGACAGTATGTCAAAACATTGTTTAAACTTTTAGTATTTTAATGTCCAACTTTAGCACATTCATTAGGTTTCAATCTTTACAAGAAGCCTGACCTACAACTGTTTTTTTAATCACATAAATTGGGGGTGGGTAGCACCACACATTTACAGAGCAATCTTAAGGTGTTGCAAAAACATGCTAGATCCTAATGTACCCAGTTCAAATCATGCACATTAGGCAGGAGAAAAAGTCTGGCAGTGGTCCAACATTGTTTATTCTCGAGAATAGTGAGATGTGGGAGTATAACACTGCAAAGCCACATCTCAACATGGATACTGAAATCTTATCAATTTACACAGTATCTTCTGATGCAATCCCACGCATGTGCCGTACTAACACAAATTTCTAGCTATGAATGGAAAAATACAGTAAGATAAACAAAACCTTAAACATGCATTCTAAGCAACTGGGACAGAGCTTAGCCAGGGCAGGCTGCCTTCTCCAACCCTCTACCCCCCTGTCCTTGCTAAAAGAGCAGAGCAAGATAAGCAAGGAGGCAACATTCCTCAGTCTCACCTCTCTGTCTCCATTTCTGGAACAAAGGTCAGTCTGAACAGCAGAAAGTCGTAAAGGAAAGCATTTCATTCTTTTTAACTCATCAGTTACTGAATTTTTACAACAAAGGTGTGTGTAGGGGGGAAATTCTGTAGCAAAAGAACCACTACCTAAGCCCTGCTGGCTTGCTGCAACCAGGGCAAACGGTGTGGGGACATTGTTTACCTTCTTTTTTTTTCTTCCGTGGTTTTCTTTTTCTATTTTCCTTTGCCTTAACTCCAATAGAAGAGAAAATGTTGCAGTTTGAGCTGTAGTGCTGGCAGCGGAGGTTCATCTACGCCTGTGGAGGTTTCCACAGGTGTACTGGGAAGGGGGGCAGGACAGATGTGCTGCCCCACCAACAGAGTTCCTCTCTGCAGTCAGAGAAGCAGTTCCACCACATCCAACAGCCTCTCAGCTGGCCTCTCGCCAGCTTTAGAATTGCTCCTTTAATTTCAACTCCTTTATTTCTCAGTGAGGTAGGCCAAAGCTATAGAATCAAAGAAAGAAAGCTTGAGACTTCCACTCCCTGACATTAGGACAAATGTACAAATGTTTTGGAGACAGTGGGATGGACCGGAGAGAAGGTTGGCCACACGAAGATAATTGGTGTTAGTCAAATCACTAGCTTTGTGCCAGATCTAGTTTTAGATTACTAATCAGACTTGGTCAATTGAAACACATCTTACCAGTTTTAAAACAACTTTGTTGGTTTCATGTTCATTTCCAGGCACAATTCAATATGCTGCTTTCAACCTTGGCTCCGCCTCCACACTGACTAAGGCTTTGTCTCTTAAAGGGGTCTGGTCTGTTTTAGCAGCCAGAAGCTACAACGATGTGGGAAGATTTGTGACATGCTAGTGTCCTCATGGTCAATGTCTGAAGATGGTAAGGGAACCTCTTGTAGAGACAGTGGAAACAATCCCCGGGATCTTTCTGGGGAACTTGGTCCTCGTGATGCCTTTCCTTGACTGAATCCTCTCCCTGAATCATTAACTCCGGAGCCTCTTCAGGGGACAAGGGGTCAGGGCCCTGGTCCATGATGACATAGTTATCTGCATACCTGGATCTTACCTGCTTGTGTGTGGCTGTGGCTGTGTGTTTATATGCAATGTATAAAAGGTAGCTCTTAACTTTGCTTTAACCTTTTGAATATACAAAGTGGCCATCTATACTGCCACTCTACACTGGAGCAACAATTCACCCCAGCCGTATTTCCTCACTGAAGAAAGTAGTCATTTCTTTTCCTTTTCATAGCTTTCCAGATGGCAACAACCTTTGTAATCTGGAAATACACTTCAGATCTTCTTCTAATTCTTCCTTTTCTTCTCCCATCCCATCTCTATTTGATTATGTGACCTAACCATATCAAATATAAGGTTTGTTTATAATATCAAATTATAATTCTTTTCCATTTTACAAGCTTGCAGTTGTCCAATTCTACTATCAGACCCTATCAGTGACCTTTTCTGAGCAGAGACTGCTCAGAGTGCCTCTAAAATATTTCAGTTTCACTAGCTTGCTTATTTATTTATTTATTTATTTTTAAATCTTGGTTATTACCGTAGTTTTACTTTTGATACAAACAGAAAGCCATCACACTGCTGTGATATAGAGTAATTCACCAAATAAAAATGGGATGCAAATTCAGTTGGTAATACATCATGAAAAAAATGTCATTTTGGAAGCTGCAGTGATCACTTAAAGTAATCCAGCTGGGAATGATGAAAAATTCAGGCCTATCAAAAGGCTGCCAAGAGTATAAGTTTAAGTTCTTTGCCAAGTTTAGGATCTCTGGGAATATATGCTGCCTAAGTGTCTGTTACTGGACTGATTTTTTCATTTTCATTTGTTTTTCCTATGCCATGCAGACACTTTAAAATAATAGTAAATTAAGCTTTTCTTTTCTTCAAACCAAAACTGAATAACATCTGCTTGAAAAAAGACAATGTTGTACTGGTCTTCTACTTACTTCAAAGAGAAAAGACTTCCTTATCCCAGGCTTACATTGGCTGTTTGTTGGTCCAAATGCTGAGATACTGTCCATTAAGTATATGAACCCACTGTAGGTTTTGACAAGGCTGTGGAGTCGGAGTCAGAGTCGGAGTCGAGGAGTCGGAGTCGGAGGAAATTTTGGGTACCTGGAGTCGGAGTCGGAGTCGGCAAACAATGCACCGACTCCGACTCCTACTGAATTTAGATTGGAATTTTAAAAAAAGCAAGTTTAAATGTCCCAATTCGCAAACAGTTATAATTAATGACTTCTGTTTTATAATAAATGCCCCTCCTGGATCCTCCCACTGCCCTATCTTCAGCAGCAGATCAGCACAAAAAAAGGAGAAGGCAGCAGCTTCTGCCCAACTACCTCACATATTAATTAATTAATTAGCATATTAATACAGAGGAGTCGGGGAGTCGGAGTCGGAAGTACAAAAAACTGAGGAGTCGGAGTCGGAACATTTATCTACCGACTCCACAGCCCTGGGTTTTGACTATTTATTTTTTTCATGAATAGCAGCCCAGCCCCACATTCCATGCTTCACTACTTAAATTGAGTTTTGAAACCAGTTTGCAGTGCTGTTTTAAAGTCCCAACAGGCACATATGCCTACAGGAATTTTCTGTATTTCAATATGAAAAAAGTCTGCCAAACCTATTTGTCCTTTAATTCTGAACATATTTCTTTTTATTGTCCTTTAATTTTGAACATATTTCTTCTTAGTGTGAACTGACATCATTATGGATAGGTTGATTATTAAATAACCATTAAATTGCCAGGGGCCGAATTTCTCGGCTACCTGAAGCTTAGTGCTTACTCCTATTAGCTATTCTCAAGGGCTACAAAGGGGTGGAAATTGTGCCAGTTTTGAGATGAGGCAAGGCTAATGTCAAAGTACAATGAATGTGTAGAATTGCATCATGTAAATCTACCAACTTACACAGCTGGCCTTTTGCTGTACTGAAAAGAGCTGATAATTCTAGGGTAAGCTTACTGTATTAGAAAGGTTAAGGCAAACTGAAGTCCATTGAATGAAAACTCTATTGATGGGCTAATTCCATTTTTCTTGGTGAGATTCAGTGGACTTCTGATAGGGATGGGCAACACTGAAGAACTTAACCTGTTTGTACTCAGTGGACTTTGGCGCACCTTGCCGACTCGAGAACCGAAAGCGGGCGGAGTTAGGGATTTTTTTTACTGCTTCTGTTCTTAAAGCGGACCAACATTTGTGCATATATATTTTTTAAAAGGCGGGAAGATTTACATAAAATACACCCGCAATTTGTACAATTGTGGCCATATTTTATGCAAATTCTGCAAATTGCAGCCGTATTTTGTGCAAATTTATCTGCCTTTAAAAAAATATGCAAATGGTGGCTTACCGGTACTTTAAAAGCAGAAGGCCACGTGCTGACTTGACTTGTGTCAGAGTGAGTCAGTGCCATCGCTGGATAGACGGTCCAGAATCCAGAGAGCCGAGTCAGACCAATCTGCTGGATTTTGACCCCCCAAGCAGATTCCTCACACATTCCTACTCCTGAAGCATGTTGGGTATCTTATTACAAATGCTGAAAACACCATTATATTGAAAGCTAAGTTACAGAAAGAGAGCTGTAGGTACCTCCCTTAGAATGCATATTTGTTTTGCAAATTAAATAATATCATTGTGTGTGTTTTTAGGACAGAGTTACCAAAAATGTATGCAAAAGCAGGTTCGTGATAATTGAGTTGTGAATTTCTGAATTTTGGTTAGTTAACAAATAAAGTCCAGCTATCTGAGTTTTCACAAGAAGTTCTCTGGGTGAGTTTGCACGGCAAGGAAGTCCATCCTGCAAATAAGCTATGCAGTCTGGGTCTTTCATAGGACAACCCACGGTGCATGCGACAGGTGATCAGGCTCCCTGTGGGTTGTCCCCCCATCCTTCCCCCTTGGTCCTCTAGCTGCTCTTCCAGGGGACTTGGTAGCTAAAGCTATCTTGTCTCCTACCTGCTGTGTTTGCGAGCCTTTTTGTGCTCACCGTGGCTTTTTTCCTCTTCTCCCCCCTTTCCCCCCAGAGATCACTTTTCACAATCTCTGAGGTGACAGCCTGTGACAGCCCCTCCAAAGTGCCCAAGCAGCACATTGGAGGGACTGTCACTGGTTCTCCACCCCCTTTTAAAATTATTTTAAGTGCCAGAAATTTGTGCAAAAGGTTTTTATTTTTTAATTTTTAAAAAACCTTTTAGTTGGTTTTGTGCAAGTGTGGATATACACATTTGCAGGGGTTCCAAGTGGGAAGCCTCACCTGGGCAATCTCCTGGGCGGCATCTGCTATCAAAGGGCAGCAGGCAACAACCATGGACATTGACCCAGAGAGGCTGCAAATAGGTTTATTTTTGACTTTGCGCTCTCTTGACTGCTTTCAAAAGGTAAGCTGTCAAGGGAAGGCAAAGCCGCAAGGGATCTTTGCTCATCAAAAGGGGGTTGAGAAGTGTGTTCCCCCTTCATAGTGAGGTCCTCAGGGTTTTTAGTGTCTACCCCACCCAGTTCCCAGTGCTCCACCTTTCCCACCCTTTCCCGAGACTCTAGGTGCTCAGGAAAGGGGAAAAGTGCACCCCACCCCATTTTCGCTAACACTTACTTTTGACAGCTGTCAAAAGTAAGGCTTCCTTTTAAAACAGGGATTTAGGCAGGGCTAAACAGGGTATTTTTGACAGGAAAATATTCAGATTGAATATACATATTTCCCTGTCAAAACTACCTTGTTTAGCCCTGCCTAATTCCCTTAGTGAAAATGGGGTGGCATGCACTTTTCCCCTTTCCTAAGCACCTAGAGTCTCAGGAAAGGGTGGAAAATATGTATGAACATATGAGCTACTACATGTGGACACAGCAACAAGCCAGAATTGCTGAGAATTCTGGCTTGCTGTGCAGTCACTCCTCAGTTTCCCGTACCAATGGGAAGAGCTAAACTAACCAGAAATTAACAAGGAATCAAAAGCTTCCTGTTAAGTTATCTTGAACTCCTAATTTGTAACTCCCTTAACAAACCAGAGTCTGAAGCCAGGGTTTGAAGTTGGTTTACTGTTCCTGGTTTGTTAGACAAGTGACAAACCAGGGTCCAGGTTCAGATGTAACAGGAAGCTTACATCCAAACATGTTTACTGAGTCTGACCATCTGGACTACTGTTGTCTACCATGACTGGCAGTAGCTACCCATGGTCACAGGCAGGGCTCTTCCCCAGCACCCCTGCTAATCTAAAAGTAGAACAAGATATGCCAGAGGTTGACTCTAGGACCTTGTGCAATATACATCCCACCCTTAAAACTCCCAGTATTTAAAATACCTTGTTATCCCTACTTCATATGACTTGATGGCTGAGACAGAAAAAAATGCCATCTTCTCTTTGTCAGGGCTTCTTGGGACCTGCATGAAGAGAAGTCTGTGGGGGCTCAGAGCTATGGCTGTGTAATCATCAGCCTTGTGAAGTAGTTTAACATTTGCCTCTATCTGGGATAGGTAAAACAACCCTAAATATTTCAGACCTTAATGCACTCATGTTCTTACCAGGAGGCTTCATGTTCTTAAACCCATATGTTCTAATTGATTTGTAATTTACACTATACTTTATTTGTTTATTTATGTATTTACTGTATTTGTAGAGCCACCCCATAAAATACTTATAGAGGCACCCCCATAACAAGAAGCAGAGAGTAGGAATAAATGAGCAGTTCTCACAATGGGGGGATGTAAGAAGTGAGGTCCCCCAAGGATCTGTATTGGGACTGGTACTAACTTGTTCAGTAATGATCTGGTGTGAGAGGTGAGCAGTGAGGTGGCCACGTTTGCGGATGACACCAAATGATCCAGAATGGTTTTTAAAAATGGGATTGCGAAGGGCTCCAAAAGGTTATCTCCATGCTGGGGAAATGGCCATTAAAATGGCAGATGTGGTTACAGGGATGGGAGAGAATTTCAGTTCAGTTCAGTTTTGATAAGTAATTTACCAGAATTAGCAAAGGTTTCCATATTTGGGATGCAAAAAACTTGAGATGTTAAAAAATTGAATGTTGGAGAAAGTGAAATCAACAGATTTGACTATCCCTATTCAGTCAGTATAAACAAAAGTAAAGTGACACACCTTGGCGCAATATATCCTAACTTCACATACTGTATACAATAATGAGGTCTGAGCTGGCTATGACTGACCAAAAAAGAGATCTTGGAATTGTGGATACTTAGCTCAATGAAAATGTTGACACAGTGTACGGCTGCTGTGAAAAAGGCAAATTAGGAAATGAATTTTAACCCAACCCACCCCCACTAATATCATAATAGAAATCTATGGTACAACCACACTCAGAATACCGTGTACAGAGGTATGGTCACCCTACCTCAAAAAGGATATTGTAGATAGAACAAGGACAATTTACCTAGCATCAGTTCATCATACCTCAAATACTTACCTATCACAAAATTGACTGTGGATGAAAAAGACTTTGGAAAAGGCACCCAGCTGGATTTGTTCCTTTGAAATTCTAATTTTTGGGGGGGATTTATTTTATTCTGGTTTATTGCAATCTCTGTAATAGATTGGATATTTTGTTTATTGCTTGGTTGTTATATAAATGTTAAAAATTTAATTAAAAAACAATTTTAAAAAAAGATATTGTAGAGCTGTTATGTTTGGGGGGAAGGCAAGTAAAGGTGGACATGATAGAGGTGTATAAAAATGTGCATGGTGTAGAAAAAGTTGATAGGGAAAGTTTTTATCCTTCTCTCTTAATAAAACCCAGGGTCATCCAATGAAGCTGAATGGTGGGAGATACAGAACAGGCAAAAGGGAGTATTTCTTTACACAGCGCAAAGCTAAACTATGGAATTTGCTTCCACAGGATGTGGTGATCGTTACCAACTTAAAAGAGGGTTCCCAACTTAGGGAATTAGATGAATGAAGGATAAGATTATTATGTCTATTAGTCATGATGGCTATACACTTCCTCCAGGATCAGAGGCAGCATGCCTCTAGAATACCAGTTGCTGGAAACAACAGCAGACAAGGGCTATTGCCTTTGTGGGCTTCTCAAAGACATTGGTTGGGTGGAGAACAGGATGCTTGACTACATAGACCTTTGGTCTGATCCAGCAGGGCTCTTCTTATGTTCTTAACACAATTCTCTGGGTGGATCACAAAACAAATACTTAAAAGCCTGCAGCAGAGCTATAGGAATATTAGAGAAACGGGAATTAAAAAAGCATTGCATAGCTTATTCTTTCCTTCAGGAGCAACTGTAAAGTGCTATAGTGTCACTTTACTGATTATCCAGATCTTTTTCTTTTTCTCTCTTTTTTTAACTTTTGTTGTTTGTGACCTTTCTGAAATCTTGTTCTCATGTTATCTTGTACAGGAGGGGAAAACAGAATACAGTCCAGGAATGCCAGTATATTTTGAATTATCTAAAACAGGGATGGGGAATGTGTGGCGGCCCTACAGAAGTTGTTGGACTGCAAATCCCATCAACCCTAGCCAGCATAGCCAATGGTGAGGAATGCTGGCAGTTGTATTCCAACAACATCTGGAGGGCTACACGTTCCCCATCCCTGATCTCTAAAGCAATGTTATTCAAACTATGTTCCAGGGAACTTTGGGGTTACGTAGAAGCTTATTAGGGGGTTCCTCAAGGAGAAGACCAGCAATGATGGAAAAGCATCCCCAAAAGACAGTCTGTCCACCACTATCGATCATTGTCTGCTTTGTACAGCACAGGGGGTGTTCGGGGTGCTCCAGTGCATGCTCTCAGTTCACATCTTGTGGAGTGATGGTGAAGCTGACCAGTGGTTTCCCACATGAACTGAATGTGTGCCCTAGAGCCTTCTGAGGAGTTTTCTGTAATGAGTATTTCCTTTGTGAGATTGTGCTGATGGGGATTCCCTAAAAGAAGATAAAGTTTGATCATGATTGATTTTGGGTAATGGAGACCCAAGAAAATATAGGTCGGATCCAGACTTACTCATGCATGGGTCAACTTAGTCATGACTAAAGTCTCATTGATTTAAATGGGTCTAGGTCAAAGCATGAATCCAACCCAGTGGAACCCATTGATACTTTATTTTTGTTCATTTTGAAATGGTTAATAATCTACCACTTTCTTTTTAAATGCTGTGAATCTCAGGGATGTTGAAGAGTCCTTGGTTTCGAGTCACAAGTCTTTGCACCCGAGTCTCGAGTCCAAGTCCTTGGTCCAAAATGGTGACTCATGAGTCATGAGTCACTCCCAAAGCTGACTCCACAAGTCCCTATTAAAATCAATGGGGTTTTCCCCCAACAAAATAAGGCTATTTCAGATGTGTGGCTTAAATAAATTCTAGCCACAAGTGTGCCTTTTTATTTCAAAACTCTGCAACTGATTTTGGCAAGAACAGACCAGGCAGACAAACCCAAAATAACCAGACCGGCAGAGGCCTTTGTCTTGGACAATTCAAACTGTGGAACTGGTTAAGAAAAGACCAGGCAGGCAGAGGAGGCAGGGAACCCCAAACAGGCAGGCAGAGGCAGCCAAACCCAAAATGTCTGAAAGGTTGCATTTTAGGAAAATGATTTTAAAAAATAAACTTGCTGTACTTCCTAAAACCTATCCATGTTGCATTTGAGAAACATGATTTTGGAACACGAGTCCTTGGTCTCGAGTCCCGAGTCGAGTCTCGAGTCCCATTAAAAATACTGGGACTCGAGTCTGACTCGAGTCTGACTCGAGTCAGAGGGGGGACTCAGTCCGACTCACGAGTCGAGTTCTGGAGTCCGAGTCCCCATCCCTGGTGAATCTACATACTATGTAAGGGTTTGTTGCTTTTGCTTCTTTTGGCTTTTAGTTACTTCCTCCTCATGACTAGAAATACTCTCTTATTGGAAACCTCCATACCAGTGGGCTAAAGATGCTAAAGCAGGGGTGCACAACCTATGGCCCGGGGGCTGCATGGCAGATTATTAACCATATTAGAATGAACAAAAATAAAGGAACAATGGGTTCCATTGGGTTGGATTCATGTTTTGACCTAGACCAGTGCAGCAGGGGTACAGAACTTCTTTCCACCCGAGGGCTGAATTCCATTTTGGAGAAGTTGTGGGGGGAGGGCTGCATTCCAGCGGAGGGCATGGCCAAAGGCAAATGGATGGGGCAAAA
The DNA here is from genome assembly GCA_021292165.1 of Shinisaurus crocodilurus. Lineage (NCBI taxonomy): Eukaryota > Metazoa > Chordata > Lepidosauria > Squamata > Shinisauridae > Shinisaurus > Shinisaurus crocodilurus. Next base: position 266,617,153 of record CM037876.1, read on the forward strand.
ATTCCAACATACTTTAGCTTAAAGCTCATACTGCCAGTAACTATGCCTTAGGAGGGGCATTTCAACCTTTTAGAATGGGGAAGGAACTGCACTAAAGCCGGGAAACCACCAAATAATCACTGGTTGGGGGAAGGAGGTGGGGCCAGCTGAAGGATGGGGCCTTTTGGGGACCCCGGAGGGCCAGATTTTGATCCCCGGAGGGCCAGATTTTGCCGCTGGGTCTGAGCTTCTGTAGCCCTGCTGTGCAGGTTTCCTCAGAAATAAGTCTTATTAAGTTCAAGCAGACTTACTTCCAAGTAAGTGTGCATAAGATTGCACCATTACTGGTTAGTGTGAGAAGGTTTTCAAATTTCTTGAAATGTCTGCGATGATTGTGCACAGAGGATTTGATGGGAGCATTGTGGATTTCAATTAAGGCACAAGAAATGTCAGTGTGATAGCCAGGGTTGTTGGAGTCACTGCATTTGTCTCAGATTGCTAATTATTTACAAAATTAGGCAGTGGTATTGAGATAAGCAGTGAGATGAAAATTTAAATAAAATGCTTCCATGGGAAAAAAAAATTCTGCTCACTCTGTGTAAATCAGTAAGTAAATCCTGAGTGCAGTTCAACAGCATGCTAATGGGTAATTTGATGCTGTTACTTTTTATTCATTTTCATCTTTATTTTCTGAGGAGTTCTGATTAAAGCACTACATGTTTCGCACCAGTTTTTGATTGCTTCTGTTCCCATATCCCATGTTAATCATGAGTTTCGATAACTTTGCTTAGTTCATTATTATCGCAAGATTTCCTTCAGTTCGCTGCTTCTGTTTTAATTGTTTATGGCCAAAAAAACAGTGCTTGCTGTAGTTTTCAAGGTGCTTCTGTATTTCTGAGATATCTGTGGGGCACTTAACCTACATTAGACCTAAGAGGTCTGAGGGTTCTTCAGAAGACAAAGAATTTCATGATACTGTCCTCGAGGATGTGTCAAGGGCAATACAGACAAAAGACTGATGTCTCCTTTAACAGCTTGATTAGTATCTCAGGATATTCAGCAGGAATCACTACAGTTCTACAAAGTACTATATTCTCATTCAGCATAATATGGCTGAATACGTGTGCTATATATGACAATGGTGAAGACTTATCTGTGCCCCAAGGGCTAAGTGCTATAACACTTTTCAAGTGGTAGGCTTGATAGAAGGGTTGATTGAGAGATGCTGATGTGCTAAAATGCAACATTAAATAAGTTGAGGAATTAAACATAGATCTGTATTTATGTTGATTTTATTTTATGATTCAAAGGCATATTTATTTACAGCAGCAAAATCTCTTGTAGAAGTAAGCTAAATCATTCTTGTATTGACCATTTTTTCATGTTGTTCTATTGAGGCCCCTTCCCAACTGAGTTCCTTATTGAATTGTATTTCTATGAGGGTATTGTAGGTTAGCAGCACATTTTATAGTACACAAAAGATGTGCCTTCTGAATTTTCAATGCCTTTCATATTGTTCCCCATAGAAAAAACATCTCTGAAATACTGAATAAATCAAAATAGAAACATTTGGCTCTTGACTTGCTGCCAACATTATTTTTCTCTAAGTTAACATTTGTTGGAGTAGCCTGTCTAGCCTACCTTTATCTGTTTGATTAATATATACGAAAAGGCCTTTTGAAACCCTCTGTTGCATTTTTGGCTAAAAAGCAAAGGAATTCATACTCCATTTATCTTTAAAATGAAAGCATATTAGTGCAGGATTTAAAGCAATCAAGATACACATATGTACACACACTAAACTTAAATGCTGTTTTCTGTGATTCAGGGACTCTGCTTGACAGTGTCTTAGAATCAAATCTATAAGCCTGTAGCATGTAATTGTTTAAATAAGGATTTCAGCTGAAACTGGTATGACAATGACTAGAAGATTTTGTTCAGATATTTGTAGAATTTAAGTGACGGGGAAAGCTGTATATTAACCTGATTTGAATCGGGTTCCAGTTATTTTTATATCCTATCCTTGAAGTATTCATTCTTTGAAATGGTATACATACAATGTGCTGCTCAATTTGATGCAGTTAGATAGGTGCATCCCTGAAAGTGAGAAATTTTGCTGCCAGAGCATAAGACTTGTTCAGCCAGCAGATAAGTGCTTAGACTGGGGTATATAAGTGCTTTACCAGTGCAACATTTCAAAACATGACAGCATGTGCCAGTGTTTCAGTAATCCATTTTAAATGATAGTACAAATGTTTAAAATTTGAGGTGTAAAGGATTTCTGTAGAGTAACTTGTCTTTAATGGAAAATACACACCTTTGTTTGGCTGGGTTTTGAATTCTGTAAGTACTAGTACTTCCACCTTTGATCAGCATGTATTGTGCCTAGTAATAGGACGGAAGAGAGGAGACCCATCAGCAGGGGTCAGTTAGGTCAGGAGAGAAGGGCATGCCACTGGGAATGGGCACACCAGCATGATGTATCCAGATCTCTTGGTGGACTACAGAATGTAGTATCAGCCTTCATTCACTTATCGCAGGGAGGGACGGAAAGTCAGTAGTAGAACACTGCACCTACTTTACATGCAGAAAGTCCCAGGTTCAATCCCAGGCATCTCCAGATAGGGCAGGGAAGGAATCCTGCTGAAACCCCAGAGAGCCACTGCCAGTCAGTGTCAACAATATTGGGCTAGATGGACCAAGGGGGGTCTGATTCAGTATAAGGCAGCTTCTTATATTCCTATGGCAGGATCCTTCTCAGGTCCACCCTAGAAGATTTAGGGGGGAACAAGGCCTGGACCTAAGCCCAATTTTGAGTGCCTATCCTAGACATCACACTGCAGCCCAGTGGAGACTGGTGACTCCTGTGTCAGTGGGGCTGCTTATCCATTGCATCTTTTTGTTTGAGCTTTATAGGAGATATCTATGGTGCTCTATGGTGGTGAACCTATTTTGGGGATGGAGTTCCCCAAAATAGGTTCACCATGGATAGCTCCCATAAAGCTCCAACAAAAAGATGCAATGGATTAGGAGGAGTCCCACTGGCACAGGAGTCACCAGCCTCCCCTGCGCCATAATTTATTAAACTGCTGTGCGTTACTAGAGTCCAAATTTGGTTCAGTTTAACCATTCAGAATGCAAGTTGTGTCACCAGCGAACCTCACAGCAGAGATTTCCTTTAGGAGACCTTGGGGAATACTGGATGCACAAACTGTTTGTGTGACTGGGAAACGCCGAAAGCTCTGCCTCCACCTCCCGGTCCCAAAAGAGGTGTGATGAGCAGCAGTCATTCTTTGCCTTACACCAGTGACAGGCACCCCCTGGACCCTCCCACGGGCTGCACTCCTTCCAGTCCCCACAATCAGCTGTTTGCTGCCGAATTTTGGTGGCTTTTGAGTGGGTCAAGAGTGAAATCTGGAACAGACACTCAGGAATCGGAGAAGGCAGAGTTGTAGAAGATACAGATCTAAAGCATCTGTTGGAACATTTTGCTTCTCCATAAAGGACATGGGGATAGCTTTAAAGAAGAGTCACGATACCCATGAGCCTCAAGAGCCAATGGAAGAGCCAGTGTACACTTAATACTGTGTTTATATTTATATTTATATTTATGTATCGCCCATCTGGCCGGCAACCAGATTATTACTTAAATGTGGTTAAGCATGCCCCGCTCTCTCTCTCTCTCTCTCTCTCTCGCTCTCAGTCCTTCTTCCTTCTAGAATGTGAATTCCTCTCACTGCCAGGCCTAGGGATGGGGATCATTGGTGTATTCACCAATTTAGTATGAATTGACCTAATCACACTTCCTGAACTAATACACAAAAGAGAACACAAATCAGAACCAAAAATCTTTGGGTTTTGCACTTGTCTGAATTTTGTGAGTCAGATCTCTGATCAAAAGAAGTGTACAAAACTGCATACATAGTGTACAGAATGGCATATGTTGGGGGAAATGGCTTGCAATATATATATATATATATATTCTTGCGGGGAAATATGCACAAAAATGTGTACACATTTTCATGTAGGCAAATACACACACAGCAATGCATACAGATTTGTATGCAGAATTTTTTAAAAGAAAAGTAGAGCACCTACTTTACATGCAGAAAGTCCCAGGTTCAATCTCAGGCATCTCCAGATAGGGCAGGGAAGGAATCCTGCCTGAAACCCCAGAGAGCCACTGCCAGTCAGTGTCAACAATATTGGGCTAGATGGACCAAGGGGGGTCTGATTCAGTATAGGGAAGCTTCTTATGTTCCTATGTTCTCAGGTCCACCTGCATGCAAATCTGTATGCATTGCTGTGTGTGTATTTGTCTACATGAAGATGTGTACACATTTTTGTACATATTTCCCGCAATATATATATATATATATATATATATTTGCAAACTGATGTAGAACCAGGACAAAACAAACTTGTGCTTGAAAAAGTGAAAATGCTATAAAAAAGAAACAGACAGATTCGTCCATCCCTAGTCAGGCCTAACATCAGTTAGCCGTTACGTTGGCGTTAACACTAACAATGACTTGTGTCTTAATTTGTATAGATAGAAACAGACAAACATTTTGTTATTTTGTGATCAGAATGGTATGAAAATTATTCAACTCCTAGGCAAAAATGCTGATAAATCAGCACTATCACCATCTCATAACCACTTTACTTTTTCTGTTTTTTTAATGTATTTCTCAAAAATAAAAGGAAAATGTTTCTTATATCCTCATATCATATGTATATTTACTCAAACGTATGTCCCACTGAATTCAGTGAGACGTCTAGTAAGCATGCTTAGGACTTCAGCCTAACAGTTCAGTCCTATCCATGTTTACTCAGAAGTGAATCCCATTTTGTTCAATGGGGGTCACTCTCAGGCAAGTGTGCATAGGGTCACAGCCTTAGGGCACAATCCAATGGGGATGCCCAAAAGCCTCCGAACGCGGAAGATTACAGGCATCCTGCGCAGGGCAGGGGAAGCGGCGGAGGCAATCTCCTCCTCCCCGCCCCTCCTGTCCTGCAGTTCAATCAGCTGTCTAGCTGTGGCACTTTGAATGGGAAGGGAAGGAGGCTGGAGCACCGTAAGGATACCTTGTATCCTGGCAGTGCCAGTCTCCTCCCCTCTTTGCCCCCCCCAGAACACCCCCTCAACCCCTTCTCTGAGGTCGGACTGCTGGGAGAAGCAGCCAGTGCGGTTCTTTCTAATGCCAACTGCAGGGGGGGCAGGGGGCTCCGAGCACAGATCCCCACCTTCGAGGTCATTCATTTTCATTTTCATTTCATTTATTTCACTTCTATACCGCCCCACAGCCGAAGCTCTCTGGGCGGTTCACAGCAGTTTGTGCATAAAAACAACAATAAAAACATACAAAATAGTTAAAAAGATTAAAAACCAAATTTAAAAACACAGTGTAAAATAACAATCCAAAGTTAATAAAACTAAGCCTACAGGTGACAATCCCCCCCCCCCGTGCTATTTTGAGCTCTTAACTATTGAATGGCTAGAGGGAAGTCTTAACCTGGTGCCGAAAAGATAGTAAGGTTGGCTCCAGGCAGGTCTCAGTGGGGAGTTTATTCCATAATTGGGGGGCTACCACTGAGAAGGCCCTCCTCCTTGTTGCCACCAACCAAGCCTCTCTTGGAGGTGACAGTCGGAGGAGGGCCCCAGATGTTGAGCGTAGTGTCCGGGTAGATTGCGGTTGGGAGAGACGTTCCGTCAGGTATTGTGGTCCTAAGCCATGTAGGGCTTTATAGGTTAAAACCAGCACCTTGAATTCGGCTCGGAAGCATATTGGCAGCCAGTGCAAATGGGCCAGAACCGGTGTAATGTGCTCGGACCTTCCGGTCCCCGCAATACGCCTGGCTGCTGCATTTTGCACAAGCTGCAGCTTCCGAACAGTCTTCAAAGGCAGCCCCACATAGAGTGCATTGCAGTAGTCTAATTTAGAGATCACCAGAGCATAGATTACTGAGACCAAGCTATCCCTGTCCAGATAGGGGCGTAGCTGGGCCACCAGCCGAAGCTGGTAGAAGCCACTTTAGCCTCAAGTGTGGCCTTAGCCTATGTGTGGCATAGTGGTGGGAGTGTTGGACTGGGACTCGGGAGATCCGAGTTCTAGTCCCCGCTCGGCCATGAAACTCACTGGGTGACTTTGGGCCAGTCACTGCCTCTCAGCCTAACCTACCTCACAGGGTTGTTGTGAGGATAAAACGGAGAGGATTATGTAAGCTGCCTTGGGTTCCTTGCAGGAAAAAAGGCGGGGCATAAATATAATAAATAAATAAATAAATAAGTGACAAAGATGACACCAGGAGCACCCCCAAGCTATGAACCTTCTCCTTCAAGGGGAGTGCAAGCCCCATCCAGAACAGGTTGAACACCATCCGGTCAAAGGAAACCACCCACTAACAGCATCTCAGTCTTGTCTGGATTGAGCCTCAGTTTGTTAGCCCTCATCCAGTCCATTGTCGCAGCCAGGCACCGGTTCAGCACATCCACAGCCTCACCTGCTGAAGATGAAAAGGAGAAATAGAGTTGCGTGTCATCAGCGTACTGATGGCAACACACTCCTAAACTCCAGATGACCCCACTCAGTGGTTTCATGTAGATATTAAATAGCATGGGGGATAAGACCAACCCCTGAGGAACCCCATACTGGAGAGTCCATGGGGCCGAGCAACATTCCTCAAGCACCACCCTCTGGAGTCGGCCATCCAAGTAGGAGTGGAACCACTGCAATGCAGTGCCCCCCACCCCCAACTCAGACAGCCGCTCCAGAAGGATACCATGGTCGATGGTATCGAAAGCCGCCAAGAGATCCAGCAGTATCAACAGGGTCACACTCCCCCTTCTCTCTCCCGACATAGGTCATCATACCGGGCGACCAAAGCTGTTTCTGTGCCAAACCAGACCTGAACCCCGACTGAAATGGATCCAGATAATCAGTCTCATCCAAGAGCACCTGGAGTTGGTTGGCCACCACCCGCTCAAGGACCTTGCCCAGGAAAGGAACATTTGCCACCGGCCTAAAGTTGTTGAGATCTTCCGGGTCCAGAGAGGTTTTCTTCAGGAGTGGTCTCACCACCATCTGTTTCAGGTGGCATGGGACCACTCCCTTCCGCAAGGAGGCATTGATTAGCTCTCTGGGCCAGCTGGCCGTTCCCTCCCTGCTAGTTTTTATAAGCCAAGAGGGGCAAGGATCCAGAACAGACGTGGTTGCACGAACCCGTCCGAGCAACTTGTCAACATCCTTGAGCTGTACCAACTGAAAAAGAGGTCAAAGCTCTTTTTCTGACCTCGGATCTTGGAATCTGAAGAATCCTATGGCCCCCTAGGCCCGAATGTTAGGATTACATGCAACATGTAACAAAGTGCTATTACTTTGTAATGTTATTAGAGACTTGCCCAGACTTTACAATACATATCCCTTACATATCTTTCCAAGCTGAAATGGTAGAATAATGAAGGTTGCCTTCAGTGAATTAAACAGCTTGTTAGTCATGAAGAATCACTGGACTTGAGTTCTCCAGAGGTTCAGTGTACAAGGTAGTAGCAATGAGGTCGGAGCAGTAAAACTCCTGGTTGCCGAATTTATATTAAGATATTCTTCACGTTTAATAACAGAAATGGCTTCATTTTGGCAGTTTACAAATTTATTAACTTCAGCTATCCTAGCCAGAATACAGCCACAAAAATAATTAAAGAAATTGCTTGAAATGAATAGCTATAATGTGTGGTATGCTATAAGCTGAAATACTTTGCCATTGGATTTACTTCTGTGTAACTCTGCTGTGCGCCTCCAAGCTACATAGCTGGCATCGTGTTTTCCATTTTACCTTAATCCTGTCTTTTCTAATCTTAAAATCTCCCCTTATGTACTTTAAAGAAAAGCCATGCAGGATCACACCGAAGGTCCATCTAGTCCAGCATTAATTTTCCAAAAGTAGCCAGCCAGATTTTCTGTGAAGCTGACAAGCAGGTTATGAACTCAACAGCCGAGATCACCATTGTTTGTCCTCAACATCTGGTGTTCAGTGGTATACTGCTTCTGATCATGGGGGTTCTATCTAGCTGGCAAAACTAATGACCATTGAAGATCTTTGCTTCTCAAAATTCTTAAAGGGGTTTTAGTAAATGTTGGTATTTAATAAAGGATCTGTGCACCTGCCTAGGTATAAACACAGTGTGGTACAGATCCAGCTGATGCTTGGTTAGTGGTTGCCATGCTTGAGCTATTATTGAGCTATATCTCTAGGAACCTAATGAAGCATAGGACTTGCTCCTTGCTTAGATGGCTGTTCTATAAAATAAAAGAAATTCACAGGAACTATTTCCAGAATTTATGGTGCTGTTTGTACAGTCTTGCCAAATGGAGGGAATTCATCCACACAGGACAATTTTGGGGGAAAGGGCAAATGGAGACATTTTTGCAAAGATATATGAAAAGTAGTTTAGTTCTTTGCTTGGAGTTTCCGTATCCATATTGTATATACTAATAGCAAACTCATTCTCTGTGTGTGAATCCTTATGTAGCCAACAAACAAACAAACCCTGCCTATGCGGTAGGGTGGCCAGATGCAAAAGAGGACAGGGCTCCTGTCCGTTTAATTGTTGTGTAGAAGAGGACATTTCAGCAGATGTAGCTTTTGTTAAACAGCCGTAATAGATTAAATACCACATTCAGAGCATTAATGTTCTGTCACCTCAAATATGAGGCTTTTAAATGAAGAGATTTGCATTCAACTGCAAATCATCTAAGTTATCCAATGATGAAAAATCTGGTGATGTACATGATGCATGTGTGAATAAACCCCAAGTGTATAAGGCTTAGATGAGAGCATTACTATACTTCTAAGTTCTAATATTAAACTAAAGAGATATTTCTAGAATTTTATGGTGTCAATGGTAGAAAAATTACAGACCAAAAAGAAATTCGGAGAGTATTGAATAATTTGAAACAAAAATAGAAAACTTCAGAAGAATACCTTTGAAGTGTCAAGAAACTGTTGATTTGCAGATACTGCTGCTCGCTGACAACTTTTGGCTATAGTAAATAGCAACTACTGTATGTGCTTGAGGTGATGAAGCCTTTGACACCCAGTGACTGAGCTACTGTGATGCCATGAAATGTTCACTAACCACTCCCAAGTGCTCAGGGAACAAAGCTATCGGAATATTTGCAATCTGTTTTCTGTGAGAGAAGGGGAGATTATCAGTTCAGCTGGGATTAAACCCTCACACAGACCAGAAGGAGAGTAGCTTTCCAGAGGAAACTGGGAACTGAGAAAAGAAGGGGCTAATAAGAGGGGGGAATTAAGTTTTACATTGATTTGAACCAACTAGCCAATTATTTGGCTACAAGCCTCTCCCCTAGTGGAATGTAAAATAAAATACTTTCTCTTTCCCTTGTCTCTGCTGGGAACGGATACACAGTTCTACTCAGGCGCAAAAAATATTTAAATTTGTAGTTAATCTCCAAAGCTACAACTCATTCTGTTAATGTGCTTTACTTAAATGAAAGTTACAACTGAAAGTTCAAATATATGTGGTGTAACAGATTATGGGGATGCTGAGGACATCTGTCCCACTCTGTGAACAGGCCTTGGAACAGATGTCTCAAATTTCTTCAAATCCAGAACATGCTGTCCATTTTTAGTGATGAACAGCATTTCTCCTCCTTGTCATCAACCCCCAAAGTATTTTCTTTAATACATAATATGTAAATTCTCAAAGCATCATTTTGCTCTTTAGTGAGTTTAGATATTACAAAATGGTTTAATTATAAAAACAGGCAGACCTAGTCCTGGGACCTGTGTAGCTGGAAATAAATGTGCAATCAAAACTGCAATTACCTGCAGAATTTAGTGTAAACAGATCAGCAATCACATAACAAACACAGGCTAGTTTGCATTCTGATATGAATATAGTTAGATGCAAAGCAATTTTCCTTTATTTATCTTAGCTGCTCAGCATAAATAAAGCAAGGGCATTGAAGCAATTAGCATAATTAGAGTATCGTGGTCAGGCCCTGTGTGATTTCTAGAGACGTTTCACTTTAGAATTCTTTTTCCCATACAAGAGTTTCCCTGAGCCACTAAAACATCGCTCTGGGCATTTTTGTATTTCAAATTTGCAAGTTGTCAGTTTGAAAAACCCTTGACACATGGATGTGAAAGCATCTCACAGACAACCACAGAAGGTATACCCTCCGCTTTTCATTACTAAGAAGCAGGGGAATTTCCTTTTTCAGCTCTTTCTTCTTTTTGGCATTTAACCCTAGAAATGTCAGATGTAATTATCTCAACTAACGTGGAAGATACAAGGGTTAAAAGCAACCTGCTTTTTTTGTTTTGTTTTTTTAAAGTAGTAGTTTAGAAATCCATGTTTCAAAAATTGTCAGTAGTTCTCATTGATATTTTAGTTTTTTGTTGATTCGTTGTCCCTGGCAACAATGTTTTATATCTTGTACAAGCTGTGTTGTTATTAATTATGATTATAATTATAATTAATTTAGGATGCATTTTTCAGGTATACCTTTGTGACTTAATTCCTGTTCTCCAACACATTCAGCCTATGCAAGTTGACTCAGAAGTCAGTCTGTTTTACTTGGGGTTTACTCCCAAGTAAGTGTGCAAAAGATTGCAGGCTTAGGGCTAGAGTGCATGCATGATTATTGCTTTAATGACCACAGCATCAGTTTATGATTGGCAGATATGAATGCATCGTCACGCCATCAGCAGAATTTTCAAAACACTTCAAACATAATGGGTCGGATCCAGACTAAGAGTCAGTGTGGTGCAGTGGTTAAAGTGTTGGACTTGGGAGATCCAGCTTCTAGTCCCCACTCAGCCATGAAGCTCACTGGGTGATTTTGGGCCAGTCACTGACTCTCAGGCTAACCTACCTCACAGGGTTGTTGTGAGGATAAAATGGAGAGGAGGATGAGGAGGATTATGCAAGCCTACTTGGGTTCCTTGCAGGAAAAAAGGCGGGATATAAATATAATAAATAAAATAAATGAATAAGAGTGCAATCTTATCTCTCCCCTTGCCCCATGTTTGTGGCTGGAGGGTTTAAGATGCTGTGTTGGTGCTTCTCCACCAAGCACTGGTTGTGAGGGGCACTATTTCAGCGGACAGGTTGAAAGCTTCTGCTAGTGAAAAGCCCTAAAAGGAGTGCCAGGGGTGGGGTGAGAGTGGGGAGGAGCTGGCTTTGCATCTGCTGGATCCAAAGCTGCTCCATTCCCCCATATGGGCCCAATGTCAGCCCGTCAGCTACACCAGCCTTGGAGCTGGCACACCCAATTTCACCCCATTGTGATCAGTGGAGGGGGGGGGAGAGATTTTAAATACATGGATCAACTAGGCTGAATAGCCCGGCCAAACTGCCTCCCCCCACAGCTTCTGCCTTGGCCAGCATGAGCTGGTAGGGTTGGAGATGAAGCAGTAGATCAGGGGTCCTCAAACTACGGCCCGCGGGCCACATCCGGCCCGCCAGGTCTTTTCATCTGGCCCGGCGGCCGATCTAGAGTTGTGAGGGAAGAGGGGAGGATGAGCCGGGGGGGGGGGCATGGGCCGTCTGCCTGCCTGCCGCCCTGCATCTCCTGCGGGGGGGGAAGGGGAGGAGGGGCGGCTTAGCCAGTAGCAGGGTGCAGACAGCGCCCATCCTCCTCCCTTCTCGTCCACCCGCGCAGGCTTTCCACCTCGCCGCCCGCTGGTCCCGTTGCGTCACTTCCAGTGTGGCGGAAGTGACGCGACGGGACCCTGCTCCAGCGTGTCCATCCTGGACCCCGCCCACACTGTTTTTCAAAACTGAGCGCAGGCGGAGTCCAGGATGGACGCGATGGAGCAGCGCCGGCAGCGGCAGACTCGGGTGGCGGCGGAGGCCAGGTAGGACGGCGGCGGGGATGAAGGCGGGAAGCGGCGGGTTACGGTGGGGAGGGCGGGGGCGGCGGGTTACGGTGGGGGCGGGGGGCGGGTTACGGTGGGGGGCGGGGGGGCTTTACCTCATCCGCCTCGCCGCCCGCTGGTCCTGTCGCGTCACTTCCAGCACGGCGGAAGTGATCCAACGGGACCCTGCTCCGTCGCGTCCATCACTTCTGAGGCCTGCTTTACACATGTGGATAGAATCGACAATGCAGCTTGAGGTTGCAGGTGAGGAAATGCTGCTTTTGAATGCTCCCCACATTAAGAAGAAGAAGAGGAGAAGAGGAGGAAGAAGAGAGGAAGAAGAAGAGGAAGAAGAAGAGGAAGAATCCTGCAAGTAAGCCAAACAAGCACAAAATAACAAAATACTGCAGCTAGGGATGTCGGAGAAATCCATAATGGATTCAGATGAGTTCAGATTTCTCTGAAATCTGCAGATTCCTCAGCAGACCAGATTTTTCTGCGTCATGCGGATTCCTAGGGGGCTTGCGGACCTTTTTTTCACTTTTGGGGAGGATTTACACTAATTTGCATTAGCCCATTAACACATGCGAATTGGCACATTTGCACAAGTGAGCGCTAGCGCTAATGCAAATCAGCACTAATGCAAATTACCGCAAGTACAACGAAATTCTAGTAAAAAATTATGATTCTGTCAATGAGCGGATGACAGAACGAAAGACGCCTGACAATCTGTGAAACACGGACAGAACGGATTTAACAACATCTGTACACCCCTAGTTGTAGCCCAGTTCTGTTGCTGTTATAGTTTCCTACTGACAGGGAGGGGTGTGTGTGTGCGTGTTTAATATAGGGAAGCATTAAAAATGTTATGCCCATCTGCAGCCTGATGTGATACATTCTATGCTGTCACCTCAGGACTCCATCCCATTTCCACCTCATTCTGCAGCAGGCTTAAATCATAAATTGTTAAATAGTCATGTGATGAGAAACCAAGTGGAGTGTGCTAACCAGCTCTTAGAAGACTAGAATGGAAGATACAGTAATGGTATAATGCAAGAAGCCATTATGGTGATCCAAGATTGCAGTTATAAAACACAGATGCAGGAGATGTGCTGGCACAAAAGATTTTACATTGGGGGGGGCATTGCTTTATGGGAGACATTGCAAGATGGATCAGCTCCCTCCTTTACATTTGCCAACTGACCCCCTCCCCCCCCCAAAAAAACCGCTCAGCCCGGCATGGGTTTTTAAAATTGTTTTTGATCCAGTTGCTTTTTAAAAAGCTGAATATTTTAGGTGAATAATGGCACAATTCTATGCATGTTTATATAGGAAAAGTCCTACCACTGAGGACTTTTTTCTGTCTAAACATGCATAGGATTGCACCCTAAGCCACTGTTGAGTTATGGTTTTCCCTGTGTGTCTGCCAAAAATAGCTTGGCTCTTCCACTTGGCCCTACTACTGGACCTCCTTTAGGCTCCACCCAGAGCTTGTCTCCCCAACTCCTGGGTTCCCATCCAGGTCCCAGTCTTTTTTAATTCAAAAAATTGTCAATCCTCCTTTCTCTCTACTAAATCCTTTTAAATCTTAATTGACTTTGGGAGATTGCTAAGGCAGGGGTAGGCTCAAACTCCTCACAGTCTTCAAGAGCTAGGTGTCACCCTTTCCATTTTCAACCAAAAATCTTTACCAAAATTGCATTTATGATGGTGTCATGTAAAGCTCCAGTAGCATTCTATGCCAGTATGATGTGGTTTCAGGTTTGCTTGTTGGGGGGGGGGGGGCTTCTGTTTCTCCCTACATTCCTCTGTACAGCAGCAAAAAAGCTTCACTCACACATAGTCCCTTGCTAACTGGCCCCACTGTTGAAAATGTAGGGTTGCATCCAATATTGCAGGGTGGGTCATGGCCCCCATGGCTGTTTTTGCTGGGGGACATGCCTGCCTCTGCCAAATTTGCGGGAACAATTCTGGAAGTAGAATTTGCAGAAGTGATTCTGGAAGCAGAATCGCACTCCCAGAAGTACAATTCTGCTTGTAAACAAGGTGTGCTGCCCCCTGCACTTCGTTTTCTTGCAAAATCACTGGTTTTTTTGCTACCGCTGCAGGCAGCAAATATGGCAGCAGCCATTTTGGTGTGGGGGGAGGGGTATGGCCTTCATGGATTCCGGGTGGGGAATGCTTCTCCCTCAACCCCCACAAGAATGGATTCCTCCTCCTCCTCCTCCTCCAGCAGCCCCCACCACCACTCCCAAATCTGCTCTGGAGGGGTGGGGCACCCTCTGAAGCAGATTTTGGGGCTGATGCAGGGGGAGGGAGGGAGGAAAAGTCCTTTTGTACAAAGAAAATTCCACTCACATCATGCTGGATGTAGCCCACACTATATACTAAATACCTGAGAAAAATGCTTTCTGGTTATCTTTAGGTATTCATTGGGCTGCAGTCTAAAAGACTAATACATAACTTGTGAATGCATCTTTTGAAAGCCATGGAGCTGCTTCATCCATGAAAGTTGTGACACTACTCATGATGAACAGATGAGTGCAATGTCTGTGAAGGGAAATTTTCTAACTAATTTCAGTAGCATTCTTCATTTGATCTCACTGGGCCTACACACACTGTAAGTCTGCAAATATTGCATAGCAGTCCTTAGCTTGAACATACCAACCTAAGAGTTCAGTGAAAATAGGTTGTTGATTTTGTTAGAATAAATGTGATTATATCGTCACATTGTACCTATGTATTTATTTATTTTTACACAATGAAAGGCGTAGTGCTCTCTCACAAACAGCAGATGAGGTGGTACAACTGTTTTTGGACTGTACTTCTTCAGTCTACATGTAGAGACTAATATGATAACATGATTGAATGTTCTTCCATATGGAAATTTTGCTCACAGAACTAGATATCCGGGGGAAGTAGTCTAGCCTGGCCTTCTTTCTGACACTGTAGTTTTCTATGTATAGGACTTTCTTTTTTGTGAGGAAGCATAATGCTATCTGAGCCTCACCTACAGACTGAAGAAGTAGGCAAGTAGCCAAGTCTAGAGTTATTCCCATCTGCCATTTGTGAGAACTAGGCCTGTGGGTGGTTGTTTTTGTGTGTGAATACTGAGCTTGTATACCATATTATTCTGTTGCTGGACTGGTTGGTGATTTTTTTAACCAAACTTAATTGGCAATTGGCTACAAGGTAAATTACTTACACCAACAGAGCAACATGGTGTAACATGCTGCAACATGTTGCTCTGTTGGTGTAAGTAATTTACCTTGTAGCCAATTGCCAATTAAGTTTGGTTAAAAAAATGGCCTTTCCAGTCCATGTTCTGAATAATAAGAATCACATTTTCTTGCAAATAGATTCAGCTTGAACAGCAGGGACATGAGTATCACTACTGGTACTAGTGACAGTGAGAGAAACAACTGAGTGGGGCGGGGGGGTCAGTTGGTGAAAAGTAATGAGATCAGAGAGAAGGAAAGGAGGAGAGAGACAGGGAGAGGGGAGGAATGGGAGAGGCAAGTTGAACAAGGGATGATGAACAAATGCAGTAATGTACCTCTGGGTTTTGTTTTGTCTGGGGCAGGCGTTCAAGGAGAGAGTTCAGGCACAATGGGCTGCAAAGGAAGATGAGTGGAGTTGTTCCAAAGACCTTTAGGTGGCTGAAGCTGATGGGGTTGGAGGAGCGAAGTACACATGCAGGGATATATATGGATATGCAGGGGGATAAGGGGACAGTGAGCTTTAAGGCTATGAACAGGGAGTTTGTGCTTGGTGTGAAAAAGGATTAGAAGCTAGTCTAGTCACACATGACTAGAGAGGTGAAGAATTGAGTTGCAGAGCTTGGGAAAGAGGTAAGAGGACTGAAAAGTGAGAAGAAAAGGCCAGAGAGAAAGATGTCAGGGCATGAGACGAGACAAGCAGTGCATGAACCTGAGTTTTAGCAAAGAAAATGGAAAGTAATGTTTCCAATGCTGTAAAGGGATAAGTAATATGACTTGGGCATATGAGATTGAACAATATGAGATTGAACATAGGGAACAAGGAGATGGAAGACAAAGACAAAGCTTCATACCTGATGCCTAGTCAATAGGATGAGGTCAATGATATGAAGAGACTGAAGCAAAGGCGGCTTTCAGGGAAATATGCCATGGTTTGATTAGGTCTCCCATATTTGTGGGGAAACTGCCTGGTAGACTGATTTTGAGTGGATTTAATGGCTTGGATCCTAAGCTTCCATGAATGGAGCTCTGCTTCTGGAATGCTCCCAGTGGCATAAGTTGGGGTGTGTGATATTTGCTGATTCCTCCTGGGCCCCCGAAAATCTGCTCAGTTTGGCAAGTCCAGCAGAGTTTGCTATCCCATAGGGAACTAATTCACACTGATTACTAGAAATAATTTTAATTTTTGTTTTATCATCCATACTTCATAACTCAAGTAACAAACTAGCTAAAACTTAGAATGTGCAGCAACCACAAAATTTGGCTCAAATTCCAATTCAGCACTTTAGAAAATGGCCTAATTTGGCTTGGACTGATTTGGAAGCTGTCCACTTCGACTCAGGTACTGAACACGAGTCGAAGTTCAGAAATCCGAAGCTTTGTGCCTCCCATTGACTATCATGGGAACTTTTAAAATGCTATAACTTTTTTCCTCTTTGTCAGACTTGAATGAACTGTGTAGGCATAGTAGCCCCGTGGGAGGAGATAATGCCTGCCCAATTTCAGAGAAATATATTCAAAGGTTTGTGTGCTTACACACTTTTATATCTAGATTTTTTTAAAAAGGAACTGCTGATAGCTTTTTTATTTCATGGCAGAATTAGATAAAGTTTGCAGGGATAGTTGCCTCTTCTGAGGGGGTCAAGCCTGCCATATTTCAGATGAATAGGAGGGGCAAAGATTTTTGTGCAAGAAAAGCCTTACATTCTGAGGGTATTCCAAAAGGGCCACACTTATCCCCCTTTGTTGCCCGTGGACCACTGTTCTGAAAATGACAGACATCACAGAAGTCGCCTTAAGTAAGAAAACTGCCAAGTTTCAGAAGGATAGTTGCAGCAGTTTATCTGAAACGGGAAGT
Organism: Shinisaurus crocodilurus; assembly: GCA_021292165.1. Lineage (NCBI taxonomy): Eukaryota > Metazoa > Chordata > Lepidosauria > Squamata > Shinisauridae > Shinisaurus > Shinisaurus crocodilurus. The sequence goes on from CM037876.1 coordinate 266,634,094, forward strand.
CCTGAAATTTGGGTGTGTGTGATTTGCTTCCCTTTCCCTCCCCCAATTTTTTGGGCCACTTGTATAAAAATGGCATGCATCATAGAGGTGTCCCAGGCAAGAAAGCTGCAGGGTACAGCTTTGGTTCCATTTGCTTCGAAGGGAATCCCAGTTTGCCTCAGAAGTATCAAAAATGATACAAAGGGGCCTGATTCAGCTTGAGTTTCAGCTGAATGTGATGCACATGATCCCTGCTAGACATTCTTCCCTGAGTGATATTCATAGATTTCATAGATCATATAGTTGGAAGGAGCCTACAAGGCTATCGAGTCCAATTCCATTATAACAGACAGAAAACAATGTCCATGTTCTTTGAGCCACACAAGCACAACCTGTGATTCACATGAATTTTTGAATAAATATTGGGTGCGAATGATTATTTGGAGCCTCGGTTGCTGTAAAGGCTGTGCCTAATGAGCAGGATGCTGCCTCTCTAAATTGTGAAACACTTTTAAGCAACAATAGCATGGGGGAGTGGCAGACAGCTGGAGTGACACATCCTATGATGTAGCCAACTCTCATAATTTTGTTCTTGAGCCCAATCTAAATTCATGCATTTACTACTCACGTTTAAGAGGATTCATTCTAGCATCTGGCTAGCTTATTTCTAGGTTAGCATTTATACATGCTTCATTGCTAACATTATCTTTCTAAAGATGGTTTGGCTATAACATACTTGACCAGTATTGTACCAAATTATATTCTTTTAACGTCCTTAGTGTCAAGATATATATAATTTCTCTTCTATGTAATTTATCTTTAATCTTTGACTGATATGAATGTTCTGCACCTGTTGGCTTTCCACAATATTTTATTTACATTATACCTCTGCAATTTTTTTTACCAGTTCCGGAATTAGGGAGCAAATCCTTGAGGCTTTCCAAAGATAGAGGAAAAGCAAACCCATTTGCTTCTGCTTCCTTTTTAATTCCAAACAAGTACAATTTAGCAGCACCCTAAATATCACAGGCCACTTTCCTGTTTCATGGCTGCCCACTCTTAGATGTGATACCAGCCCTCCTCAATATTTGCTTCAGGCAAGGTCTCATCACATTAAAAGGATGAACTACTACAAGACTCCATTTCATTCTGCTGCACTGGGAGCAAAACAGTTTATTTGATGGGACAGTTGTGAACCTCAAACCAATTTCCAATTTGTGTCTTCCTGTTCTTCCCCTCCCTTCAAGTCTGGCCACATGTCTTCTGTTATTAAATTAGCTTGGTATGGTATTACTGCAGACTGCTAGGGCTTGGACAGGATCCAAATAAGCCGTGCAAGTCAGTTGAACTCCCTTTCCTGTTCCTTCTTCCCTCTTAAAACTTCTTGATTTCCCTATTCCAAAGGGGAAAGGAGGCTAATAAGACTTGCTGCAGGAATCTAATCATACATGGAAGCTTACTGAATGATTCTTGCACAAATTGCTGTTACTCAGCCTGACCTACTTCACAGGGTTGTTGTGAGCATAAAATGGGGGTAACTTCATATACTCTGCCCTGGACTCCTGTGATTTTTGTTACGTGGCATCAGTGACATTGGCCCTTTCACAGAGTCACATAAGGGTGGTGGGGAAGTAACTGCATGCCCCGTATTTATTTTATTCATTGTTTTCTTTTTATTTTATTTTCTGCCGAATAATAAAAGCTCTCTGGGTGGTTTACAATAAAGTAAAACAATTTCATATGAATTTAAAACCATAAAACCTAAATATAGCATAAAATCAGCAAGAGGATAAAACAAAATAATAAAACGCACAGCAGCAGCAGGTAGATAAGTGTAGGAAGAGATTATTCTTTAGGTAACCTGGCCCCAAACTGTTTAGAGTTTAAGATTAAGACCAGCACTTTGAATTTGGCTCAGAAATGGACTGGAATCCAGTGCAGGTGGTGACAAAGCACGGCTGTAATATCATATCATCCAGCTCCTGTGAACAATCTCGCTGCCCTATTTTGGACTAACTGAAGTTTCCGGACTGTTTTCAAAAGGCAGCCCAATGTACAACATGATGCAGTAATCCAACGAAGAGGTTACAGAGGGTAGATAACTGTGGCAAGGCTATCTGTTTCCAGTTAGAATCGCAGCTCTTATATTGGCCTCAGCTGATCAAATGTGCCTTTTGTGATAGTGCTAGATCCAAGAGCACTACCAAACTGCAGACCTGATCTTTAAGAGGGACTGCATCCCTTCTGTGACAGGTAGCTTATTTCCAGAACTGCTGGGGCAAAGAAGGAGGGGAGAAAGGGAGAGTTAAGGATCACAAAAGATGAACGTTAGCAAATGCAGTTATACATACTTAGGCTTTAACAACAAAGAGTCTTGTGGCACCGTAAATAGACTAACATATTTATTATGGCATAAACTTTCATGAGCCAGAGTCCACTTCATCAAATGCATGAAGTGTAATCCGTAATTGGCAGGCATATATACACACATGGTTGTGGGAGGTGGGGGCCTGGAAATGGAAAGGACTAAAGGAGCAAGTTCAGAGGGAAATGCAGTGCAAAAAGAACAGATAATTTTGCAAAAGTGGAATAGTTACAATGACAAATAACAAGGCAATGTTGGTGATAACACAAACATCCTGGCATAGGTAAACAAATTAACATATGTAGTATGATTTAAATATCCAGAGATGATAGAATTGAATTTCCTAGAGAATTGTAATTCAGCGGTTTCACGCTGGAGTCTCCCTTTGTTCCAGTATTGAAGTTCCTCTGTTCCAGGATGGCCACTTTAAGATCACTGACAGAATGGGTTCTTTGAAGGAAAAAAGGTGGGGTATAAATATAATAATAAATAAAAATGAACTCCTGTGTTGAAATGTTCTACTAGTTTCTGAATGTTGCCATTTCTTGTGTCACATTTATTCTTTTTGAAAATAGACTAATTTGTTTGTCCTGTGTAGAATGCAGAAGGGCATTGCTGGCAGATGATAGCATATATCACATTGGAAGGTGAGCAGGTGAATGAAGCCGTGATGCTGTTGCTGACGTTATTAGGTCCTCTAATAGTGTTGCCTGAGTAGATATGGAGAGCAAGTTGGCATCTGGGTTTGCTGAAGGGTCTGATCCCTGTGTTTGTGTCTCTGATATGTGAGCTGTTGCTGGTGTATTGTTCTTTTCAATTAGGGAGCTGTGTGAAAGCAAGCACAGCCCTACCACCCAAGGCCTGTGAAAGGGAAGTGTCATTGTTCAGGATGGGCTATTGATATGTTTCAGTGGTTTTAACTGGGAGCTATAGATGACAAAAGTGGTGTTCTGTCATTTTCTCTTTTAGGTCTGTTCTGTAGTAGATTATTCCTGCGTACCAGTCTTGCCTTGTTGATCTGCTTTTTCACTGCATTAGGTGGGTATTGTAATACAAGAAAGGCCTTTTGTAAATCCTTAATTTGTGAGTCTCTGTCCAGGTCTGAACAGATGTGTTTGTACTGTAGAGCTTGGTTATAGACAATGGAATTTGTGGAGTGTTCTGGGCAGAAGCTGTAATCGTGTAGGCATGTGTAGCAGTCAGTAGGTTTCTGACATAAAGTGGTGCTTATATGTCCATTATGTAGTTGCTCAGTGGTACCCAGAAAGTGAACCTGCTGCATGGATTGGTCTAGGCTTAGGTCGATGGCAAGGTAAAAGTTACTGAAGTCCTGATGGAACTTTTCAAGTGCCTCCTTGTTTATGAGTTCAGATAATAAATACGTCATCAGTATATCTCAGGTAGCATAGAAAGTTTAGGGGACAGGAGCGGAGAAAGTATTGTTCAGAATCGACCATGATTTTGGCATACTGTGGAGCCATGCAAGTGTCCATGGCAGTCCTGATGCTCAGAAGACAGTTAGGCATTACTTCCATTGGGAATGAGGACTCAAGGATTAAACTAAGGGCACTTTTCTCTACAAACAGATATGCAAAATTCACAGTGTCAAAATGATGCATGGTTTGCTTAATCATGCATCATTCCCTATTCAAAAGCAGAGATGTAGCAGTTCTAATAAAGATTTAAATTATTATCCTGCCTCACATGCACACAGCTGGCTTAATTGCATCTGTTGCAACAGGTCACCACTTTTGTTTTCCAATCCACCTATTGCAACTCTGCTGCCTGTTCAGGATATTTATCTGCATAAACCAATATGTGACCACTGTAGTATTTTTAGGCATCTAAAGGTATTACAGGTGAGCTTTAAGGAGCAATTTGAAGGAAGAAAAAGATAAAGATACTGGATGATAGGGAAGCTGATTATATACGCCTCCTGAAATTCACTAGTGCTTAGGGGGATTCTTAATAGCATCCCCCCCCCCTGATACAAGGAAATAGCTTGGGGAACTATGGCTGAAGATGAGTATTCAAATGGTGAACAATAGATATGTTATTACCAAAATATATTCAAGATTTAAAGCCAGTTCACATATTCACAAATGTGATTTTATTATTCTGCATGTGATGATTCACAACTGATTGTGGAAAAGGTCTCCAAGGAAAAGTCTTGTGTTTGTACTGCCCTTACTCGATGTGTCAGTTACAGTACAATCCTGTCTACTCAGAAGTAAGCCCCACTGAGTTCAATGGGACTTTCTCCTAGATAAGTGAGTATAGGATTGCAGCCTAAATAAGTGATGGCTAATTCACACATGCAGTTAAACTCATCATCATCATCATCATCATCATCATCATCATCATCATCATCTCTTTTTCTTCTTTGTAATTTTTGGTTTTCTTTCTTTTGCAGGGGTCTTTTTAAATTATTTTTCATTTTCAATTATAACAGAAACAAAAAAGCAAAGGGGGGGAAACAACAAACAACAATGAAAAGAACGTAGAAAAAAGCATATCCGTTCACAATAACCATTCACAACACCATTAACAAAAAGGAAAGAAAAAAAAGATTCAACATTTCTATTTCAAATATATACAGTAATATAAGCAGTCCATATATATAAATAAGCATCCAGACAAAATTGACAACTGTAGGATATACTTTCTGATGCAGCAAGAGCAGTAAGTTCTTCAGACCACTGAATAATTTATGATTGATTTAGTAATTGACATGCATGTGTGAATCAGCTCTCAGTAAAATGTAGTTCAGGGAGTCATGTTGGCATGAAATCTGGCATTCACGTGAAGCTAGTTCAGGCGTGTGTGTTTTTTATTCATGTGAGAAGTACATGTAACCATACACCTGTCAAGTATATCTGTAGACACTATAAAATGTATCCCTGGAATAAGATGCTAAGATGCTGAGTCAGAGTGATGTCATTTCCTTCAAGACTATAAAATATCAGAATAGCATTGTTGCTTATTATTATTCCTGTCTTCTTTAGGTTAAATGAGTATATCTTGCCTTTGAAAAGCATCTTACCTGGAATAACAAACTAATTTATTCCTCTGGTGTTCCTACTGTTTCTAACATTTTTTTTTCAAATACTGGAACATCAGTTCTATATTAAACTTACTGGAATTAAGCTCAAATATCACATAGCCAGATCATATTGATGTGATCTTTGTGTTCTGCTAATTATTCTTCTCAGAAGGTCTAAATTCATTGTGAATTAACCAGTGAAATGATATTTCCTCAGAAAACTGTTGTAGCATTAATCCCTCTTTGCTTTGAGATGCTCGCATTCTAGCAGCAGAGGAAACAATGCACACTTTTCCATGCATTTCACTGCATTCTTGTGTGGGTACATACAGTAACAATAGTTGGTGGTTGTTATTTCATGAGACAATAAAAGTGCAACGTGGATAAAAACAACCACCAAGTATGGTTACTGTGACTGGCCTAGTAGATCTTTTAATTTGTCACTCTTTTTTTCATATTGTTTCTGAATACTACAGGTAATATGTCTTTCTTCCCCCGCCCAGTCCTTGCAGTCCTCAGGAGGAGTACTTCTGGCAGTGCCACATGCTCCTGAGGTTCGCCTCAGGAGTACCTGCCCTCTGGAATGTGCTCCTCATTGACATTAGGCAGGCGTCTTCAGTCTTGATCTTTAGACATCTGCTCAAGACCCCCCTCTTCATGCAGGTTTTCCCTGAAGGGTGACCCAGTCAGTATAGTTATAGTTAATTAGTGATGACTTCACTGTGTTTCTGTTCCTATATTTTATGTTTTATCATTTCTGCAAACCACTTTCATAGCCCACTGGAAAGTGGTATAGAAATCAATGTGATTGATTGATTGATTAATAAGCAAAGCTTTTCCTTTCAAAATGGTCATGATACAATATGAACCTGAGGCACACAATGCTTAGAACAGAGGTTCAAGCAACAGGTAGATTGCACAGGAATGGTTTTCTAGTCTCTTTCCTTCTCCATAAGAATAATACATCTGGAATTAATACAATGACTAACATGGGATGGTAATGCCAGTTATTAAACAGAACAGTATATTATTAATTTTGGTGGAATAGCCACATGTTTCATGCCTAAGCAGCAAGTGTCATCTTCCCATATCTCCAGAGCTACTTGGCTTGGGGTGCAATCTAATCAGGATGCCTGTAGCCCTCCGAACTCAGAAGATTACGGACATCCTGTGCAGGGTGGAAGAAGCACGGAAGCAAAGGTCGCCTCCGCGCTCTTCTTTTCCTGCAAAGCACTTAGATGACCAACCCCTGTTTCAGAGGATGATTGCACTGCTCCTAAAGGATCAGGTTCATAGTTTTGGGGTGCTCATTGATCCATTTTTGTAATTAGAGGCACAAGTGGTCTCAGTGGCTCAGAGCACCTTTATCAATTTAGGCTGATATGCCAGCAACCCTACATGGGCAGAGATAGCTTTGCTTCAGACATCCATGCCTTGGTCACCTCCCATTTGGATTACTGCAATAGACTGCCTTTGAAAATGATCCAGAATAAGGCTGTAAGATTCCTAACTGGGATTGGGTGTTATGAACACATTATGCCAGTACATTGCCATCTCTACTGGTTCCCAGTACATTTCTAGGTCATAGATTTCATAGATCATAGAGTTGGAAGGAGCCTACAAGGCTATCGAGTCCAACCCCCCGCTCAATGCAGGAAACTAGAGGAGGGGGTCTCCCATCCAAGTAATAACCAGGCTTGACCCTGCTTAGCTTTCCACACTCAGGCAAGCTGAGCCAGCATAAGCCACAGGCCTGTATTTGATCCACTGGTCCTGTATTTGATCCTGGTCCACTTCAAAGTGCTTGCTCTGACCCTTAAGGCCCTTCACAGTTTGGGACCAGGATACCAGAATGATCACTTCTTCCTAGGTTTAGCTAGCCAGACCCTGCAATCTTCTTTGGAGGACCTTCTCTTGGTGCTCCCACCAACTGAATTGGAGGTGACTACTGATGAATGAGCCTTTACAATAGTGACACCTTTGTTATGGAATGCCGCACCGAAAGAGGCTCAACTGACATCTACTTGTTCTCATTTTGGTGCCAGGCAGAGACCTTTTTATTTTCCCAGGCCTTTTAAATTTGTTTTAGGCTGCAATCCTAAACAAATTTACTAAGGACTAAGACCCATTGAATACGGTGAGACTTACTGCTGAGTAAATGGGCATAAGATGGCACTGTTAGTCTGTTACATCTGCTTTAGTCCACTTTCATTTTCTGCTTCTCAAGTTTTCTGCTGCATCATATTTTATTGTTATAGTTATTGAATTTTAAACTGGTTTTATTTTAAGTTGGAAGGTACCCTGATGCCTCTTTTCTTATAGGACATCCTATAAAGGAGGTAAATAAAATGAAATATACTACAGTAATACCTTGGATTGCAAGTAACTTGGTTTGAGAGCGTTTTGCAAGACAAGCAAATTTTAAAATATTTATTTAAAATTTTTTGACTTGATATACAAGTGACGTCTTGCAATACAAGCACTGTAGTATGGCTTAAATTAAAAATCTCTGTACAAATTTTTTTGGGGGGATTTCGTTTTGATATAAGAGTGTTTTGGATTACAAGCACGTTTCCGGAACGAATAATGCTCTCAATCCAAGGCATGACTGTATATCTCAAAATTATATGGAAAGTATCACAGCTGATGGTACTCATAAGCTATTTCCATGTGAACAGACATGGTTTCTAAAGGCTGCATCTTTCATAACTGAACATGAACAGTGCTTAAAAGTCTGGAATGTTAGGGGAACTAAGAGAAAAGATCAGATGAAAATTGCATGAAGAGTATATGGGATAGCTTTAAACATTCAAAAACAAATGGAAGATAACTCTTACCATGGTGACCACTTGAGAGATTTGGAGAAAAGGCTTCTGTCCAGCCCTTTCTCCTTTCTTTCACCTCTATTTTCTTCCTCCTACTCACTACAAAACAAATGGCAAAACACAGACCTATCTTGATAATTGAGCATATTACTCATTTCACAGCTGCTCCTATAAACAACTTTCCTGTTCTTTGAGTCATGACCACCAGCCAGAAGGATATAGTGCATGATTATATTACATCAGGTTTTTGTTTTCCTTCTACACTTCCCCCTTCTTCCCCCACCCTGACTGAAATCCATGCCATATTGTCTACTTCCTATAAATGTAGGAGTTGGCCATTGTATTGTCCTTTGTGTCAGTATTAAAATCCCCTTGTTCTGTGTTTAGTTTGAATAATTACCAAACAATTGCAATTAGAACTCCAGGACGTGACCTTATGCCGATTCCTTCTTTCCTTTCCTCCTGTATTTAATACATTTCAGATACCGAAAATCTTTGTCCTTTTTTATTTTGATACTTATCAGTAATGGAAACATTCCAAAACAATCAGCCAAATACCTATGCTTTGTTCATTTATTGCCTTCTCTGAAGATAAATTGACTGTACTCAACTCTCTTCAGCATTTTTCTTCACCTAGATATTATTGCCTTGTGCAGCCACCCCAAGGTGACTGTTATCACTTAATTAAATCCTTGCACGCTGGGAAGAAAAAACAACATTGTTCGTTTATAACCCCAAGGAGCTTTCTTTTGAGAGAGAGAAAAAAAGGCAGCAAGCTTTCCCCCTGTTTTATTAACTTATTCCTGGCTACAAGAAGACATACTTTGTTGATGAGCAAAAGGTTGTATTAGCTTTTTATATTCCAGGTAAACTTGTCTATTCCCTGAGAAAGAAGTGTGGGCATTGCTACAAAGAGGGGGGGAAAGGAACTCTCCAAACCCTGCAATTCTAGTAAAGGTCTCTGTAAACATCAAGCTAGGAAAGGGGAACAGGGGAGTAGTAGGCAGGAAATGAGAAAATAAAATGCAAACATAAAATTGGAACAAGGCAAAAAGTGAGATGACGCAGATCTACACTGGGAAAACCTATTGCAGGTCTGGGGGAAAATTGGCATTACGAACAGCTCTTTGGTAGAAGGAAGATATATCAGAGCTCTTTATGTTACTGTCTAGGGCAGCCTCTTTTTATTAACCTCTTGGTTAATGTGCTCTTTCTGTCCATCGATTTCAGACTGAAAAAGACTGAGCTCTTGCTTTTACCTTTGTATTTCACCTCTACAGTGTTCAGTCTGGTACTGAAGACAGTAAAGGGAAAGAATTGGAGGTGAACCATTCATTGGTGGCAAGACCTGTGATCTGCTTTTATGTTGTTTTAAACACAGCACTTGATATTAGTAAGTTCACTCGAAGCAGCATCTTTCCAGCATATGTACAGCGATTTGGTTGCCTTTTAGCGCACTTCTATCCCATTAAACCAAAACCTAGAAAATAGGTTTATCCATTGTAAAAGTTTGGCTCAAGCAACCATATGTATTTGTTCACAGTGCTGCATCATTTTGCCACCTGCTGTGTTCAGCAACAGAGTAAATGCTATTTAAGATTATAATACTTGCAAGACCAGTTTTTGTTGGGGCATTATCCGCATAGAAACCATTGCATTCAAGTGTGTGGGAGGAAGGAGTTTGTATGTAGCTATTAGATAATGAATGTTTTGATGCACCCTTCATTTTATGAATATTATATTTAATAGTTCATTTGTAACGTTGCAAAAAGAAGTATTGCTTTCCTGCAAAATCAGATTCCTTAATCCCCATGTCTTTCATGGAGCATCTAATACCAAATACATACACATCAACAGGGGATTGCAGCAATTCCTGAAATCTCAGCTGCTCCAAAAAGTGCCACGCAGATTGTGGGAATAGCTGCAATTCAAAGGGATTACTACCACACAGTAGTCCAGGAGTGGGGAACCTGTGGCCCAAGGGCTGCATGCAGCCCTCAGCCTAATTTCATGTGGCCCTCAGCATCATCCAGCTCTCTGAATGCTGCAGGTCCACCCTGAGTCGCTGGAGCTGTCGCTTAATAACTGGCTTTTATGGCAAGGTATAATTGGGACGAAGGGTATAAATTGATACGGTATGATTTGGTTACGCAATGAACTTAGCCTGACAGTTACAAAATGGAACAATTGATGCAATTGTCCAGCTTGGACACAACAACATGAGAAGTGGTTGTGTCAGAAAGAACTTATGATTGATTGATGCACTAATTGCAGGAGGATATTACCTTAAGGAAATACCATGGCAGCATAGTTGTCATTAACAGTTCTGTATGATTTGCAACTGCCTCTAAGAACACCTGTGTGGTCCCGCCTCTATTCAAATCCCTCTTCAAAACCCACTTTTTCTGTGAAGCCTTTGGCTCAACCCCCTTGTTCCCATGCTGCACTGCAGGGGTCTCCAACCTTTTTTGATCTGTGGACACATTTGGGAATTTGAGGAACTGCTGTGGGCACCACCACAAAAGGGCTCCCATGAAGGATGTGGCTAGTCATATAATAGGCTCAGAGGCAGGTTCAGGAACAGGAAAGAGAACCTGGCACCCTAATCTTTTTCAAGGTTCTTATTAAAAATAATTTTTGGAAGGGGAAAGAGAGGGGAGAGCTTTGTGGGTGCCATTGGTGATCCCTGAAGTGGCATCCATGAGCACCGCATTGGGGACCCCTCCCCTGCCATACTGTAACCAAGCCCGTTATTAAGACTAAACATGTGAAACTGAAATAGCTGCCTATAGTTTTCCTGTTTACCCTCTGCCTCTCCTGCTCTTCCCTCCCCTTCCCCTGTTTCCCCTGTGTTGAATTTTAGTTTGTAAACTGCTCAGGGAAAGGACCTGTCTCTTGTACTCTGTCAAGCTCCATGTACACTGATGGTGCTATCCTCCTCCTCCTCTATGCACTTCCACTGATTATTTTTGGGCAGCCCAATCCTATGGTCTAAGCAAATTTGCCACTGATGTGCTGTGGCTTGTAGCAATGCAACGCTAGCCAGTATCTATCATACGTTCAACCCAACCTCCCACAGTCCCCTAGTAACATCTCCAGTCATAATGTTGCTTGTGAATGATTCCTTCAGCAACCATGCACCCATCAATAGGTGAAACATCCAAATGCAGACATAAGAATTCAGGGATGTTGAAGAGTCCTTGGTTTCGAGTCACGAGTCGAGTCACGAGTCTTTGGACCCGAGTCTCAAGTCCGAGTCCTTGGTCCAAAATGGTGACTCACGAGTCACAAGTCACGAGTCACTCCCAAAGCTCACTCCACGAGTCCCTATTAAAATCAATGGGGTTTCCCCCCAACAAAATAAGGCTATTTCAGATGTGTGGCTTAAATAAATTCTAGGCACAAGTGTGCCTTTTTATTTCAAAACTCTGGCACTGATTTTGGCAAGAACAGATTAGGTAGACAAACCCAAAATAACTAGACAGGCAGAGGAGGCAGGGAACCCCAAAACAGGCAGGCAGAGGCCTTTGCCTTGGACAATTCAAACTGTGGAACTGGTGAAGAAGAGACCAGGCAGGCAGAGGAGGCAGCCAAACCCAAAATGTCTGAAAGGTTGCATTTTAGGAAAATGATTTAAAAAAATAAACTTGCTGTACTTCCTAAAACCTATCCATGTTGCATTTGAGGAACACGATTTTGGAACACGGGTCCTTGGTCTCGAGTCCCGAGTCGAGTCTCGAGTCCCATTAAAAATATTGGGACTCGAGTCTGACTCGGGTCAGAGGGGGGACTCAGTCCGACTCACGAGTCGAGTCCGAGTCCCCATCCCTGCATAAGATCACGTAACACATTACTTCCCACTCTCCAACACAATGGCCAAGAGACAGCATCAGCCTCCCTTTGTTGGCTCCCTCAGCCCTGTTCCCATATCTCAGTGGGTAGGAGGGCTGTATATGGTAGGGTGGGATTAAAGAGAATAACTTTTTTCCTCCCTGTCAAGAGTCAGCTGGGTCTAGATCCAGGAACCTGCAACACGCAACACCTGAATGCAGCCTGTAATAAGCCCAGAAGTACAATAACCATGCAAAACAAAGCAGAATCAGGCTCACCACCTTGTGGACTTATATTGAAAGGTGGTATATAAATACTGCTAATAAGTAATACAATTTAAAAGTTGGGAACCCTAGAGGCAAAGTAGACATCAAATATGTCTAGGTAAATTGCACAAATATGTGTAATGCAGTCCCAACATTTTTTTAAAAATAATAATAACAAGCACTAAAGAGCTGCGATTTTGAGCAGAGGAGCAGTGGTGCTTAGTGCCATGTTCCCTGCTTCCAAGGCCCAGCATCTCCCTGAGGAGGACTCAGATTCAGGTGAATCATGGGTTGCCCACTTGGTGCCTCCTTCTATACCCTCCCAACCTAAGGATGTACCCCCCCCCCTTGACCTCTGACTCTGAGGATGACTGCCCTGCAACTTCCTTAGTATCTCTGCCACTCGGGAGAATGAGATGGCAGAAACAGCCACAGGCTCTTTAAGGATTACCAACTACGTATAGTGGGGGTCCCCGGTGCAGCCATGGGAAGACCAGGCTCTGCCAGACTTTCTGAGGCCTCAGTTGACTCTAGTCTTTTGCTGAAATAATATATTTTTCCAGCTCAACTAAAAGAGCTGTCTGTGGTCCTGATTGCCTGAATCGGCCAGGATTAAACCAGTAGTGAACTGGCTGTCCTTTACCTGATTTACTCTGACCTGACTGACTTCAACCTGACTTTCTTTGCTTGACCTGACTGACTTCACCCAGATCTGTCTGACTCAGCTTCCCTCTTCCCTTGCAGGGTGCAGGCCCCAGTAACCAGGATACCAGCCACTTTCTTTTAACCCCCACCCACCCACCCCGTTGCTTTTCTGTCCTCCTGCGTGTTTGATGCAACAACTTGGGATGATTTTGAGCAAAAAAAAAAAAAAAAGGCCAGCAGGAAGATGGCAAGGGTGAAGTACATCCACACACATGCCATCACAAAATATAGCATCTTCCCAAGGCTGCTTTTCATTTAAAAAAGGGGGGGCAGCATGTTGTGACTTGGTAACACACATTTGTATATAACAGCAGCACTATTCAGGCGCTCTGAAGCATGTAATCTCCACATGTGAGGTGGGTGAGTAGGGACAAGCGTGCTTGCCTGTCATCATTCTCGTTGTAGTATCATTGCCCTCTACAAGTGGGGAGTGACTGTGCAGAGGAGAAGCGCCTGTATCCATGGAAGCTTTCTGTGCAATTTAAAACCCTGGAAAATCAGGGCTTTGAATCATGCGGAGCGCTCCCATGGCTGCAGGAGACTCTCCGTGTGCCACACAGTCACACATAACAAGGATGACTACAGGGGTAGGAGGGCAGAGGAGTCATGCTCTGGGAGGGACCATAGCTCAGTGTGATAGAGCACCTGCTTGGCATGCAGAAGGTCCCCGGTTCGATCCCTGGCCACCAGGTAAGGCTTGGAAAGAATCTTGCCTGAAACCCTGGAGAGCCATTGCTGCCAGTCAGTGTCGATAGTACTGGGCTAGATGGACCAAGGGTCTGACTCAGTATAAGGCAGCTTCCTATGCTCCTATGTCCCCACTGCCCCTCCTCACATGTAGAAACTACTACACGCTTCAGAATGCATGAATAGGGTCAGCTTGTTGCACACTGCTCTTGACACAGATGTGATATGCCCTCTATTCTCATCTAGTGTTCTGTGAGTTGGGAGTTTGTAACTTGTTCAGCGTGTGCCTATCTCACCCATGTTCCCATCATAACATTTCCATTCCTGCCCTTGTGCTTTAGCATAGCTTGTTGGTGCTACATATCTTGATGTACGCGCTGTGATCCCTTGCTTCATTTTATGTACTCTAGTGTTGTGCTGTGATTGGCTGCTGGTTTACCTTGGATCTGTCTTCCAATATACCTAACTAGTGCAGGAGGGGATCAGTCTCTGTGTTGACTGTTGAATATTGTAGGGGCAGTTGATTCATGACTCCTTCCCCCCCTCACCTGTCTTAAGCGCTGCACCCATGCAAGCGGTGGCCCCAATCGTCAGATGGTGTATAGGATCCTAGCTGATCCCACTCCTCCATTCCTCACACCTTTTGTCCCCGTTCACTCATTTCTTAAAAAAACAACAACCTTATTTTATCAAACGGAGTTACAACTACAAAGACAATATTAACAGAATTATAACCAAATGCAGCATGATTATTTATTTATTTATTACATTTCTATACTGCCTTTCTGCTAAGGCACCCAAAGCGGTTTACAATGTTTAAATACTCAAACAAACAAACGTTACCCCCCCCCCAAACCAAACATACACCAGTTCTCTCAGGCCAACTGAAGGTTTCTTCTGGAGCTGCTGGTACAATCTCCCTGGCCTGGGCTTTTCTTCTGCCTTCCCTCTGTAGCCCCAGGGAAGGTGGGGGAGGGGCTGCCCCAACAGTCCTCTCAGGCCAGTGATGCTGCTGGCATTTGCTCCCCCAGCCGAGGCTACTGGCATTTGCTCCCTGGCCTGGGCTTCTCTTCTGCCTTCCCTCAGGGCACACAGGTCTTAAACAGCCCCAGGGAAGGTGGGGGAGGGGCTGCCCCAACAGTCTTCTCAGGCAGGTGATGGTAATTTCAGGAGCTGATGGCATTTGCTCCCCGGCCTTTTTCTTATACAGATTTCTGAGCAATGCAAGTTCCTAGATTAGTATTACTGGACTGGTGCTGCTAAGGCTGAAATCCTGGGCACATTTTCTTGGGAGTAAGTCCCATGAATTTGGTAGGACATGTTTCTGAGTCAACATGCATAGGATTGGCCAGGTTGCTGCACCAGTGCAAGGTGTGTTTGCAGTGGTGCAAGGCCACTTAGGGGTTATCCTCTCCCACCCAGCAAGTGTAACTGGAAGAGAGGATCGTTGTGAAAATATGCAAAAAAGTGGGGCTGGATCCAGAATCCGCCTTCCATTGAAGGAAGGGCTCCATTCACGGAAGGTGCCTTTGGCCAATTTTGAGGGATCCCTCCTTCACCCACACACAAAGTGTAGCAGGGTCCTTCAAGGGCCTGGAGGAGCTGCTGTGGGGAGGAGGAGGTGGGAAAGTGCTCTTCTGGATCTAACCTGTGTCATTCAAGATATATATTTTGAAGTTTTGTATTCTGTTTGGAAATAGAACATTATAGAACATATAGAACATATTTATAATGATTAGCAACCATCATGGTTGATCCTAAGCACATTTGCAAGGAGGTTCAGCTGGGTTCAGTGGGACTTACTCTGAAGTAAGTGTGCATAGGATTGCCACCTAGTTTGTATAAAAAGGATATGAACCTTCTTTTCACCCAAAAGATAATGGTGCTGTGCTGCAAGCTGATGTGCTTGTATTTATGCAAGCACGTTGGAAGCAAGTAAAATCCATACTTACCTTTACCTACAGAGACATTAAATAGCTGGTGAAGTCAGGAGGAGAGGGGGGAAAGCAGCATTTCCCTGCAGCCTAAAGTGGGATTAGGATTCCTGTTGACAGCAGAGCTACATATTGTCTTCTCACCTGGTCTTATATTCCAGCTGTGAAACAGAAGTGGAAGGTCAACACAACAGCAGTGCACTGTAGTGGTAAGCTGAGCTGTTGTTCCGAAATCATTCAGGACCAAGCTTCAGATTTCATCAGAATAATTGATTTTCGCATGAACAGGCACTTCTGCTTTTGTGGAATATACTTCTACAATGAAGCCATGCAGACTCCACACTTCATAAGAAAATACATCTAAAAGCCTTGTTTGATTCATTTAGTTTTTAATGTAGATTTTAGCCGGCGAAGTCCAGGCTGGATAGCAACACTGGCACAGAGGGTAGGGAAAAGATGTTGGTGCAGGGTGAAGGGAAGGAGAAAATGCTGAATGAGAGGGGGGTTAGAGAGAAATTGTTCTGGCAGAAATAGAGGAAGGAGGAAGGAAGGAGAAAGGAGCTTTGGGGAGGGGAAAAAAGGGTTGGAGATCTAGTACAAGTGGCATGAGACTGGGAGAGAGGAAAGGGGCCAGCATAGGAGGCAGCATGAAGGCTAGCAGGGCTAGCTTGGGTGAGACAGAAATGGCCTGAGCACTGGGGAAGAGGAAGGAATTCAACTTAATGCATGCAGATTGCCCAAATGCACACCCCCACCCATCAGATTGACCGGTAACAAATAGAGGTGTGCACCAACCACAGGATTTGACTTGGATCCTGATTCAGCATTGTGGAAAACAATGGAGGCCATCAGCTTTGACTTGGGTACCAAACCCGAGTCAAGATTTAGAAATCTGAGGTCTCATGCCTGCCAGTGCCTGTAATAACAAATGGCTATAACCTTCTTTTCTGTTAATCAGAAGTGGATGACATCTGCAGGAATATTAGCCCCCCCTAGGAGGGGGTTATACCTGCCAAATTTCAGAAAAATAGGTGCAGTGGTTTTTGAACTATGCACAATGTATTTTGATTTTTAAAATATTTCTTTGCAAAATTGGATGAGATTTGCAGGGATAGTTGCCCCTTTTGAGGGAATTGAGCCTGCCAAGTTTCAAATGAACAGGTACAGGGATTTTTGCGCAAGAACAGTCTTTACATTTCAAGGGTATCCAAAATAGTACGAGCTTATTCCCCTAAGTCCCTTGTGGACAATTGTTCTGAAAATAGCAGGCAGTATAGAAGTGGCCCTTAGTAGGGAACTTGCAAAGTGTCACAAAGATATGTGCAATGGCGGGGAGGGGAGTGAATGATTTGTTTCCCCTCCCCCCCCCCGTGATTTTGGGGCAATTGTATGAAAACGGCATACATCGTAAAGGTGTCTCCAGCCAAGCAACCTGCACAGTTTCAGAAGGATATATACAGCTAGGAAGTTACTACACATCACACTTGATCTTAGCCAAAAGGCCAAGAAGTTAGAGAGTCTAAGAAAGTTATAGATTTCATAGATCATAGAGTTGGAAGGGGCCTACAAGGCCATCGAGTCCAACCCCCTGCTCAATGCAGGAAACTAGAGGAGGGGTCTCCCATCCAAGTAATAACCAGGCCTGACCCTGCTTAGCTTTCCACACTCAGACAAGCTGAGCCAGCGTGAGCCACAGACCTGATGATGATTGAAAACCAGTTTAAGGCTTTTTCCTTTTTTTTCATAGTGAAGCCTGGTGGCATTGGAAGAATGGCCTTCTCAGGGTCCCATCTTTTCCCTCCTCCAAAGTACAGTGATTGGAGAGCCCCTGGTAAAACATGTCCTATGTTTAGAAGGTGGACCTGCCAGCCTCTCAACCCCACTCCCTTCCTTGTCCCCTCCATCAGCATTTAGAAAAAGAAAGCAAAAGACTATTTTGGAGACACATTGTCTGCTTTTCTGAAGCTGAATCATGAATGAAGCCTTGGGCAGCGTCCAGCAGTTCAGGTCACTTCAGAGGGAAGCCCACTTCACCTTTGGAAGCACCAGAAATGCTCTCAAGGGACCCCATTTGGCTCAGGCTTCAGCCAAATCTGATACACATCCTTAGTAAAATATATATACGATATATATATTAACTTAGTCCTGTGCTCCCACTTCTCTTGACTCACCTTCACTTCAGCCACTGGAATTCTGATCAGACATAAATGCTTGGGCTTTGGTGAGGCTACCTCTGGTGACAATTCCATCAGTCATGAGTGCCATCAATGATACCTGTCTGGATTTCTTAGAACCTATGCACGTGCTCAGAAAAAGCATGTGGCACAGCCCTCCAGGCACTCTGGCACTTCAGAATTGTAATGTGGGGATGCAATGCAATTGAGTATCCCCCCCCCCCCATGTCAAAAACTCCCTGCCTATGAAAAGTAGTCTGTCAGGAAGAAGGGTTTTGGCCTAGCTTCTTTCACTGATGTGTCAAGAGTACAAACCATGGTATCAGCCTGTGTACCTGTTTATAGGTTCAGCTTTTGTAAAGTACACTCCAGTCCATGTTGTACACAGCTGTTATATGTTCCATGTATTTGTATTTTGCCAGATATGATCCTGCACACAGGTATTCTGTACATTTTAAGGAAGAAATGAAGCTGCAGGAAGGGCCTAGCTTGAAGTGACCCTATAGGTAATCACTGTAGAATAATTTTCATTCTGCATATTTGACATTCATTTTGCGCCAAGCATCTTGTGATCTTTGTCTGATCTCTCTGGTACTGAAATGGTAGAAACCAGTTCAATCATACATGTTCAGCATGAACAGGCATCCTCTGAAAGGTCAGTGCTTTAATACCCAACTCCCACAACAGGAAATTTTAATTGCATGTGGCAGCCACTTCTTCCTCCCTCGCATAGCCTCCCCCAGTATACAAATGCTTTCTTTGAGTTTTAATTTCTTCCTTTTTTAAAGTTCACCTTGGAAGTTTGTATTTATTATATACACCATGCTAAATATTAGAACAGGGTCAATATGAATCCCTAATACTACAATGCTTAAGCACATTAAAGCACATTAAAATTGGTACTGCTCATCTTGTTACAATAAACATACATGTTATTATATACTTTGTACAAAATACAAGTGACTAATATTTTGAGATTGTTGAAAAGACAAGTAATGCAAATGAATTTATTATATCAAATGTGAATGTGGGACTTTAGAAATCATACAATTCAGCAGAGTTATTTCTCCTGCTGTAGTATATCTACTCTTCTATTCAGCATATCAACTTAGCGAAGGCTGTTTGCTTAGATACCCTCCTTACACTCTCTGGAATTTAAAACCATCCAAGAGCTTCAAGCCACAGCAGGTCATCAGACTATTAAAACCTTAATCCTAGTGAAGCCTAACATATAAATTAAAATAACCTATCCCTCTGGTTGACTTTCACTGTGCTAGCATTGCATGAAACATCAAACCACTTCCAACCAGTAGTTTTATCCACACTATCGACTGCAAATCTTCCTCTGCTTAGCTACTGTTGCAAGGCCAGGAATATGCTAAGCAATTCACTTCCATGTATGGTGACACAATTAGTGGGAGTGGAATGATTAGCAAGCATTGTTCATTGTACATAGTATACAATGGGCAGATAAAAAGAGAGTAAAACCCTTATCTGAGAATGAGTTATGGAAAAGCTGGTTTTAATGTTATTGCTATGTATTTTTTTTTTCTTAAATGCGACTTTTTTTTTTAATGAAGGACTTGAAGCTGAAACATTTTGCAAAGCAGCAACTTTGCTGCATTTGACACTTGTTTGACTTTACAAGTCAAGTTTTTCTGGAGTAACAGCTTCTGTTTGCAATAATAACATGCGCGTGCACACACAAACTCTTACACACACACACACACACACACACAAACTCTTACATACATACACACAGACAAACTCTTACATACACACACATATACTAACACTCACACACAGCCTTCAGTGGACATGGATGGGAAAGTTTAAAACTCCCGTTCCTGCTTGCTGAGATTTAGACATTCCCCCCGGTGCGTGCCGTAGAGGTGACAGCCTCTCCTATCCCCCAGCTCGAGAAAACAGCTAACTCTGAAGCAAGATTGGGGGGGGGGGCGTTGTGAGAGGCTTTCACCTCTTACATAAACCTACTCCCCATCTCCACTGGGATCACTGTTTTTCCACCTCTGCTAATAACAGGAAACAGCAATCTCAGAAACAAGATCAGAGAGGGAATTTTTCCACCCCCCACCAATGGTTGCTGTTTTCCCACTGCTGCTAGCAACAGAGAAACAGCAATCTCAGAAGTGAGATCGGTATGGGGAGGATTTGGCCAGCAGCAAGGGTGTCAGGGCACACATAGGGGCTGCGTCTCAGGTCTTCGGGGGGGGGGAGAGACCAGCTGTGGCCCAAGGGTCATGGGTTGTGCATCCCTGATTTAGATAGACTATAGGAAGTAGATAGGCTATTAAGTTTCCAAGATATTGAACTGCAGCACAAATTTTCTGTTTACATGTATGAAATATTCATCAATTATTTACCTTTGAAATAATGGAAAGCCCATTATCACACAGGCATCTCCCTATTCGCTTGACTAAATCAGCCACAGTCGGAACTTTTCCTTGGCCTAAGGCAGTTTTCACAGAGAAATTCCCCTTTTCTATATATAAAGCTTAACCACATGATATTCCTGTAGGTCAGCTGACTATATGCCTGCTGGCTGCACAATTAAAACCAGGATTTGCCTACTTTGTGAAGCTCTGAAGCACATAACCTATTGTCTTTTTCTTTCCAATTATCAACTTAAGTAGGTAAGATATGTATCCAGCCACCCATACCTTGGCTATCCTTTTCGTCCTTTTTCATATGCCTTCCCTTCTATTATTTTAATCCTCAACATACTTTTATCTTTTTCCACTTATTGCCCAAATCATTCTGTCTTCTCTTCTTTAATTTCAGCTTCTGTTGTTGGTCAATGTCCTGGTTGTAGATCCTGATTCTTTTTAATCCTCTGTATGTTACATATTCAAACTCTGTTATTTCCAGAATGTCTCTAACAATGCAGAGCAAAAGCAGATTCCTGACCATTTTGAATTGTTCCCTATTTCACTGATGACATTTATGGGTTTTCCAAACTACCTAGGTTACCTGAAGCTGAAATTCACCCTATGTCATTTTGTGTTTACATAGCAGGTCCAGGTCACTGTTACCATGTTTTCTACAATAATTAGCAATGTTGAGCTCCATTTATTGGAGAAATTGTGAGTTGCTACAGTGACATTTTAACAGTGATAAAACAGTAGGTGGGCCCTAAAGCCTTAAAACTAATTCTAGCTAAGGTACTTTTATGATGTTGTTGCATATTGAGAAAAAAGTTTGAGGTCTTTCTAATTCAGTAGGATGTCATTTAAAAAAAAAAAATTATTAAACAACTAGATCTATCTGGAACAGTGATGTCTCCTTACCAGATATTTGTTTCATGTAGATTCTTGGTAGCACAGCCTACTGTTTTGTTTGATATATTTTTTTTACTGAAAATATTTTTAGATCACCCTTCACCCTCATGGATACTGGGGCAGTATACAATGGGGGTGACTAAAATTAATCACACCAATAAAAATACAGTAAGTCAAAACCTTCATGATCACCCTTCACCTTCCTGGATACTGGGGCAGTATGCAATGGGGGTGATTAAAATTAATCACACTGATAAAAATACAGTAAGTCAAAACTTTCATGATAAACTATGTTTTAGTAGTTTAGAGTAACCAACATAATCAATTGAATGCTGGCCAGAAATGTTTTGACCTGGTCCCAAAAAGGCTGTGACTTCAGTGCCAGTGTGGAAAGTGATCAGTTGATCCCGTTGGCTAGCTTGTGTGTGCACTGCTGCCCCAGTGCACACACATTGGGGAACTTTTCCCCTTACCACACCAGTCATGACTCTATGGGGAGGGTATTCCACAATCAGAGTGTCTCCACAGAGAAGGCTTTCTCCCTTGTTCCACACAACATACTTCCCCTAATGAAGATACATGGAGAAGATCCTACACTGAAGACCTTAAGATTTAGAATTATAATTAAAACTGTAATTCATCAACTTTGTTACAACAGAAGACAATGGGTGGTATAAGCTCTCCTGCCAATGGAATGGCTTCTATGAGCAGAATGGGAAAGGAGTGATTTCCCTTCCCTCTGCATCTCTCTGTGAACCCACAAAAGTGTTGGGGAACCCTCCGGACTAGATTGGGGAGTGCAAGGAAGAGGAAAGGAAAGTCCCATAGTGCAAGCAGAAATCTGCAAGTTGGAATTCCACCAACTTGTTTAGGTGAATGCTATTTACATCCAGTATGGCCTGTGTTTAGTAGCTGTAAAATACTTTAGCTGTTATTGAATGCTACATATCTAATTGGTGACAGACATTGTGCTCAAATTAATGCTTAGCTCCAGTTATAATATAATTATGTCTTAACAGCAGAAAATTCTAATTAAGATGATCTGTTTGCCAAGGAAAAGTTTAGTATATCAGTGAATCTATTTATCAGGGGGAAGAAGTTTCCCCACTGATCAGAGCCTAAATTATAAGGAAAACATCACAGATGCATGCTGCATTGGATAGAGAACACATGCGTGCATTTAAATCATGTATATCTTTCTTTTAACTGATGTAATTGTGAAATATGTTCTTTTTGCATTCATAATTAGGGGGTGGAACAGATGGTGAAGGCTTAGTTTAAAATAATCTGTCATTAAAATAGCCTAGCCTACTGGTAATTCTTCATTCTAACTGGAGTTTAGGTCAGAGTAACAGGATTTTCTGTAGTGTTGGCATATAGAGGAAGGAATTAGGGACTTCATAGATGGTGTGTGACATATGAGAATGTACCCTAGAATAGAAGGACACTCTGGTAAAATTTCAAAGTATGCTTTCCCCCTGTAATATGAAAATATATCAAACATAGTAAAGAGAAAGTTCCCTTGGCAAATTGACCTTTCATCACAGTATGTTAAAATACTGAGGCCCTGATCCAGAGATCCTCATACACTGCAGTGAGCTTGTGTGTGCACTGCTGCCCCATTGAATGAATAGTTGGTGGTTTCAGCCTTTGCAGTGATTACTTGCTGAGAAGAAAGGATGGAAGGGTATGCCTGGAATCAGACATCTCCACCCCCACCTCCCACAACCAGGTGATAGGCATATGTTAGAAGAAAGTGCTTGCAAAAATGTGTATGTTAGGGGAAATTGTATACAAAAGTGTGTACGATTTTTCATGTAGACTTATTCACAAACCAATATGGAAATGAGATTTAACATACTTGTGTTTGAAAAAATGTGAATGTTATACAAAGTGAAACACATGGATTTGTCTATCCCTATTCCAGATTAAGAGTCCCTTTCTTTGACAGTGTAATACCTTAACAAGCCATGTCTACTCAGAAGTAAGTCGTATTGTTTTCAGTGGAGCCTACCCCCAGGTAAATGTGTATAGGTCTAAATATCAAAGGGGAGTGTAGGTGAGAAACTTGGTTGGTGGTTTATCTGTGTATTAGTCACCTTTCCACAAGTGTTCAAGGTGATATATAAAAGGGGGGGGGGGGAGAAAAAACAGGCAGTGCCAAAACAAAATAAATGAACCACTAGAATCTCTGTTATACTTATAGAGCAACAAGCACAATCAATAGTGCTTTACACATCTGCCTTGCACATTGTTCTAATTCACATAACATAAATTATCATTACCAGCATCATTATTTAGATATGCCACAGCTCCTCTTTACATCTGAAAATAATTTGCCTCCTGTCAACCATATAGACTTACTGAGATCTGACAAGGAAAATCTCCCATCATTGCTGACTGACTTGCTTAGAGCTGTTTTCAGGAATAAGAAAACTGTCTCTGTTAATCAGATACTTGTGTGCCTTTAAAGCGTTTATTTTAGTGTTTCCTCTAAGATTTTCTTCTCAAACTGCCTTGGAAAAAAAAACACCATATAGATTTCATCATGGTATTATGATAAATCTTCTTGAGGAGGGGCACGCATTAACATTTGTGTCGGTAGTTTTTCATCTTAATCCAACCTTGTTTAATAATCAGAAAATTCTACATAGTGGGTAAGAAGATGTAATTAACTCTTTGACCCCAGAATCTTAATTGGCGCCTGTTGAAAACAGTGGGGCAGTTTGAAAAAAAGTAGCCTGTGGTGATTGAAACAGCATAATACATAATGGTTTTCTCAAATCAAAATAAGAAAGTGCTGGGGAAACTCAGCTTTAATCACATTTTGTACATAGCCAGTAGGTGGAAGGGATCACTAAACAGTCATCTCCTCCCGCCCCCTTTAGATCAGTCATGTTCAAACTTTGCCAATATCTAACCTACATTGCCAACTTTCAGAAGTCTATACTGGAGAGTAGAGCCCCACACCTTTGTAATAAAGGGTGTGGTTTAACATTGTATTACACCTTTGTAATAAAGGGTGTGGTTTAAAACTGTAATTTACATCTTGATGAGACTAGATCATAATAATAGGGCACCATGTAAATCCTTAGCATTGCTCACAGTTTCTGCTGCTGTTAAAGGTGGAAATGATCATACAACAAACAGTACAGCATTTTAAACAAATCCAACATCTGGTCCTTTTTTTTACTTGATTGAGAACTTCAGTATAAACAGCAATGGGTTTATATGTATAAAAAATTGAATCAAACATTTCAGTGCCCAATGCATAATGCCCAATTGAAGTACCCTGACCGGCTATATTTTTACCCATGAGGAAGGCATAATTGAAACATGTTGTGCACTGAACAGATTTGATCAGAATGTTTACACATCTCAGCATCATTTTGAGGCCTATGTGCATACAGTGGTATGCAAGTAGGCCTCCTCTTTTCAGACACCTTGGTTGTTTGCGCAGATGCCTGTGTTGTCTCACGAGAGCGCTGCAGCCACTTCTGGCCACGTAGAGCCAATGTGTCAGCTGCAAAAGTACGGGGGGGGGGGGGGCGACAAGGGAAACAGATGGCAGGCAGTTGCTCCAGAGATCCCTGTGAATCACTTCCTTGCTGTGGCAAATGCCACAGTGGAGGAGCAGCTGGTGGTGCTGCTCTCCAGAACACCTGCTGGAGGCGGCAGGGAGGCAGTGGCAGGCTCTTCTGGGGGGGAGGGTTGGGTGGATTCACCGATCTTCCCATTCCACCACCTGATGCAAGTGCCTCACCCTGCTTCATGGGAGGGCCGGCCCTGCTCCATGCCCTTTGTACCACTCTTACCTTTCAGTTCAAGACTTCCACCTTTTCCTTATACTTGAGAGCATGTCACACAAGCCACCAAACTGCTAAGCCATCAAATTAGACACCCTTCTTCCTTGTACACCTCTACATCTCTTGTTCTCCAGTAAGAGGTTAAGACTCTAGAATGAAGTCACAGAACGAATTCCAAATTTGTGACATCTGGGATTGTATTCCCGCTACTTAACTATTCTGAAAAATGATGGTGGACTTCACCCCATCCTCAGTTTACATGGTGTCAACTTCTTCACAAAACCAGTTGAGATTAGCTAAACAAGGGGGCATAATGCAGTATCCATTTTTGCACTAGGGCTAATGCAAATTATGTTGCACTCATGTAAGCCGCCTCTAGCACAACAGGTTTCCCAGGAAACCTGTTGTAACAGCAAACGCTATTGGCATTGCTTGCTTGTGCTAGCACAACATAATTTATGTTAGCACTAATGCTGAACTGGATACTACTCATAACCTCCAGAACACATTACTCATTAGAAGTCAATATTTGGGCCTTAACTACAGCATTTTCTAACTACTATTTATGTTGTAGATCTTTACAGATCAGTTGGCAACACCATACAATTCAGGGTGAGCCAGTACTGTGAGAGTGGTCTTTGAATGATCACTGCCTGTTCAGCATCTGCAGGCCATCTTGTGAACTTGTTTGAGGCCATTTCTTTTCCTTGCATCAGGGGAGGTGTGGATCCCAATTTTTCAGGAAGTGTGTTTATGAAGAGCTGGAGTGGTGTCCAAGTGTATACCTTTCCTCCTCCTTCCCTAATCCTAAGGCTGCTATACAAAATAGCCGAAGTGTGTACAAATTGCATATTGATAGCCTCATGGAGGCCTGTGTAGTTGAGGTTTAACCTAGCTCCTATCCTTAGCAAGGAAAGAGTGCATACATCTGCCACTGAGAATTGATCTGTTCCTGTTATGTAAAATCTTCCACCATGATATCCAAAAGAAAAGACACCTGAGGCATTATCAGTTTTATAACTGGACTCACTAGTGTTCATTTTGTACATCTGGTTCATCACCACAGTTTTAATCCCGATTTGAGCCCAATATAATCTATTTCTTTGCTTGTGGGTTCACATGCTGGCAATTTTTGCCATGCACATGGCAGAAATTTTTGCCTCATGTTGAGTATCATCCCTGTTTTTTCTTATCACCTGGTGAAATTGTTCTTTCATGCTCTTCACACTATCTTTTCTTTACAAAGCCAAAACATAATTATTAATGCATTTTTGGAGCTATCATTGTAGAAGCCTATGGACTCCTTTGAAAGTGTTGGGGTGGGGTATTATGCTGTTTCCTACTCAGCAAAGGAAGAAGGAAGAAAGAAGAACCATGGACAGCAGGTGTCTTGGATTACGATAGAACAGAATATATGTGATTGAGCACTGCAGTTCATGGGTGTAGTCTGTCAAGACCTGCTGCGCTGCGACCTCCTTTTATTTCAGTCCTAGCTGCACGGAAACGGTACACCCTAATAGTTAATATATTTTACACAACATCAGTGCTTGGTGGATTGCTCTTTAAATCAAAAACATTTTGAGTATGTTCTTGTTTAGGTCACATTTAAAGTTCGACACTTGAAATTGTTCACCAGTAATTGATGTCAGTATTCAAGGTTCCTGTGCTAATAATCTGAAAAGAAATTATGATAATTTTCAAGATAAACTACTTGCATGTTATAAATATTTTTGTTTGACTAAAGTCTATGCAGATTTACATTTTTATTAATTCATAAATATAAATTGAAGATCCTTTCTTTAATGGGGTAACTTTACTGTTTGTTTTCCAATAAGTGGCTCATCCTTTGAGGGAACACAGATTTTTAATAAAATAATATTTCTACCTCCTGCATCAAAGAACAGTGAATACTTTCCAAAACCAGCTTCTTTCCATACGTGTGTTGGAAATTAATCAAGAAGCAAAGGAATTAAAACACAACCTTACCACCACCCACACAGAGACATACCTTCATGTTTGGAATAGAGTGAGATGACTGAAAATCTTGTTTTCTCTAGTATAAAACAAAACAAAACAAAATAAATTCCTTCACATGAAAGGATCTGCCCCTCCAAAGAAATCACATATAAGAAACCGATGGGCTGCAGGTCCGTATTGCTGCTCTCCCTGCCTCCTGAATTGCCCCCATGCGCCCACTGCTGCCCCCATTGTGCTGGGGAGGAGGATGTGCACCCTCTTCTCCAGCACAGTTGTGCTCCCGACAGTTGTGCTGTCAGTTCCAGTTCTGTTACTGTGTTATGATCACAACTGGAACTGATCTGATGATGAGAGATGAAATACAATGACATTGTTTGCAATACAAGTATATCTGTTACAAATTTTAAATTTTTGAGATCTAATACTTAGTTTCAGTTGGATTTGCGAGTGTATGGGTGAGATAAAGAAGAGTCAGACACAGAGTATATGGTTTCAAATCAGGGCCACATTTATTGAATTGAAGATCTGTGAAGGGCGAAGTGCGGTACTAACCTAGCCCGGCCATTGGCCGGGAAAAAACTAATATTTGGGCGAATACATCTGAACTGCACTGGAGGCGGGTTGGTCCGCCCCCGGCCAGTTGCCCTCCATGTGGAGCTGGAGGGCTTTACCATCGTCGCCTTACTTTGACGCCTCCAGGCACCCAATGTAGGCGAGAAAGGCAAAACTCTAAAGACGTCTCAATCTCCCTCCTGGCAAGCCTCAGGGCATTAGCGAGGGCAGCCTTGGGTAAACGTCAGTCACCTTGAAAGGTTAAATAAGCCCTTTCCTGTGTCCCCGCCCTAGTTGAGCCATTGGCTCAGTATCTGTGACCAACCTGACCTGTTACCTGACTCCTCTCTCCTCCCCCACTCGCAAATCTTCTCCCTAGCCCCAGATGAGGGGCCAGTGGAAGTCTGTTCTGTGGACTTTATTGAAATGGGGACTTAATGACCTAATGCTTATGGATGGAAAAATTCTGATGCAACTACAGAGCTCTGCTGCACAGAAACTGTGCTTGATTCCTTTCAATGGTGGAAATGGTGGATTCCTTCACATGAAAGGATCTGCCCCTCCAAAGAAATCACATATAAGAAACCGATGGGCTGCAGGTCCGTATTGCTGCTCTCCCTGCCTCCTGAATTGCCCCCATGCGCCCACTGCTGCCCCCATTGTGCTGGGGAGGAGGATGTGCACCCTCTTCTCCAGCACAGTTGTGCTCCCGACAGTTGTGCTGTCAGAAGCACAATTTAAATGGGGAAGACAGCACATGGGGAGTCATCCCCGCATGGAGTGTTCCGCACTGAAACACTGCACCTGATTTAAGTGATCTCAGAAGGTTTAAACCTCCCCAGCCCTGAGATGGGGAAAAATAATGTGTGTGTGTGTGAGAATGTGTGTGCATCTCCGTACGTGTGTGCCTGTGCACACACACATGTGACCCCCCCAACCCGCCACCCATTGATGCATGCAGCCCTCGGTAGCAAAAAGGTTGACTACCCCTGATTATCCACTCATGTTTTTAGGTGTTTCATTTGTGTATTGAAATGTGGAACTCTGGAGCAGTGTGTAAAAATAAAGAGAAACAGGAATTCACTGAAACGAAATAGATCAATAATCTTCAACCTTTTAAAGACCTGGAATCCTCCACTAATCCCATGCTGCAACATGGGAGCCACTTTTATTTTTTTTAATCTTATATATCCACTTTCCTCCCTACCTGCTTTCTTTCTTTTGTTCTTGAGGCCTTGCAGGCGATTCAGATGCTCACAGACAGCAGTGTTCAGGTTCCATCATGACACTAATAGAGTACATTAAGAGTACAATAGGGCTCAAACCTTGGAATAGATTTGGAAATGAAATTATTTTTTTCTGATCTATATATTTATTTTGGAAAATAATTTCTTTAACCAACCCTATTTTGAATCAAGATCGGGGTACGGGAGCGCTCACACAAGTTGTGTGGGTCAGTTGAAGGCAAATGAAATCGATAATAAAATGAAGTATCATTCTGATGAATAGAGAGGTGCAGCTAGGGCTGGACCTCAGGGCCAAAGTCCAGGGGCTCTGCAGACCACTCAGAGAGCATCAGGTCATGGGGCAGCAGCAAGCAGGCCTGGCAACAGAGCCAGTGTGGTGTAGTGGTGAGAGTGTTGGGCTGGGTCTAGTCCCCGTTCGGCCATGAAACTCACTGGGTGACTTTGGGCCAGTCCCTGACTCTCAGCCTAGCCTACCTCACAGGGTTGTTGTGAGGATAAAATGGAGAGGAGGATGAGGATTATGTAAGCCGCCTTGGGTTCCTTGCAGGAAAAAAGGCGGGGTATAAATATAATAAATAAATAAACAAGCCAGGGCCAGCATGGGCCTGCCAGAGCCCCACTGAGGCTAATGCCAGTTGCCGCCGCATCCGGCATTAGCGGCAATTAGACTATAACATGGTTCTTATTTTTAGAACCATGTTATAGTCAGAGGGTGGCTGGCCAGGCATGTACATGGCTACACATGTTCCTTTTATTGTTTTAACTTTTAAAAGTACTTTCTCCTTTTATGCAACAAAATGGTTCTTATTCCCAGGTAAACGTGTTTAGCATTGAGGCAGCAGAAACCAACTCCATTTTATTCCTGTAGTTATGATGGTACTAGAATTTAAGT
Source organism: Shinisaurus crocodilurus (assembly GCA_021292165.1). Lineage (NCBI taxonomy): Eukaryota > Metazoa > Chordata > Lepidosauria > Squamata > Shinisauridae > Shinisaurus > Shinisaurus crocodilurus. The sequence goes on from CM037876.1 coordinate 266,663,676, forward strand.
GAGTTTAAAATGTGAAACTGCACATGCTCAGAGTTTTTCTTCTTCTCCTTAATCTAGGCTGGCAAACATTGTATTTTTATTTATTTATGGTTCTAACGTATCATGACTGTAGAAGCAGTGGTAAAGCATGGAATGGTGGTGGCAAGGGAAAAGAGAAGTAATATACTGGCCATCTAAAGCCCCCCCCCCAAAAAAAACCCCATTAAGCCCAGTGCACTACTGGATGGATATTTTCCCTCATAGACAAAAATTGTATATTCAAATGTATATTCAGTATTCAAATTAGGCCTTTTGTTTGTTAATTGATTACATGTTTCAGGTGGCTTTCATAAATGTGTATATAACAAAAGCTCATGTTCTTCAATAAATTATTCTGGCAACCATACCTAAAGCCTTACACCTCCCAGAATATAATTTAAATGTACACATTGACACTGAAGAGATTAAATTCAGAGATTTCTATGGACTCCAGGTGTGAAAAGATTTGACAGTAATCTGTTGATTGCTTTTGTTTGTATTCACACAAAAAGGGTGTGGGTGGATTTGTGAATGAAGAGGAGGACTGTAATCTCATGTTAATTAGCAAATTACTACCATCTACAGTGGTTCTCTTCTTTTCTTTTTTGCAGTGAAATTATTTTCATTTCTGTGCGGATCATGAAAATATATGACAATTTCAGTAAAAATAATAGATTGTGTGTGTGATGCCTGTGCATTATCTGTTACTGAAATATAAATCACTGTATAACAAACTTCATTTTTTTTCTTACTTTGCAGTCACTGGATGGATTTGTATTTGCACTAAACCAAGAGGGAAAATTTTTGTACATTTCGGAAACAGTCTCCATCTATCTTGGCCTATCCCAAGTAAGTAGAAATGTTAATGGTGTGCGTTTCACTCTTGTGCTCGTTTTGAAAGCGATAATCTGTTTTGCAACATTTTTCATGTTTTTGAATCTGTAGTTTAACTTCTGTGTCTTATCCACACTGGAAAATAATTGAAAAGTTTGAGTCGGTATAGAATGTTCAAATGGGGGAGGAGGAGAAGGTGGGGGAGAAGAGCTGAGCTTCAAAAACTTTTTTTCTCCCCACAAAGGATCATTATTAATTTATTGAGAACAAATGAAGTTTTTTTTCTCAGTTGTTTTGAACTTTAAACCTCAGTACCTGGTAGGAAAGGGACACACTAATAGTACTTCCCTTGTGTCCTATTACTGAATGTTTATGGAGTACCCTGCATTATCCTGGGAGCTGACACAATGACAAGGAGTCATTTGGAGTCAAGAAATGCTGAAAGAGACCATTAAAATGACTTACAGGGAGGGTTTAAGCAAGGACACATTCTGCTGCTTTCACCCATGTTCAGTAAATCTGTAGAGGACATTTTAAATAAAATAGTTGTAATTTAATTACTGTCATTTAATTACTGACATTTTCCAGAAATCTATTCTTGTAGGGAAATAAAAGAATTACTTTTTGTTTATCGCTAATGGCTGAGCTGTTAGTAGCATTTGCTACCCAGTGTACCAGAACCCTCCTTATACAGATTTGGGAACGTGTGGAGGCTTTTTGCATGATGAGTTGCAAAGTAGGATACTCTGCCTCTAGTAGAGCCACCCTTGAGAAACTCAGCAGTTGCGGTAATGCTTGTGTCTCCTGGTTTGGAACAGGGCCCCATATTGAATTCATTGCTTGTGTTGCCTTGGTTGTTAGGAGATGCTTCTCAGGACTGGAACTTTTCATAACCTTGTGATTTGGGATGTGTTGCCCTCAACTAAGCACGAAATGCTATCCTGGTGTAATAAAAAGGGATAGCTGAAGGATTGGTGTGGGAGAAAAAAGGTGCAAATAGTATTGGAGACAATGAAGTAACAGCCATTAATTCCTCAAAGAAAATGCAGATAATCATCCCCAGCCAGCATGGCCAATGGGAGGTATAGCCCCCCATACTGGAGAGCTCCAGTTTGGGGAAGGCTGGTCTATGGTCTATGCATTAGTTATGTGCTATATAATTGGTTATGTGGATGTCTTAGCAAACAATACAAGAGAATTAAGAACAAAACTCATTAATGGTATTTGTATCTTATTGAAGTCTCTAGTTTTGTCATAGGCTTTAATCCCTGCCATGATCTGTTCTCAGACCAGTATCAAAGGTTTCATATTTCATCACTGATAAGCCACAAATTCATTTATTTATTTATGTAAAATTATTTTTAGCTGTCATCAAAGGTGCAGCCTCTGAAAGCAGCATAGAACATTAATGTTTATTATTGTCTTATGTTCATATTAATCTGTTTTATGCTCAGTGTCCAACAAAGTTTAATAAACCAGCAAAAAGAAGGATGAATAATTAGTTTAAACAGGTAAATGCTAATTAGGGAACTCCTGAAAGGCATCCATTATACACTAGCTTAAAACAAATTTTACAGCCCTGGTTAGTAGTGTAATCCAAATTCTGTCAAGGCAACTGCATTTTCTGTAATTGAGATGTGTATGTTTGCTTTGCATAACAGATGGCTCTGTATGCTTAGACTGATAGCTAGGAAAATAATAATTGCATTATTCTGGCCAAAAGAATATTAGCTCTTGGGCTGGGGCCATTTCATGCAGTCCTCCTGCCAGCACAGCATATGCACATATATGGATTTGATTTTCAAGGAAATTGATGCATCTGGAATAGTGTCGCCATCTGAAATATCATCTGTTCAAGAAAAAAGTTGGCTTTAACCCTGTCCTAGTCCTCGTTGTTAAAACATACTCCTACACTGAGCTGCAGCATCAGTAGTCAGACATTATTGGACTACATGTAGGCTGTTTATCATTCAGTGTCTAGACTTTGGGGAGGTAGGTTTCTGATTTTCTGAGTATAAATAGTGAGTTGGACATAGCCTGTTGCCAAACATGGAATAATGAACACCTCTTTGTCTTTATTAATCGGTGTATTAGTGAAACATATACGTATTATTACAAAAGGACTGTGTACATTACCAGTAGATTGTGTGAAACCTGCTTCCTGACTTCACAGACTCAGCTTTCAAGTGACCAGACAGACTTTGGTTGAGAAAGTAAAAAAATAAAGAAAGGAATACGGTATGTTCATGGTGGGTTGATTGCTCCATAAAACGCTGTAAACCGATATGAAGTTTTCTAAGGACTTCCCTAGATGTTATCATGTCAAAGCCTGCCCCTACCTCCTCCCACTTCCCTCCAACCCATTTACCTGGCTGGAGTGGCAGTAAGTCTCTAGCAGCAGGCTGTGGCAAACTGCAGGAAGAGGGAAGGATGGGAGGAGGTCTCTGCCACCTTCCATCCTTACCCCAACCCTCCATCCCACCTCTTTCCTTTATTGCAGCACACCAGGCATTGGAGAAGGGGAGGACTGGGAGAGACCTCCTTGCTTTCCTTTTCCCTGTGGCTTGCTGCCACTGTACCCTGGCAAGTGGAATGGGAGGAAAGTGGAGAAGGGGGGTTGGTGAGGACTGGGAAAGGAGTGAGGGAGACTGGGATCAGGCTGGAAGGGAGAGAAATTCTTCTCCAGCTTTGATTACAGTCCGAGCCAGAGAAGAATGCAGCGGTCATAATGCTTGTTTCCTATTTGAGATACCGTAAGTGTTACAAACTCCAGAGACTCGTACTTCCGAGCCCAGAAGTGTGAGTCCCGCCAACATCCCTACAAATCAGCAACAGCTGCATGCTTGGTGTACTATTGTACTATCAACAGATAGGCTAGAAAGGTGCTAATCAGTCAGGAAGGGGAAGAATAAAAACTTTTCTACAAGTGGCCAGAAAACATCATCCTTAGGGGACAGGAATTCCTGTTGCCACTAACATCTTGTACATTTCATCTCCATTTATGTTGAAGCAGTTGGTATGAAACAGCATTGTGTTCATTCACATTATGAGTGCAGAATCTTGCATTAGAATTTTTTTACTGCAGATCACAAATTAATCCAGAACCCTCTTTTAAGAAAGACTTTGGGAAAGAAAATTGGGTGAAAATATTTTAAATGAATGTTTATTTATGTTATAGTTCTGTAAATCATTCAAAATGTGGTATTTCCCTTTCCCTTGAGACCAAATATTATCCCCCAAATAGACTTTTAGGCAGTCTTAGAAAAGCTATGATATTTTACAGACTCATTGCTAACTGTGGCAAAAGAGAAGCTGCAATCATCCACACTAAATTAAGCATTCAAAAGCTTTATTTACTGCAAAGAGAAGCAGCAGAAATAACTATGCAAACAATTCTCCTTGTAGAAAGGAAATGCTAATGTTTCACTGTAGCGATCTCAAAATTGTTCAAAGTGTGGAAACCATTGTAGTAGGTTGTTATGTTATTGAATTCTAGTTTGTGATAAAGGTGCCAGGAACAAGCGTTAATGGGATATGAACACATGAGATATCTTGCTTCCAAATGCTTTATGTTCTATCCATTGCTATCAGATCAACATTGCTGGGTTCCTGCCATGAGCTGGCAGAGGTTGTGGTTGTGTTGAATAAACCTTGTGACACTTTGAGAGTTTACACATTCAATAATGTTGGACTTCTGTTTGTGAGAGTGATGCTTGAGTGTGTGTGTGTGTGTGTGTGTGTGTATCTATATCTATCTATCTATCTTGTATAGCACCTGACATATATTTGTAGCTACCTTAGATTTGGTTTTGTTGCTCAATTAGCGATTAGATTAGTATGTCTGCTTCAGAGAGCGGAGAAGGATAACAAGTTGCTCACTTGAAGCTTTTGTGCAACTTGAAGTCCAGGCTTTTAAAAATGGGTTGTGATGTGCAAGAGGAATTTGAAAGAAATCTGCCAGCAATATTCATTCTGGGGATGGATGACCAGCATGGGAATGTTGATAACAAAAGCAGTTGTGATAAAATGGGTAAATATTATAATGTAAATTACAATGTAAATATTGTGGAGAGAAAGTCTGACCAAACACACACTGTGCCCCCCAGTCACCTGCATAATCCCTGCCCAGGGCAGGAGAGCTCAGCCCAGTCTTCGCCAAGCACCCTCAGTGGACTGCCAAGACCGCACATTTATGGTACATTCAGGTAATCTTTGCCAAGCACCCTCAATGGGCTGCCAAGACCAAGACACACATTTGCATTTGCTTCAATGGTCTTGCCCCAAGCATTCTCAAAGGGCTGTCAAGTACCCTCAATCACGCCTACAAGCACCCTTGAAGAGCCATGGGCAAAGTGGCTCCAAAAAACCTCAGCACCCCTCCTGCCTGGCCAGACTGGTTTGTCCTGTAAACAAAGGGAGGGGTCGGGGAACGAGAGGGGGACGAGGGATTAAAAGCAACAGCCCAGACTCTGTTGAGGTTGTTGGGAACAACGTGCGAGGAAGCACGGAGCGGGTAGTCGGCTCAGGCCAGCCCAGACACTCAAGCCCCAGGCGGTCCGCCTGGGTACTTTGCCGTAAGTCCGTCTGAGTTACTAGTGTTAGACTAGGGTAGAGTCTTCTATGTTAGATGAGAATAGCATAGGTTCTTTTTTGTTTAATAGTTCTGCCTGTGTGCAGTAAGTTTCACCTCCTTTTGTGGATTGTATTCCCTGACTTAATTGACTGTTTACTATATAATTTCCCTTATCTCCCTGACCTGATTCGCTCAATTACTCCTGTAAATAAACTGATTTCACTTTTGACTGAGCCATAGTTTGGTTCTGACTTGGTGCCTGATCCAGTGCGTTTGACCTGATTTGACCCAGGGCGCACGAATGGGAGCTCTGAGCTGTCAAATTAGCTGCTTAGTTCCCAATTTCATGGAAAAGGACCGGCGGCGGTCCTTCACAAATATGTATTATTTTTATTTTATGTATGTATGTATTTAAAATATTTATATGCCACCCTTCATTAACAAATTCCAGGGTGGTGTACAAAATTTGTTAAAACAACAATTAAAATTCAAATAAAAATCCACAATAAAACAGAAAGTCTCACTAAGCTAGGCATTAAAATCAGCAGATGCTTGGTTAAATGAATAAGGTTTTAGAAGCACTAAGACACCATCAGGGTTGGTTCTTGATATGATATATAGCAGGGCAGAGAGAATTTCAAAGGCGGGTGCCACAACCAAAAAGGCCCACCCGCAATCGCTTTCAAATGTACAAATGCAGAAGACAAGGCCCTGATCTGTAGATCTTGATGAATGGGCAGGTTGATATGGGAGAAGACACTGCCTCAGGTAACCTGGTCCCAAGATGTTAAGGGCCTTATATGTCAATAACATCACACTGAACTTTGCCTGGTAACATATCAGCAGCCATTGCAGTTCTTTGAACAATGGTGTAACATGCTTGTGGTAGGCTGCCCCACTTAGCAACCTAGTCACCGAGTTCTGCACTAACTGCATTTTCTGTACCAGTCTCGAGGGAAGCCCCACATAGAGTGCATTGCTGCAATCCAATCTTGTGGTTACCAATTCATGGACAAATATATTGCAAATGGGTACTTGTACATGTTTGGAACATTTCCCCCTCAGACCTATTATAAAGAAGAAATATTAGCGGAGAAAATTAATTTATTGTCCAAAAGGCAGAATGCTTTAACCCAAGTTAAAGCATTCTGCCATCAAGGAACAAACATGACAAGGGAATTAAAGTCTTCAATGCAACTTCTACAACTTATTTGTAATATATTGTGGCCCCAGAGAACGTGTTAACTGCTCTGCTCTGGGATATTACAAAAAATGCTTTGACTACATAACCACAGCAGTAAAACTACCATTTACATCATGCTTATTTCTGTATACAAACAGTTCAGTTCGATTATATTAGCCCCATTCAAAGATACCAGAGAATCAAAAAATGTTACATATGAACACCCAAACTGAAATGTCTTACTTACATTGTAGATCTGCCTGTTGATCTGCTGTTAAGATAAGACTATAAACCTTACTTCTGTATTCCTCTTTTCTGTATCTAGTTTTGTATCTCTCACTTCTGACCATATCTGGATCAGGGTCTAGATCTCCCAGGGTTGTTTTGTTTTTGAAATCCTGGCAGCCTTCTCTGGCAAGCCTCCATAAGAAAGCTCAACTACCAAATAGTGGTTGCCAAGAGCATCTCTCTCTTTTTTCCCTATGAAATTTTATTTTATTTTGAAATAAAGTTAAGAAAATAAAGGCAACAAAAAGAAGAGGAAGAGACATAATATAATAAGAGCATGTGGAGAACAATTCTATGGTCCCAGGAGAGTGTTCCAGGGACCATAGGATTCTTCAGAGTCCCCCCTCCAAAGCCTTACAACACACTGCTACAACTTCAGAAGGGGGACTCCGGCATCTGATCCCTCCCCCACCTCTGCCCTCTTGCAGCTGCCACAGAAAGAGCCACACCGGCTGCTTCCCGAGGTAGCAAAAGCAGCCTCGGAGAGGTCACAAAACTTTGCTATCAGTGACAAAGTTGGGTAGACACATGCAAGAACTTTACCTGGTTTCTCATTAGATGATTACTCAGTCACTTGCAGCTGAATATGTAAACTTACACTGTTGAAAATATTGTGTCGCTGAGAACCTCAGGTGCAAGGGAAAACAAGTTGTCACTAGAACCCCATTCCCCCAAGGTGGAGGACAAGGTCAGGGGGAAATCTCCTACTCCTCCCTGCAGCTGTAAGCTTGGAACTTGGGAGGGGGCAGCAAACAAGTCCTGCTCCCAGCACCTCGCAGCTGGAAGGGGGATGCAGAGGCTTGTTCTGTCTCTAGCCCAGAGGTGGAGATGGGAGGCGAAGGTGCATCCGCTTACCCCAATGGGCGGAGGAAGCCTGGGGCTCATCTCGCTCACCAGAGCCTGGATGTCCAGTTGCCAGGGCGAGTAGTGGGGCAAGCGGGATTATCAAACCCTGTTCAGGCAGAAGGATTCTTTCTTCTGTGGTGGCAGATTTGTGATGCCTCACTGACCTACTGGAATCATCACTTGATGTTGATGTTCAAGGGATGCACATGGTTGACCAACCAGCCCCAATTTTTATGGGTCAGCGTGTTTATCTCTAGCATTTTAAACCCAGAAATCCAGAACGTTTCAGGTGCTTACGTCAGGGATAGCAACATGAGTTCTGCATTGTCCATTTCGCAAAGCCTTTTCTCTTGGAACAAAATAACATTTCCTTTCTTTTTATCAAAGCAACTGACCTGAGCAGGTGTGGGCAGCATGTGGCCAGTGGGCTGCATATGCACCCATCTTTTTCTGCAGCCCCCAGTTCACTGCTGCACTGCTCAATTTTGGCAGTGTGTGGCAGCAAGAAAAGAGCTGCATTTTCCCTTTAAAACAAGGCACACAGGGAGCACGCACCTTGTTTTAAAGGGAAAGTGTGGGGGTGGGTTTGCCACTGATTTCAACAGTGGCTGGGGAGGTTGCAGCCCCTGGACTCTCCAGAATTGCCCACTCCTGTTCTAGAGAGCGCCCCCCCTAATGTAAGGCTTTAAACTAGGGGTGCGGCCTACAATCGGAATGTTGCCCCCTCCAAAAAATACCGCCCCGCCACGGGGTGTGCCCGCTCGCCTCGAGGCGGGCGTAGCGGGCCGAACTCCTTGACTTGTTGCTCACGGAAGCGGCCGCTGTGGAGAAGCCGCCACTTGCGTGCCTGGGGGAAAACTCGAGCGGCCGGAGTCTGCCCCCAGCAGCGGCCACTGCTCATGGAAGCGACCGCTGCAGGAGACGACGATGCTCGCGCACCTGGAGGAAGACTCGAGTGGCTGGAGACTGCCCCCAGCAGTGGCTGCCGCTCACGGAAGTTTAAAAAAGTTTTTAAAAGTTACAAATTTAATTTTTTTAAAAATAGCACCAAACTTTAAGGATGCAGCTTATAATCAGGAGTGGCCTATACTCGGAACAATATGGTAACTTGTATGGCTTTTGTTGCCTACCCTGGCTTACAACATAATCACTCACCCTAGGTTATGGAGAGGTGAATCTGTGATATCTCTCTCTAGGGAGGGAGTTCCATAAATGGGGAGCCACCGCTGAAAAGGCTCTGTTTTACATTCTCGCCAACCTGATTGTACCTACTGGGGGGTCCATGAGCAGGGCCTCTGCAGCTGCTTTTAGGGCACATGCAGGCAAGCAATGCATCATGTAACCTGTTTCCAAACTGCATAGGGCTTTAAAGGTTAAAACCAGCATGTTGAATTGGACTTGGAAGCAAATAAGCAGCCAGTGCAGTTGATACAATATTGGAGTGATATGCTCCAAACACCAAGCCCCCACAACCATCTTGGCAGCCAAATTCTCCACTGGCCAAAGCTTCCAAACCATCTTCATAGGCAGCCCTACCTAAAGCACATTATAGTAGTCCAGCCAAGATTTGACTAGGGCATGTATAACTGAGGCAAGATCTGTCAACCCAGGATAGGGTCACAGTTGGCATATCAGCCTAAGCTCATAAAAGGCTCTCCTAGCTACTACCACCATCTGTGTTAGAGAGTGGCACATTCAGGAGCACCCCAAAGCTACAAACTTGATTCTTTGGGGGAGTGCAACCCCATCCAGATCCCGTTGAACACCTCTACCTAGCTTCATCAGTTTCCCTACCCACAGTCTCTGTTTTGTCTGGATTGAGCTTCAGTTTGTTCACCCTAATCCATCCAAAAACTGCCTGCAGCCTCCCTCCCTGGGATCCACAGGCTGTTCCACAGCCTCCATGGGATCAGTAGATGGAAACAAGAGTACTGATAACACTTTAGCCCAATCCTCTGGATTATTTCCCTGTCAGCTTCATGTAGATGGAGCTGAATAGGGAACAAGATGGAACCCTGTGGCATCCCAAAGGCCATGACTTTAGAACAGTGTTCTCCAACCTTGGGTCCCCAGATGTTTTTGACCAGCGTAGCTGACTGGGGCATGTTGGGAGATGTAGGCCAAAAACATCTGGGGACCCAAGGTTGGAGAACACTGCTTTAGAACATTAGTCCCCCAGCACCACCGACTGGTTACAGCCCAGCAGAATGGACCAGAGCCACCCTAACCCTATGTCTCCCAGGCCCAATTCAGCCAGGTAGCCCAGAAGGATACTATGGTCAATGGTATCAAAAGCTTCGTAGAGGTCCTGGAAAACTAACATGGTTACACTCCTCCATCAATTCCCCTGTGTAAATTACCCACCAGGCTGAAAACCAGATTGGGATGGATCCAAATAACCATACAAGACCCCATCCAACTTTCTAATGATTTGAAAGAGAGAGCCTGAGAATAAAGTTTATTT